>LPNX010258200.1:5939-69779 GCA_001517045.1 Pseudotsuga menziesii
TACTAACTTAATTGCATACTTCACGCAAGAAAATATTTCATGCACTTACTAACATTCACCAAAATATAATTTCTATCATCTATTGTCCATAAAATAAAATATTTAGTTGACATGATCTAGACTATAGCTAAGAAAAGAGTGTCCTTTTAGGATTGGAAGACGAAAAGCGTAAAACTGAATCAAATTATTGAGTTGAAGACATAATGCAAGAAAGGTACACCAATATACGTGGTTCACCCCTAACCAGGGGCTATGTCCACCAAAGTTGTTAATATTTCTATTAATTATTCAACAAAAGGGTTACAAATCTACAATGCAACTAGTGCTATTTATGTGCCTTATCCTCAAATCTCTCTCATAGAGAACAATAACAACTTAATTAGTATATATATATATATATTTATAATCCTAAACTTTGTAATTCTTGACTATTTAGGAACTCAACTTAAATAAAAAATTGAAACAATTGATGAGTAGTCACTCTCAGTGTCAAATTTTATATATTTTATTCAATGACTAAAGGACACTTTAGGTGGAAAGTATTTACACAACTATAACCAATAATAAGTCCAACCGTTTAATTCATACTATTGACTCTTTAAGGAATAATATATGACTTAAATAAAAACATATTATGAAACACTTTTGACCCTAATAACATTGTAACAAATGGTTATAAGAATCAGCTTTTTTCTTCGAAAACAACACCATTTAAATCCTATATATTTTTAAAGACAACTTAAGCCAAAAATATATTATAATGCTTGGCTTATTAAACCATATGCTATAATTATAATAAATTAAATCCACTTTTATAATTAACCAAGAGAATCAATTCAATTTTGACTAAGGATTACTATTGAATTTAACATTTTAATGAGGAGTATGCATCCCTTGCATCAGAAAGAAAACTGTTGTCCTCGGAATATGGAGTGTTTGAAGGTTCCCTCTCAGCTAATATGGGTTGCCTAGTTATGGAAGCATTGTGCTTGAGCCTTCTGATTCCCTTGGCTTACTAGGTACCATTTCCCATCTCCTTTGTCTTTGTCCTTGACTTCTCGTCTGGTGATCGTCCTTCCCTCGCTCTATTATTTCAGAGTCTTGATTGTATTAGGGTTTATTCGGCTCCTGTCAACCTGCAACCAACGACTTATTGGAGTCCCTCACCTTACCAGGGGGACTAGTACCAACCAATTCAAAAAAGTGGGAAGATTATCGTCTTTTCAGTCACTCGGTTGTTAAGAGTTGTTGTATGGGCTTTAGGGTTTTTTAGCATTTAGGGTCTGTCACTTCGCATGGGTCGATCACATCTTTGTGTGCTCATGTTACCCCATTACCATGAGAACGAGTGGGGTTGACTTCTGTTTTTTATTTTTTGTTTTTTCCCCAGGTTTCATGGGTCTGGTCCTTTCTTCTTGGTCTCTGCTGTCTTACCCCTTTCCCATACATTTAGCTTGATTTTCTGGAAATTTCTCCTGATCTCTGATGGGTTTCTTGCCATTCTAGTGATTTTCACTTTGATACTTCTTTATTTGGTGGGTTTTGTCCCTTTATGGTTTTCCGTCCTCGATTGGTCTATGTGGTACTATACCGAGTCTCTCGGTGATTTTGGATTTGGGTATTTTTCGGGGTTGGAGCTTTCGGGCTGTTTCGAGGCTCCCGTCCCTTTCCTTGTCTCTCGGTGGTGGTGGGATGCCTCTATGGACATGTTGGTGGTTGACTTCACAGATTCACCACATGGATGACCATGGGACCTCCTCTCACTTTCGTCGTAAACGTCATGCTCGAAATATTAAAGCCCTTGATGAACGATTTCGATTTTTCCTTGGTCACGACATTTTTATGGATCGGGTTTCCTCTTTGTGCACTCACGCTCTGGTGGGGCATCTTGAATATTGCAGACTAGGAAAAAAAGCATGGATTGATTGGGCTTTTGAGTACTGTAAGCCGCTGTTGATGTATATTCCCACTATTACCGTCCTCTCCAACGGATGGATTGTCTTTGTTTTTCTTGACGTGGCTCATGCATCTCTCATTCTTGATAAGGTGTGGCGTATTGGCTCTGGGTCGTTGGTTCTAGGTCGATGGAATCCACACTTTGATCCCCTTAAGGAGCAGGTGATGAAACACCATTTATGGGTTTTAATTCCCCATCTCCCCATCCCACTATGGAATGTGAACATTATTGAAGGTATAGCTAACACGATTGGATGCTATGTGGCTATGGACGAGGATTTTCACCTTACCTTCGACAAAAGAGTGGCACAGGTTCTTGTCAAGCTCAATGTCTCTCATGGTTTTCCCACAAAGGTGGGGATTTTATGTAAAGATCGCCTCTTGGTGCAGAGACTTGATTACCTCCATGTTCCCTTTCATTGCAGCATTTGTCGAGACACGGGTCACTTCCAGCGGTCTTGTCCCTCACTCAAGAAAGCATCTGCTTACTCCAGCCTGACTGCCTCTCCCCATGCTGGAGCTCTGATATCTTCCTTCCCTCCGAAGCACTCATAGAAAGCTATTTAATCTCAGTCTCTATCACTTTTTGATGATGTATCTGATTCTATGCTTCGTGATATTGATTCTTTGGTGAAGACCTCGGCTACAGTTTGACCTCCTATTTTGGCCTCTATGGTGACTCCCCCTTTGGGTGACCCTTTGGATTCCTGTTGGTAGACTCACAGTACCCTGAGTCTAGTCACATGCCTAGCTCCACCCTGACCCCCTTAACGCTTTCATCGACTTCACCTAACCGTGACCCTGAGGAGATTTCGACCCCGTTGGCTCCTCCTCTTGATACTGCTTATGAAATCTCCCATGTCCCTTCTATATGTCTTCCCACTATTGCTTCCACAAAACCTCAAATGCCTCCTCTTACCTCCCTTGTGGACTTTCCCCCTCTTCCATCGGCCACCTCTTCTCCACCCATTCCCCCCTCTCCCCATAGCCCTATTTCCTCACCTTCTTTCTCTGATCCCTCGCTTCATAAGACTTTATCCATTTTCTCTGCTACTACCCCCTCCTCCCTGTATACTCTCCCCCTTAATTCCATTCGTTTTGAGAATGTTACTGTAAGAACGAAAAAGAAGGACATTAAGGGTCCGCCTGGAGATTTCTCCTCATCCTCTCCTCCTTATATCCCACTCACGGTCCACATAAAAGATGCTGCCAGAGGGTATTCTCAACAGGGACATAGAGAACCTTCTCGCCCCCCCACCATTCTGTAATGTTGATCCTCTCCCTTAATGTTAGGGGTCTGGGGGGCAAGACCAAACTGTGCAGCCTCCATTCACTTTTTTTTTCTATTCGTCTGGACATGATACTCCTTCAAGAGACCATGTGTAGCTCTTACCCTGCACTTCATGAATTCTCAAAGCTCTTCCCTAACTGGGAGTTTTGTGCAACTAGTGCTTTTGGCCTCTTGGGTGGACCCCTGACTGCTTGGGACCCCCATAAAGTCAGGTGTTGGGATTTTGAAATAGCTGCTGGTATCCTATTGAAGGCTATTTTCTATAGTATGAATGATCCTTTTGACATCCTCAATTGCTATGGTCCCTACTGTGATCGAGTCTTTTTCTGGGAAGGGTTTCTTAGAGGGGGGTTACTGAACTCACCAAATTTTATCGTGGGTGGGGATCTTAATTTGACCTTGAATGCATCTGAGACTTGGGAAAGTGTGCAATCCTTGATCCTCTCTCCTCACATTTCAAGAAGTTCTTTAATTCTGTGTGACATACTGATGTTGCCCCTCCTTGCTCAGGTCCCGCTTGGAGAAACGGTCGAGTTGGGGATGAGGGTATCAGCAAGAGACTTGATAGATTCTTAGTGTCCTGTTCCTTGATCCATTTGCTCTCACTCCAACATGTTTGGATCCATCCTATAGACATATCTGATCACTACCCTATCTGTTTTGAATGGAACAAGTCTCTTGGGTCTTGTAATTACCCTTTTAAATTTAACCATTCATGGCTCTTGGACCCTGAATTTTGTACCTGGATCACCAATCGATGGCCCTATATGTCTCCTGTATCCTAGGGTTCTGTATTGGACCTCCTTTCACATAATCTATGTATCCTCAAGAAGGAGGTTAAGGACTGGACCAAAGATAAAAGTTACTTTCTGAAGGTTGATTCTCATAGGTTGGATAGGGAAATCCATTCGCTTCTCACTAGCTCTAACTTTGGTATCCTTACTAAAGAGGAACTATTGACCTTATCTCAACTCAGGTCTGATAAGAAGAAAATTTTGGACCACTACCTACTGACCTGGAAGCTAAAGAGTCGTGCCAAGTGGGCTCTGTATGGTGACTCAAATACTAAACATTTCCATGCCCTTGCATCTGGTAGGAGGAATCAAAACACCATCTAGTCCCTAACTGATGCAGGTGGACATATCATATATGATGAGGATGCTCTTAAAGACATGGGTTAGGTCCATTTTGTTGGTATTTTTAAGGATGAAAAACAAACCTATCTGTTGGAACAACTAAGAGTTGTTTTATTCTACCCCAATATGATCTCCCGGGATGATGCTCATTGTCTCACCGATCTTGTTTCCTTGACTGAAGTTGAAAGTGCCCTCCACACCTTTAAAAAGGACGGGAGCCCAGGGCCGGATGGCTGGCCTATCAAAATTTATCTGCACTTCTTTAATCTATTGGGTGATGAACTGCTATCTGTTGTAGAATGTGCTAGAGTTTTAGGTTGCATTCCTCCTGCTCTTAACTCTACCTTCCTAGCCTTGATCCCTAAGAAGGATAAGCCCATTTCTTTTTCTGATTATAGGCCTATATCCCTTTGTAACCTACTTTACAAATTGATCTCGAAGGTTGTTGCAATGAGGCTTAAGCCTTTCTTAGACACTCACATTTCCAAAGAATGTGATGGTTCTTTAAAGAATCGTAAGATTGTTGAGCCCATTGGTATTCTCCAAGAGGCCCTCCATACTATGAAGACCAAAAACTCCTGTGCCCTCATCGTTAAATTGGATTTGGTGAAGGATTTTGATCGTGTTAATTGGTATTTCATTCATCTCATCCTCATTAAGATCGGGGTTCCTCTTCAGGCTATAAATTGGATTATGAGCTGTCTATCATTAGCTAATTTTTCTATACTTATTAACGGTACTCCCTCAAAATTCTTTCTGCCACCAGAGGCATCAGATAGGGTTGCCCTCTTTCTCCGTTTCTCTTCATTCTGGTTATTGAAGGCCTCAGCCTCTTGATTGCTGATGCAAGGGAACATGGTCTCATTAAATGAATTAAGATTACTCCCTCCCTTGCACTAACACATCTCCTATTTGTCGATGATGTTATTCTTCTGGGATCAGGTACTCTATCAGATTGGATGGCATTTGAAGTTATTTTAAGCTCTTTTTGTAAAGCTTCAGGGATGATCATTAGTGTGGATAAATCTTGTTTCCTTTGTAATAATTTGGAATTTGACATCAGATTGGATATTGCCAGGGCCTTGCGTTACAAAATGGAGCCCATATCTATGGGATTCAATTATCTAGGCTATTTTCTCAAGCCTCTGGGGTATAGAGTCAGTGACTCGCACTGGCTGATTCAGCGTTTTGAAAGCAAATTCTTCCACTGGGCTCATAAACTTCTCTCCTCGGGAGGACGGTTAATACTTATCGAAGTTGTTTTATCAAGAATCCCAATTTACTAGTTTGGTCTCGCTCCTGTTCCTGTATCTGATTTGAACAATCTTAGAAGTCTTACTTTTGCTTTCCTCTGGGGCTCCTTTGGTAACAAACATCGATACCATCTGTTGGATTGGAAGTGCCTCTCCTGGCTGTATTCGTATGGGGGATGGGGAATTAAGAACTTGCAATGGTTCAGTATAGCTCTTAGATTAAAAAAAATTTGGTTGGTACTTCAGAATGATGGAATTTGGCATAATGTCATTGCCAACAAATATCTTAAGAAGCTCTCTATTGAGACATGGCTCAGAGGCAAGCACTTCAATTTTTCGTGGTGCATCGGTCTTCTGGAAGGGTTTCTTGTTGACTCTCTTATAGCTTAATAAAATCCTTTCCTGGAAGGTGGGTTGCGGTAATAATGTACTTATTGGCATCGATCCCATTATTGGGGTTCAGGACTTTATCACATTCCCTTCCAGTTTTAAGGAATTATTGGAGGATCTGGATATTACCTCTCTGTTTCAAGCACATAATACCCTGTCAGGATCACACCGGTATTGGTATACTGCTGAGGATCTCTGTGTTGCTGGTGACTGGAAATTAATATGGGATTCTTTCACGAGAAGCCTGGAAATTGGGGGTATTCACCTTGATACTCAACCTAATACTCTGCTATGGGATTATAAAAAGCACGACGGCTCTGTTATTGCAAAACTGGTGTATGATTGTATCGTTCACTCCTTTTCTCCTCGGGCTGACAGTAGTTTTCTTTCAAAATTATGGACTGCTTCTCTCCCCAGGAAAATTTGCTGTTTCATTTGGTTGGCCCTACATAACAAGATACTAACATGGGATAATCTCCAGAAGCATGGATGGACTGGACTCGAGGTCTGTGCACTCTGCAACAAGGCTACTGATTGTGTACATCACCTCTTTTATCATTGTGTGGTTTGGAAGAATGTTATGTCGCTCATTCAGGAACAGTTCAATATTTACCATTCCTTTCAGTTAGAAGATCTCAGCTCGTATTTGGACACGTGGACTGACTGTTTCTTCAAAAAATCAGCCTTCTATTACCTCCCATTTCTTGCCATGTGGGTTGTTTGGAAAGCAATAAATTCCTCTATTTTTGAAGGGAAACTTGTTCCTATCACCAGATTACTTATTTCTCGAAGCTATATTGTCCATTAGTCTTTAAAGTCAATAAGACTAGATCCTTGGGACAGGGTCATGTCCTTAAATATCCCTATGGCTTCTTTGATGGGGCATCTGCTAGAGGTGTTGGAGGGGTTGGCTTAAATTTCTATATTTGAGCAAGACACATTCCTTCGAGTTTGCGTTGGGGACTAGAACTGGTACCAACACAAAAGTGGAACTTATCCAGCTTTGGGCGCTTCTGCATATAGCCCAAATGATGGGGATACCCAAGCTCAGAACATATGGTGACTCTTTAGTCATCATAAATTAGGAAAATGGTAGAGAATCTCTTTCACCACCTGATCTTTATCACTGGTGTAGGGATATAAGAAAGCTATGCTCTTGCTTTTTGGAGCTGTCTTTCTACCATATCTATTGTGAATACAACCAACTTGCAGACAGACTCTCTAAAAAGGCTCTCACTTTGGCTCACAGAACAACTGACTTCTCTGAAGTTTTTGATGGCCATTTGGTCTCTCATGACAATATTGAACTCTTTTGAGTCAGGTGCTAGAGCTTTTTCTCCTTTTTTTGATGCACCCTATATTATTTTATTTGGAGTAGACTCTTTTAGACTATAGTTCTACACTCTTGTATTCACGATAGATATGGTTTGAGTGGCATCCGTACCGATGGGATGTGTATGTGGATGATGTCCATGTCCCCATTGCAGCTTGTTGTGTTGTGTCTGCAGCTTGTTGTGTTGTGTTGTGACCTCCCCATGATGCAGCTATTTTATGTTTCTTTTTTATCCCTCATCTCGAATGTAACACATTTATTGGGATGGCATTTCAGATGCCCTTTGATTATTAATGAATAACAAGGACACGCTTTTTTCTTCTAAAAAAAAGAAAATTGTTCTTGTTCCTTTCAATGGTTGCGCATAAAACTATAGTAGAGAGACTATTTCCTTTCATCAATTTCCATACGTATCAATCTCATTTCAAGATCTGTAGGGATATTTAGAGTCAGTCCTCTTTATTGAGGTTGCTATAGAAGAAGCGAAATCCAAACAACTGGATCTTACATTTTAATTCATGGGATAACAAGATAATGTAACTACCCTTGTCAGATCTATGGTATCTTTAATCCTTCTCTTTTTAAAACACGTCAATTGTATATTCATAGGAAAGATAGGATGAAGTCGTTCTTTCTTTGGGAATCATCAAGAGAGTTACACTATAAACTCATTTGCAAACTTATAGGGTATGCGTCTATGGGAAGAGAATTTAAATAAACAATCCTAATCATAAAACAGAGTCGGCGCTCCCTTAAGGAAGCTGCCCCTTCTTACTAAAAATATTGGGAAAGAAAAAAAATATATTATAAGAGCATTTAATCCAGAGGAACCTAGAACTATCCTTGTGCAAGGATGTAGATTCCATTCATTAGCAGGGTCTTTACTCTTCTTTGTATTTGAAAGACCCTCTCTCTAAGCTCTGCATTTTTCCAATGCCAGCCTTGGGTTTGTCTCTCCCATTTTCCCTCGAACCATGATGGATATCCATAAATACCTATAGCATAGATAGAGGCAAGTAGAGCATAGATAGGGGCAGGTAGGGCATAGGATTCGAACCTACGACCAATCAGTTAACACTTGATCGCTCTACCACTGAGCTATTGAGGAACAACAGAGGGTTAGATCTCATATAGGTACTTTAGAAAAGTTGAGCTTTTCGTTAGAAGGTTGCATATTATACATTCATTTTTGTATTTTCAGTGGTAAAATAATTTAAGCAACTAGGGAGATATTGCATTTCAACTATTTTGAAAACAAAAAAAACTCACAAGTTAAAATCAATACCTACACACTAAATTTTTTTATTAATTGTGTTAAGACTCTTATATAAATTTTAATATATATAATATATATTGAAAATTATTGAAAAATAATGTCACATAAGAACTTGTTAATTACATCTTTCTAAAAAAATTTAAAAACGTTTAACATTTACATATAAGCCTAACACCTAACATTAACAAATGGATTAGAAGAATGCAATTTTCTTTCTTGGAATTATGGTAATTTTCCATAAACAAAGGTTCACATCTATACTATTCATTCAAAAACTTGAGTTATATATAGGTGTAAAACAATGATCACATGATCACTAACAATTGATGGTGGGTTGGGATAATCTAAAATGTAGAACCAATAATATACTACTACTTGAAACTCTCATGTTTTTTCGTAAAAAAAAAAAGTTTAATACTATAGCTAATCATGTATCAAAAGAATGTGTTTTTCCATGGGGAACCATTAATTAACAAGAGTTCAAAGAGGAAATAAAGCTTTTCCATTGTCAATATGTCATTTTATATTTGATACTAAAAGTTATGATTACGTAAACTATATGAAGTATACTTTTTTAATTTTAATTTTTTTTTCAGGAAAAGAAATGAGTTATGACATTTGATATCATTAGGTAAATAGTTATAGCTTAAGGGTTGTAACTTAAAGGTTATGACTAAGTAAATAGCTGTAGATTAAAGGTTGTAACTTAAAAGTTATGATTACCTAAACTATATGAATATACTTTTTTAATACTAGTTTCAATTAAGAAATTAATTATTATAAATAATCCATGTTTTCACAACAACTAGATAAAAACAGAAAAGCTTGAAAAAAACTATGCTTTGAAAAAAATTATGCTAAGAAATAATGAGAATAATGCCAAAATAACCTATTTTTTTATTAAAATTCATATAAATCATTAAAAACAAAATAAAAGAATAATGTAAAAATAACCTATTTTTTAATCAAAATTCATATCAATCATTAAAAACAAAATAAAAGAATAATGTAAAAATAACCATTTTTTTTTATTAAAATTCATATAAATCATAAAAAAAAATTACAATACTATTTCACATAAAATTTTTATTATAACAAATTTTTTATCAATAAAATAAAAGAAAATATTTATAAAAAATGCATTTCCACATTTATATCTACACTAACAAGTTTATTGTTTTATTAAAATCATATGCTTGCATACAAAACATTTACAGTTCTGCCACAAACAATTATCATACATATATCAATATGCTAAATTGTAACATCATTCTCTCTAAACATTCAACAATTTATGAAAACAATAATTAAATATATTCTAAATTGTAACATCATTCTGTCTAAACATTCAACAATTTATCACAACAATAATTAAATATATTCTAAATTGTAACATCATTCTGTCTAAACATTCAACAATTTATGAAAACAATAATTTTAATGAAGTTGTCTAAAAACATAATTTTAATGAAGATATCTAAAAGCTTAATTATTTCTTAGAAGATATCTAAAAGCTCAATTATTTCCTAGGAAAATGATAAAATGATATCATGTTTTTAAAATATGAACCAAATATTGTTTAAATTGATTTTAACCCAAAAAATATAATTTCAAAAAAAAACCCTAACCCAGAACTCCTAAAATCTGTCAAACTACAACTGGTTTCCAAAATTCCGGCCAAAAATATTCCAGACTTGTCACCGCCAGCCAGGAACTAGAAACAATTGGTCAATTGAATTGCTGTTATTATGCATTAATAGTCGTACAACCACAGTGTATGACCTTCCCAGCTTCTCTGTGATGGTAGTCGCACAGCGACATTCATGCATGGCTTCAATATAAGCAGGGGAATTCCTTACCAGTACAGCGACCTCCTTATTGAATAGTGGGGAGTCTAAACTTGTAGGAATGGGATAATTTCTGAAACTCTGCATTAAACTGGAAAACCAAAACTAATCACTACCCTATACAAAAAAAAAAAAAAAATTGTTACTGAACACAAACATATAATATAATAAAAAAAATCATACCAGATAAGTGGGTTCTATGCACAGACTCTGAAGATGAGGAAGTCCTTGGAGCAGGTCGGTGGTAAGATTATCCATGTTGTCTTCCCTTGGGTTAGCAATATTTAATTTTTTCAGGAATTTGAATCTGCCCATTATCTCAGCGCATCTCTCCCCCGATAAATTGTTTGTTCCCTCTCTGTTCGGAGCCAACGACATCTCTATAACAGTTCCATCTCGGATCCAAATGCGCGTAATTGCAGAAGAGAGCTCCTGAAACAAGAGTCCATTCACTCTCAAATCTTTTATACCGTATAACGAGAGATATGTCAGCTTCGGACAGTTGACGGTTAAAATCTCCACCTGGTTGACAATCCCCAGAGTTAAATGTTCAATCTGAGGACCGGAAATGGTGATCTTCTGCGGCACAACGCAGTAGTATAGTCGAAGTTCTTGGAGAAGCGTGCAATGAGAAATAAATAGGGCTAAACATTCATCTCTCAATTCCACATTATGGAAGAAGCAATCAATTAGATGCTTGAATCCACCGAAACCCGTCGGAATTTGGGTGATAATGTAGTGGAAGAGTGTGAGGCTGCTAAGTCTTTTACATAAGAAAACAGAGGGAGGTAAAAATTCCCTTTGATGGAGAGCTCTGAAGGCTGGGAAATGGCGAAGAGAGAGGTGTTCGACATTCTTTGACGCTGCACACTGCACCCATTTTTATATATTCTCAGATGTAAAATTCCAGGCGTTTAACGTATAGAGATCGAAGGTTTTGAGATCGGAGGAATGTGAGAGCAGAATGTTGGAGATAATATTCTCGACTTGTTGAATGGCGAGTCGATTGGGCCTTACCGGGCCCATAATAAGACCTGGGGAGAGTTGAAGCATGGGAAGTTGGTTGTAGAGATATCTCCATCTCTTGGACAGAACGGAAGATCTAACTGCCTCTTTAATTGGTAGATACGAAAGGATGAAGCTCAGCAACTCATCTGGAAGTTTGTTGAATAAATCTAAAACAGGCGCCATGATAACTTACTGAAGGAGAATGGAAGGGAGAGGCCACTCTTACCGCAGGCGAAAAAAAACGCGAGTCTATAAAACCAGAAAATGGAGATTAGGTTTTCATTCGATGATTCCTTAAATCGCGAGTTTGTTGAATAAATCTAAAACAGGCGCCATGATAACTTACTGAAGGAGAATGGAAGGGAAAGGCCACTCTTACCGCAGGCGAAAAAAAACGCGAGTCTATAAAACCAGAAAATGGAGATTAGGTTTTCATTCGATGATTCCTTAAATCGCGAGAGACATTGGCTTTTATAGTACTTATGAAATGTTTGAGTCATGTGTGCATCACGGTTGGAATTTCATTTCTTATCTACCTTTCAAACTAAATATAAATTTTGTGTTTCTGTTTGTGATGTTTTGACATTTTATTTCACAGTTTAATCATGAGGTAGATATAGTAAAGAATTTAAGCAATAAAGAAATTAGTTTTTATTATATATTGAACAAAATTATTTACTAAAAATAACATAAACCAATAATTGTTAATATTATGCAATATACACCTACCAACATCTATATAATTTGCAATTAAAATTTAGATTTGGGAATAAGTTTCAAAGTTTATCCTCTAGAAAAACAAAAAAAAAAATAATGAAAAATTATAGAAATTGCTGAATGTCAAAAATAAGTTTTGGAAAATTGTTTTCCTTTTTGGTAAGTAGGACCTTCTCCCAAAAATTTAAAAGTATTTGACCGGAAAAATGCCCCTTAATGGGAAAAACTTCCTCAAATTCCAACAGTGGTGGGAAACCATGCAAAAAGTCCTCTAATTCCTACACTTGCACTCAATAACCATACCAAAGTAATGGGTAAATAGGCTTATATCACCGAGTACTTTCTATTAAGGTTTTAGATTGGTTAAGACGGTTAATAATATATTTATTGTTTTTTATAATATTTATAATTACACGAACATGTGTTTTTATTTGAGATTTTGAAGTGGACAAGTATCTTTGCTTTTTCATTTATGGAGGAGAATGAGACAAATGTACTATCCATATTATATTATTACACTCTTTACAAATTCAAAATAAAAAGTCTTCCCTATTCACCAATGGATTTCATTTCTTTAGACAATTATACTATATCTTATATATCTTATTTATTTGTATGAAGTTGTGAATTTATTATGACTATTGAATTTTAATTATTAAATTTTAACTATATTAAATTAAGATTTTTTTATCTAAGATTTGAGTCATTTTAAATGGACCAAATTTTCTAGGGAAATTGTTCATAATCAATGTTCTCATTCATAAGGCACAATTAAAACTTTCAACAAAATTATTATATTTGGTGAAGAATTTGAAACTCGCCAACATTATGCAATATACACTCATAATTGAAACTTGCCAACATTATGCAATATACACCCATCAAAGTCAATATAACCTACAATTAAAATTTGGGTTTTGGAACGGGCTTCAAAGTTCAGCTTCTAGAAAAACTAACAAAACAAAAATAATGACATATTATAGAAATTGCTAAAAGTCAAAAATACATTTTGAAAAATTGTTTGCGAGTTTGGTAAGTATGATCTTCTACCAAAATATTTAAAAGTATTTGACCCGAAAAATGACCACTTATGAGAAAAACTTCGTCAAATTCCAACACTTGCAGTGAATAACCATACCAAAGTAATGGCTAAATCGGCTTATATCACCGAGTACTTTCTATTAAGGTTTTAGATTAGTTAAGCCGATATTTTGAGGTGGACAAGTATCTTTTCTTTTTCATTTATGGAGGAGAATGAGACAAATTCAAATTCACCAAATTCAAAATAAAAAGTCCTCCATATTCTCCAAATTCAAAATAAAAAGTCCTCCATATTCACCAATGGATTTCATTTTTTTAGACAATTATACTATATCTTATTTATTTATATGAAGTTGTGAATTTATCATGACTTTTCAATTTTAACTTTTAAACTTTGCTATATTAAATTAATATTTTTTATTTAAGATTTGGGTCATTTTAAATGGACCAAAATTCCTAGGGAAATTGTTCATTATCAAAGTTCTCATTCATAAGGCACAATTAAAACTTCCAACAAAATTATTATATTTGGTGAAGAATTTCTACCATAAAAGGGTTGAAACATGCTCCTTTTGATATGGTTTACTTATAGTATGATTACCAACATGATTTTTTGGAGCATGTGTAATGATGTTATTTGATTATTATGTTGACATTAGGTGCTTGGACTATGGACTATTCACATTATTATCTTATTATTTTATTATTTACCTATAATTAAATTATAGCTTATCATGGACAACAAACGTGGTTGTTGCGTCATGAATTCCACATGCGAGGTGGTTGGGGGACTAGGATTTATTTCCTCCCTAACAATACTCTATCTTTTCTATTGTTGATTTTATTGGACTATGGAGGTCCTATTACACCTCATTGATGCTTTCCATGCACCCATGCACCCATGCATATGCACCATGCACCATGCATGGTGACAATATTCCCTATCCAAGTTATATTAAGTTAATCAAAGCAAATTTAGGGAGGATTCAAAGTACCTCAAGTCATCTGGAGTGATTTGAGGGAATCAGTAGGTGGAATTCAAATTGTCTCCAGTGCATGAGAGGGATTTCTTTTTTTGTGGGGTGGGGTGGGTTGTGTTCCATCCTTAGTAATTTTGAGTTATCCTCAGTGGTTGGGAGTGGGTTTGCTAGTGAATTTGAGTTAGACTTAGTGCATTCAAGTTTCTCTCATGAGAACTCGAATGGTCATCCGATGTTTTGGTAGATCCTTCAATGAATTTGAGTTGCTTCCTAGTGAACCTAGGTTAGCCATGCCAATGAATTCAATTTCTCAATTAAAGGAATTCGAGATGCTTTTCATTGATTCATGATTTTGATTACTCATTCCTTCATTTATAGAGAGGATGGAGTTGTTTGCGCCATCCTTATCGAGAACTATGTAAGCTTATTCATGAGCTTGGGAACCCATGTATGCTATGTTATGTGTGTGAACTATGTGATTGGAGCATGAGGATATTGGTTGTGTTTGGAATAAGTTTGATTATCTCTGATATAGTTTGTTAATAATAAAATTAACAACCTTGAGGATGACGGTTTGAAAATGTATCTTCATTTCACCCACTACATGAAGACCAGAATTTGGAACAAATGAGAACTCTGATCTCTCATTAGAGCACTACTTCTAAAAAGGAAGAAGTATGTGAAGAAAAGGGTTTCCCTAAAGAATTCAATATAAAGACTATTTAAGGGCCAAAACCTAGTTCCCACAACTCTTGGAGTAGAAAGAATGTTTATCATGCGTATTAATCCTATAAACTCAAGTAAAGATGCCTAAAAAAATATGCAAACTGGGTGGTTTTGAAGAAAGTAATCAAAATCCATCAAAAAGTTTAATCCCACATTCATGGTTAGTGATTGGGAGCACAAACCCCAATGATATATAAGAAGGGTATATGAGGTGAAGAAGAAGAGGGCAAAGAGAAAAAGAAAAGGCATGGTAAAGAATTTGGAGTCTATATAGATTCTTTTTCACATTTTTTTCACATCAATATTTTAGTGATCATTATCATAGATGGAGAAGGATGGTTTAGAGAAAAGGGGAAACAGATGATGTAATCACTTTCTTCCTATTTTCAATATGATACAATTCTAGTTTCCCCCAAATGTTGAGACCGAATCTATTTACTTCCATCTATTTTGATAAGGATTTGGTAGTTAGTTTTCAAGTTTTTTCAAGGTTTTCAAGGTCTAGAGGTAAGAAAATAGAAAGTAAGTTGCAAATGGAGGCCTAAAGGCCATGGATAATAAAGCAAGGGGATCTTCTATGAACGACACACTTAGATAGGTTATATTCTTTCTTCCTCCCCTCTATACTCTTTGAAAAAACTTAGGAATCTTAACAAACTTTAAAATTATTGCATGTATTTATGTGGGGTAGGGATCAACCCCCTATAGTATGGGATAAAAAATGTTGTAGACATGTCGCCAAAGTGATCTCTACCAAAAGATTGGTGACTCTATTAACTTAGGGTTTTATTCTTGATTTCTCAAGTTTTTCCTCATTTTTTTGGTGTTTTTTTCCTTCAAACCTTTGAATTCATGCTTCATCTCTATCTTTAGACACCTTAATTCATATTAGGAGTCTAAAATCACCCTAAATCAACCTTTGGACAATCAAAATTATTGAAATTTTTGAAATTTTTTGCGCAAGATCTCCATTTTCTTGATATACGCAAGCCACACTCGTGACATCTGCATATATACGTACTTCAGACACATATAAGTCATGTATACCTCCTTAGACACACGACTATCCTTTGAACAAACACGTATCTGCGCATAGTCTAGTATCTTGGTGTAATTTGGGCTAGGATTATTTATTTTGAGTAATTTCTTTTCGTGTGGTTAGCTTAGGAATCGCTCTACTTGATTTTAAACAATATTTTCATCTATTTTGATGAAGATTCGGGGATTTTTTTTATATTTGAAAAAACTTGTGTGCATTTATCTTCGGAATGCTTTTTTTTTTAAATCATTGGTTTAGACCTTTGATTGGGATGAGGGTAGACTTTGTAGACCTTAAGTTGAATTAAGATAACATCAAGTGGAATCCATACATGACCCAAATTACATATAAACAAAGATCTGCTAAATAGACTTTAGAGTCCAAAAAACATCACGCTTCAAATAATTACATATCTAACAAAATCATTTCCTATACAGGGATTCTATTCATCAATAGCACATTATGTTGCCTCTTCTAGGCTCTAGCCATTTCCTCTACCTACAATCTGAGAGCTGGTCCTACAAGGGAATTGGTCCGCACCTCACAATTTCGATGAAACTTCATAATCCAAGCGTTGAAATAATCTAGAGGAGCTTCCCAATCAACATATGCACATAGGTTATTTTATGTACACATGCATATGGAAATTGGAATTAATACTTGAATTTAGGACATAATTTTAAAATGAAAATATGTTAAATGTTTACTCTTTACTGTAAAATTCAAGATCAATTTTAAAATTTAAATAATATATTTAGTTTATGTTGTTATTTGTCGTACATTAGTTTTACACTTTTCATTGCTTAGAGATGTCATTATATCATGTGTTTATTTTTCTAATGATATTTTATTTGTATTTATGATTGCAGTGGCTACTATGGACCACAATGTCAAGATATTGAGGGTTATTGGGCATCGTAGAGATATTGGTTCTTCCTGGAGAGGTGGAGATGATCTCCGCTACTCCTTGTCATCCTCATTGCTGAAAATAGTTGATACGATCGCCGCATCGAATGATGCTTTGTATAGCATCGGATCCTATAGGGAAAGAAAAAGACAAGAATATGTTGATGGTTTGAGCTATAATGAGATAAAGAAGCTAAAAATAACCAAAGAGCACATATATACATTGTTTAGAGTGCCTGGGATAGATGACACTATGGAGAGCACCAAGCCATGTATTTTGATTGAGTGATGCATCTTTCCACCCATTAGAGACCATTGGATGGATAGATGGTACATGGTTTTTGACATTCCCCCGCACAACAATAGGGAAGTACCATTGTATTTCCTCTAGAAGTTGTATGCATATTTTTTGATGGGGAAACATGTCAACTATTTTGACATGTTGGGGTTTCAGCGTGTTGGTAGGGGGATGCCCCAAAACCGACCCAGTGTTAGGAATAGCGATGCCAATCAATAGATACCTACACCTTGTGCCCATCTATCGAGGGAAGACATCCATCCTACACATGATATGGTTTCATAGACACAGGAGGCATTTCTTACTCTAGGTGAGATGGTTTCCCAACACACGACAACTATTGATGAGGAAGGTCTTTCTTCCTATGCTGGGGTACAACCTCCAGCTTCCGGTGGTAGAGGACCATCTATTGGTGGGGATAGAATTACATCCCATGTGCCTCAAAGCGAGCCACACATGTGCACAACATGTGGTCAATCTTGTTATGGTCCTTGACCAACACATGGTACCTCTATGATGACTGGTGGGCAAGTAAGGACATTGTTGAAATTCTATTATTGTTCAAATTTAAATTTTTCCATATTGTACACATATTAAAAGATTCGTAATATATGCAATTTTTACTGTTGTAGGAGATTGATGCCTCTCAGGGGGGTGGTATTGCACTCAGTGTGGTTGTATCCTAGGCCCAAACAACCAACACTGAGGTAGTATTTCAACATGTGTCATTTTGTTAATACATATCATTTTGTTAATGCATGTGTTAGTCTTGATTAATTTGTTAAATTGTCTAATATTTACAATTTTTGAAGTTGCAAGAACCCCATTTAGAACTGGATTCCGGAGAAATTGATCTCATTGAATTACTCCCAGGTGGAATTTATGATTACCTGAAGAATGTAAGTACATGGTTAATGACTGAATCTTGTTCGAATTATTTAAATTTCTTACTGTACACTCCTTTATAGATTGTTAATATTTATCATTTTTAAACTTGCAGATGCTATCTAGATCTGAAGAGGGGAAATAAATTATTGGAAGCAGTCTCTCCCATGGGAAAGATATGTCCCAGGGAGGGGTAAGTATATTACAACCTGTTAGTTTTTCAATACATATTTTTCCATCCATTCAATTCCATGTCTAACTATGGTAACACTTTATGACTGCAGACATCATTGCAAATCTCTACATCACCTCTTTGGTTTCGATCTCCCCGTAGTCCAAACGTAGATAAGAGGTTTGTTTACACTAGATGACCCTATTCCTTTAAAAGAGCGGGTGTCCATGACAATCAACCTACTCATCCCACGGTAATGTACACACTTCCAATGGTAGTTGATGGTTAGCTTTGAATTCACTTCACAACTAGTTTTTCTAAATGCTATTTTCGCATGTTTACAACATCAAGATGTAGAGTCATTTGTGTTAGAACTTAGTGGGGTTGTTGATGATGTAGTCAATGCTGCATATATACAATAGGGATAAGTCACAAATAGGTACATCTACTTGAATACTTGTAATTGTACAGTTCATTTGTATTTTCTATGGACACACACGATGTCTAACTATTTTATCATATGGTGAATGTAGCCACACCCTGCTCCATTAGTGCACATGAATGAGGTTGATGTTCAACCTACGACTCCTCTTGCTACTAAAGAAACCCATTCTCATTTCGAGTAACAATTTTTTTTGGTGAGATGTTCATTTTTTACATAATTGATTACTACTTTCTCATTCATGTACATGTTGATAATTGTTGAGATAATTGACACAATTTTTTTTATTCTCATAGAAGCATTGTAGAGAGACTCTCTGCAAGGAGGAGGACACTAGAGGAATCTATACCCCAGATGGATGCAGTGAGTGTTTTTTTTATGTACAATTGAGTCGTATTTTAAATCTACAAACTTTGTTATTGCTGGATTGTACTAGTCCAGTTACCTGATCAAGAAATATTGTCACTGATTTGTAGTCACCAGAGATGCACACACTAGTGGAAAATGGAATATTAGTGACCAAATAAATGACCAAAATAAACATATCAATGACCACTTTTGGTTTGGCGATCGCTAGTGGCTAATTTACGGTCTTTTATTACGCGACCAAAATTGGTCATTTTTATTTTGGTCATTTATAGCTTGTGAGTTGGTCATTTATTTGGTCATATATTTGGTCATTAATTTGGTCATATATTTGAATCAATGACCAAATATATGACCACATTTATAACCAAATTAATGACCAAATATATGACCACATTTATAACCAAATTAATGACCACATGACAAACTAGAATATGACCAAATTTGGTCGCGTAATAAAAGACTGTAAATTAGACACCAAAACTGTTTTTTGGTCATTAATATGCGAATTTTGGTCGTTTTTTTTGTCATTTATATCTCATTGTTTGGTCACGTATCTCTCATTTTTTTGTCATTATATATGTGAATTTTGGTCATCAATCTCAATTATTGGTCACTAATTTAGTCATTTTTAGTCATTTTATGTGTGGTTATTATATTTTAGTAGTTTTAATAGTGTCCATTATTAATCAATATAAATTTTTAATATGATATTATGTTTAAATTAAAAAAAGAATCATAAATTATTTATCATCATCTAATACACATGAATTATGCAATGTCACGTTAATTAGTTAATTACAACACTTATAAATAATATAAAGTACAACCATATAAGTTTTAAACTGCACAAATTATATTATATGAAATGTCAAGTATTACAATAAATATGAGTTTTCTCAAAAACTATCTCCATGTAACTTTACATGAAAATCATCTAGTACATTGATGATTTTTCAAAATATTACAATAGCTAAACCATCCCACTTGTACTTGGTTTCTAATCCATACTTAGATCCCGCGGAAGCTTCAAAACCATACTTAATAGCTTGAAACCCTTAGCAACAAGCTCTTCATACTCAATGGAAAATCCTCAGTAGTGGGCTCTTCATACTCAATGGACCACTTATTTAAGCTCACCCCTGCAAAATCCAATAGAAAATTCTCACTTGTAAGTAGAAAAACAATGAACTGTAAAGTAGAAAAACAATGAAGAAAATTATTTATAATGTTCAACAGTTAACAACAGTAACCAAGATCATGTGCAAAATAGGAAAATATAATCTAACAAATTCAATTTAAGAATTGGTTAATTAAACTTGAAAGGATAAATCAACACTATTCAGTGCCTAATAAAAATGAAGAATGTAATTTAAGTCTAGTATATATTAAAAAGCGTAGCGAATAGAGAAATAATAGCATCTGCAATTAGGCTGACTCTCAACATAAATAAGTTTGTTTGCATTAAAAGGAAAAGAACTCCAATAGGTAGGAAAATTAATTGACAATCATGGTAGGTTTTGTCCTGACCTTTTCATCCACAACAATTCCATTCACTCCATCATTATTTGCAATTAATTTCAACGGGTAGCTTAAAGCCTGTTTAACACTGCCTACACCAATCTATGAGCACCACAAAGGCCGACACAGTTTAAAGCCTATGTAATAACAAGTTGCAAAAGATTAAAAAAAATGTAAGTCTGTATACATATCATATTTCTACGTTCAACAAATAATGTGTCATTTGACTATAAAACATGGCTCTGGAATCTTTTCCACCCCCATTGAACTTGATCATGAATGACAGAGACAAATATCACACATTTTGCTCATTGTTTTCAAGTATATCTTTGATAGCATCAACCTTTGAAGGAAGCCTCAATAGACTACACTCGCCACCAACAATGATGCTTTCCTCAATATCTGCCTGTATATAGTCATGGTTGTAAATTAACTTAAACTTTCTCCATCATTTAAGAACATAACAACTATGAATCTATATTTGGTCTTTATGCAGAAGTTTAACTCCTTTATTACAAACAGTAGATTATTTTGAAGTGCCCTATCAAATATATACAATTCAATGTAGAATTAATTGTTTGTTCATGGAATATGAAGAGTACACAATATATGTACAATTGAGAACTTGTGTGTGTGTTCTCTCTTCTCTTATGCCCTTGCACACACTACCAATTTATGATCCCCTGTAAACTGACCACCTTTATGAAGAAAGTTGTAGGATTTACTAGTAGCATGATCAGTTGCAGATTGTTGAAGGGAAACTTCAAGCAGCATGAATGCTTCAGCCACATCAGAACTTTCAACCTACACAAACCACCTATGTTAATAATGACTTGTATTTTTTCAGACTTTTGGCTATCATCTACTGAATTATCTTGAGAATCTTTTTTGAATGTAACAAATAAAATTTAATTTAATAATTTATGCTCTACTATAGCTTGAGACACCAACAAATGAATTATAGCAATAGATTTGTAAATAATAAATATACTGTACAAAGAGATCAAATGACCTTTCTTTTTTTCCACCATTTTTTTGGACTTGGTCTGGCCTAAAGCTAGCCATGCTTTTATCTCCGGATCATCAATAGACTTTGTTGGATTCAATTCTTGCAATGGATGCCTTGTGATTTTGTTTGATCAATTTGGTATCAACAAGACTACAAATTTTATATGGGCAACCAGCTCACCTTCAAGGCACAAAGACATTATCAATTAATAATTGCATGCATTTACTAAGAAATCTTCAAATATAGTGGTCAAATGAGCATACCAATGAATTTGACACAAACCACCAAGTGTAATTGCAATGTGCAAACCAAATCCATGTTTTCAATTTTGAAAGGATATGTTTTGATTGTATCTCAATTAAAGATGCAATAATTGATCAAAATTTGACATCAATTATGAATTTCAAATAGTGATACAATCTTGACTTCATATGTCCCTTGAGAAATAGTAAATTCAGATCTCATAAAGGGAGTTTTGGCATACAAAGTTTTATTAGCATATTTCAAGTAAATGTCAAGTTCAGAAACTCACAAACAACTCAAAGAAATTTTCCTAATCATTAAAAGCATAGATATATATGGAAACCCAAAATTATAAACTATAAACTATAAACCCCAAGAGCTAACCTCTGATTACTTTACCACTGCCAATTTCAAATTCTATTGGATCACCCCTCTCAAATCTTCAGTCGAAAAATATCCCATCTGTAAGATATCCCTGCAATAAATGGAGGAAACCATGACAGTCTAGCTGAAATTTTATACTAAAGAGCCTACTACTCCAACACATAGTTAGGATTAACTGCTAAAACCCTCTAATCATTCTTAGTTGATTGGGATGATCCTTTTGTCCTAGGTACTGGTGTTGTCT
The DNA here is from genome assembly GCA_001517045.1 of Pseudotsuga menziesii. Taxonomy (NCBI): domain Eukaryota; kingdom Viridiplantae; phylum Streptophyta; class Pinopsida; order Pinales; family Pinaceae; genus Pseudotsuga; species Pseudotsuga menziesii. The sequence continues at coordinate 28,403 of LPNX010258200.1, forward strand.
AGTTGTCATCAAGAATCACGAGGACACCTTCCTTATCTATCAAATGATGCAAAACACGATATGAATTGCTTAACACAGTGACCCTTTGCACCCTATCTAATACTGCATAGAACCTTAAAATCAATGGAGAAGAAATTTAAAGAAAAAATATATTTAAGTTTTCCATACCTGTATAATAGATCTCACACATTTTACCTCCTCCAGTAGTCCACTCATTGTATCAAACACCTGCTAGGAGTTCAAATCTTCAATGTACCACTTGATTAAATATGCCTGTTTCAAACCATCCAAACCAGCCTCTGTAGAAACCAAATAATAAATAAATGAATCTATTCGTAACATAAGGTACTAAATGACCGATTAGTCAACAAAATGGAAGGTTACAATAGCATTGTGAGTTTCTCAATATGATTATCTTCAGCAAAATAGTGAGTGATTTATCAAATCGCTTTCAAAGTTATAAAAATTCCAGATGGTGTGCCAATTTGTTAAAAGATACAGTAACATCGATAGAACATGTAAATTGTCACAATACTATCTTTATTTGATTCTTCATGTTTTCTAAGCCGCATGACAAGTGCACGAGTAAATTTTTGGAAATGCTCATATGTAACTCTCATTTTCTTCTTTGGTTGATCACCATCTTTTCCTTCTGCTGCTGCTATCCCGTCCCCTAAACAATAAAGTTGTAAATACAAAACCATGGGCATAACAATGCTGCAGCCCATCTAACATGTAAAAACCAATTTCTAACATAATGTATTCCATGCACTTACCTCAAGGTTGATGGTCATCTGCTTCTGTAGGTTGGTTCTCGTTGACCCCAGCACCTCTATCTATATTATTATTCTCAGCATCTTAAAAATCAGCCAGATCAATCTCATTTGAGTCAACACTGTATAGCAGGGACACATATTAGATCATAACTTAACAAAATATTGCATCAAACTGAAACAAAGGTAAAAGAGAGAACGTTTGCAAAAAGGAAACTTGATGATGGATGTGATTATTATTCTTGCTGCCATATGAACATGGGCCGACCACACCTGGTAACATTCCAACAATCCCAGACAATCATTACACGATATGTTTTAGTATCTGCTAATGTCAGAAAATGTGGAAGTCCTATGTACCTCAGAATCCAAATGCACACGAGCAATGGACTTAGACAATCTTATCAAAGCTTCCAATTCTCTCACTATAATTCTGTATGCAACTCGACTACCAGGTGCAGCATCACCTCGCCGTAAGGATACATATGCATCAACTAGAACCTTTCTGGCTTCAGTACCTAGCTATACTCAGTTCAAGCATAATTACCAATCAAGGCATTAAACAATCAATTGTGAAAAGCAATGTCAAGGGTTCCTGAAAAGAGGCAAAGAATGCTAAAAGTTCTTTTGGGAATTGGAAGACCAGTTCAAAATGGGACAAAGAAACAACCTTTGGCTTAAGGGTTTTTGCGTAAGCAATGTAACACTGAATTTGAGTAGTAGTAAAAGATGGAGATAATGCCTCTTCATGCTTTTGGTGAACTCTAACAATATGATCTACAATATGGTGATATGTCTGATCATCTGATCTGTCTGATCATCTGGATCATCTATCATGACATAAACCAGGTCAAACCTGGAGAGAATCATAGGAGGAAGTGCCACATTGTACTGCAAAACCAAACAACATGATGAGAAAGACCAAAAAAACATGTTGCAAATCTCAATCAAGTTTGAATGATGCGTTGGCTTTAAAATGACCTGCAGAAATTACCTTTCGCGGCTTTGATTTATCATAACTCCCACCATTAGGATTTGCAGCTGTTAAGATAGAGGTAGGAGCATCGAGAGTTGCTTGAATGCCAGCTTTTGTAATGCTTATTGGACCTGTTACTCCATAGCCTCATGAATTGAAACCTTTAATAGAAAATGTGTAGATCTTGTTAGAGGTGTGGATCAATGGCATGCCAATCTAATCAAAATGTAATTGAAAAGGCCAAGTGCAATACAAATTCCATAGCATTCACTAGAATATACCTGATATTTTACATCCATTTTATCAACTTCATCTATACAGTAAATACCGTTGTCATCCAGCATCAAAGCTCCAGCCTGGATAGCATCACACATACCATATTTTAATACAAAGTGGCTCATATTGTAAATAGAAATGGTTCCTACCAAAATTACAAGAGTAAAAAACAAAGACCCATGGGCCATATCCCATACTGAAACCCGCAATCTAGATGCTACTTACCCCTAATTAGACTATACAGGAAATGACAAGGAGATAAATCACAGTTTATATTCAAGGCTGATGAACTTTCTAAGTTTTATGAAGGTTGATATCACATTTATAAGTCTTGGAAAGATTATCATTCCTTGGTAGCTTCGCAATAAAATGATAATCCTCATTCAATTCAAGACAACCGATATTAAAATCCGTTGTTGTTAATTCAAAGGAATTCCAAAATGCTTCTCAATTTTTTGTTTGATTTGATCTGATTTGAATAGAATGAACTTCTTGCTAGGAAAATTCTATAGCTTTACCAGCACAAGGACCATATAAATAAAAGCCTTATAAGAATGGAAATCAAATTGACTACAGTAGAAAGGCATGAACCATGGATTCTAGCAGAAAATTAACAGGAACAAACATTTGCTAGCATGACCCGTTAGTAATATTTACATAAGTTCACTAATTTATTCCCAAGAGTGGTCTTACTAACAAATATCACATAATCAAAATGTAATTGAAAAGGCCAAGTGCAATACAAATTCCATAGCATTCACTAGAATATACATGATCTTTTACGTGCATTTTATCAAATTCATATATACAGCAAATACCGTTGTCAGCTAGAATAAAAGATCCATCCTAGATAGCATCACACATACCATATTTTAATACCCAGTGGCTCATATTGTAAATAGAAACGGTGGCTACAAAAATTACAAGAATAAAAAAAAAAGACCCATGGGCCATATCCCCTACTGAAACCCACAATCTAGATGCTACGTACCTCTAATTAGACTATACAAGAAAATGACAAGGAGATAAACCACAACTTATATTCAAGGCTGATGAAATTTCTAATTTTTATGAAGGTCAATATCAAATTTATAAGGCTTGGAAATATTAACATTCCTTGGTAGCTTCGCAATAAAATGATAATCCTCATTCAATTCAAGGGAACCGATATTCAAATTCATTGATGTTAATTCAAAGGCATTCCAAAATGCTTCTCAATTTTTTGTTTCATTTGATCTTATTTGAATAGAATGAACTTCTTGCTGGAAAATGTCTATAGCTTTATTACCACAAGGACCATATAAATCAAATCCTTGTAAGAATGGAAATCAAATAGACTACATTTCAAAGGCATGAACCATGGATTCTAGCATAAAATTAACACGATCAAACATTTGCTAGCATGACCTGTTAGCAATATTTACATGGGTTCACTAATTTATTCCCAAGAGTGGTCTAACTGACAAATATCACATATACCTGACTTTAATGACAAGTGGTTCACACAGTAAATAGATATGGCACCTTCCAAAATTACACTCTCAAGAAAATGAAGAGTAAGGTGATATCACCTTAAAAGTTTCATTTTCTAGGTTTTAGGAAGTTAAATATCACCTTAAAAAGTCTTGGAAAGTCCACATTCCTAGGTAGCTTCGACATAATAATGCTAACACTTGTTCAATTTAAGGGAACCAAAATTCAAATATGCTACTGTTAATTCAGAGGAATTGCAAAATGCTTCTCAAACATTGGTTTTATTGATCTGATTTGAATGGAATGAACTACTTGTTGGGGAACGCTTGTAAGTTTATTAAGACAAGGACCATATAAATCAAAGACTTGTAAGAAAGGCAGTCAAATAGACTATAGTTGATTGGCATGAACAATGGATTCTAGAAGAAAATTAACAAGATCAAACATTTGCCAGTAGGACCTATTGGCAATATCTACACAGGTTGACTAATTTATTCCCATGAGTGATCTACCTAAAAAATACAAGTTTCCTTAGCCAAAGGCCAGATTTGTGGGTAATATTAATAAACTAATGAAGTATGAGAAATGATTGTGGCAGGATTTGATACCTGGTAAGGGAGATGGCGTCCCGAGCGTCATCCTACACAACAAAGGATGGTAAACTGGGTAATCCAATAACCTCCAAAAATATGAAAAATGCTCGCCAAAGAAATATTGTGGATATAGTGAATGTTGTAACCACAACAATCATCACATTTGACCTTATTGGCAAGGAGATCATAGGCACAATAGTTCCCATTAGAGTCATTATGACGAATTTCGCCTGAACTTAAAATATATAACGCTGCTCCAATCCAGTACATGTAGAAGATTGCAAGAATAACAAAAGGAAAAATAGGAAATATAATCATAGTACTTATTACTCCAATGGCCTTTTCTTGCCTTTGCTTCCTCCATTGTGTTCTAAAAAAACCATTCAAGTTTTCCTCAAGCATAGTACTATAATCCCATCATAGGATGATATGAAGGATATGCCCTCTCGTAGGATGGAATTGTTGGTTGAAAATACTTGAGAGCTTGTTTCCACTCATGTAAATCCATGCATATCTTCAAGAGGGTATCCCTGGTTCTCATCAATATGATTGAACAAGGATGCCCTTCTTGCTTCAGAATAATTTCCAGAAGATAGCAATTTTCAAGGCCTCGTTTCCATCTTTATCAACTTTTATTGCTTGCTGCTTCGCTTCTTTGTTATTTTAGCCACATCCACATAACATGCATACTGAAATCTTGGCATCATCAACATTATGCACCAAAAAACCCTCAGAGTGATCACTAGAGCATTGACAACTTTCTAAAATATAATCCTCATGAAGAGCATAAGGTATATCCACTTTTAGGCAACATAAGCATTTGAGATAAAAAAAATACTGCTCCTTGAGAGATGTTTGGCGTGAGGCAGTACTTGCAGCGATCTAATATAATCCATTCACTTATACGTTCCAGAGCACGAACAACAATCGCCTTCCTTCAAACAAAAGGAGATAACTGAATAAAATATGTGGAGATAACTGAATAAAATTGAGTCCCAAATGGCCTTTATTCACTGTTGCAAGCAGTGTGAGCATTGCAAGTAACCTCATCAGGTCCTCACAATGTATATTTTGTGTTGAAAATATAAAGTTTTGTTTCTCGGAAAAATAAAACAAATATTTAATCACAAACAAGAAAAGGCCTTAAACTTCAGAAATCAACACATGCCCTCTGTAGAGCACATTTTACAGAACATCAAAAAAGAAATGAGTTCACTGGAATGGTTCTCATGCAAACACATCTACAGGGATCTCAATATGAAGGCTGACCAACTGTCCAAGGAATCTCTGCAGTACCACCCAGGAAGCTTTGATATCCATGAATTAGTGGATGCCCATGAGACAGTGGCCATGATGTTTCAATTATAGAGATTTAGACCTCTATGGCTATGATATTGTCATGTTTTTTCTTGTCTTAAACTGACCTTCAGATCAGTCTCGAGATCCTTTCTTGGACAGATCTTATGAATAGACTTGGTCAGGTCCTCACAATTTATATCTTCTGCTGAAAATATAAAGTTTCTTTTTCTGGGAAAAAGAAAACAAATATTTAATCACAAAATAGATAAGCCCTTAAACTTCAGAAATCAACACAAATACATCCAAAAGAGAATAAACACAAGAATATGGAAAAAAATCCTAAAGGTAGGGTAAAACCATTAACTACTCCTTATGGAAGGAATCACTCCATAAGCTATGTTTGCTACAAGTATTACATCCAATAACCTCACAAGACATCTCATTCCATTGCTTATTCTTTATATATTTTCTATACAACCTTCTCGGTACTTTCTAAAGAAGGATCTTTCTAAGTTTAAAATAGGTGGAAGTCAGAATATTCTAAATACTTTCTAGAGAAGTAACAATCTAGTAGGTAGAACCTTGTCGTAAAGACTATTACATTTATTTATTTCCACTACATGGTCCTTATTAAATAAAGATGGCCATAATAGATAGCATTATTCCATTGGGTACCTCCCTAGGTACCCCATATTATACTCCCTAGATATATTACAAATATCAAATATAGAGATTTTTTCATGGAAAAAAATGGCAGTTTGGTTAGTCAATGGTATCAAAACTCAACTGGCATATTAACATAGTATTATAGTATGCATTGATGTTCAATTTATTTTTTCCCAGAGGGTAGTATCAAAATTTTGCCAATTGGCAACATATAAGCATGGCATTAATGCATGCATGCAAGTGCAATGTCTTCGACTCTTTGTATCATAGAAAATACTAAAAAATATATAAAAGATGTAAAGAAGACACAAATGACAGAAATCACACTCAGGAAAGCTATAAATGAACACTGAAGCAAAGGTATCTTAAAATTACAAAAGAAATTTATGGAAAAAATAGTGAAACCTATATAAATCTGTAAATGGAATGATAAGCATCCAAGTAAGCTAAGAAAACAGTTATAACACACCTCAACAACATCCGGCTTGGAACAAAGCTGCTTAATTTTTGCAATCTTCATTCTCCGTTGAAGCTGCAGGTCAAGTAACACAGAAATAAACACCCTTGAGAACTATGAAATCGAAGCGAAGAACACTACCAGAGTAGTGAATGTGGAATAAACAAATACAGAACCTTCTTCTTTTTATTTGAAACCCCTTTTTCTTTATTCTGATGCTCTTGTTCATCCTCCTCATCTAAATCAGAATATGCTTTTTTCTTTGCTGCCAAACTCAAAGTTGCATTCTTCTTTTCTTCATCCTGCAAAGGAACAACTTATAATATCAATATTGTTCCTCCAGCTCTTACTTTCTCAACTAAAACGCAAAAGGGGTATAAGACATAGTGGAAAAAGCTACATACAACTAAACTACATAAGCCACACCTTCTTTGCAATTGCCATTGCATCTCTGAATGCAAACTTTTCAAACACGCTTCTGAAGTTTTCAAGCATATCATCTTCCAGCTTTGCCTTTTCTATTACATATTCGATCTCAACTTGCTCTAGCGGCTAATAGATACACATTGCAACAAGGTCAAAAAACTACAAATGTAATAATCAAATGCAATCATAGCTCTCTAAAGACAGGGATCGTGTTCAGCCTTAACCTCATCAATACTTATAAAACATAATTTATCACAGGACAGACTGGTGCAATCTATAATGTGATTTTAAAACTTTAAAACTTTAGAGAAACAAACACATCATTTTACAAAAAAGATAAATAAGGCACAAAAGTTAGCAATAGATCTGCAAAGAAGATCTAGTTTGGATCAATATATAGAAACAAAAAGTCCATCTCTACATGGTTTCCCCCAATAAAGTTCCTCAATTTTGAGGAAACATCTCAAAACAAGATCAACCAGATGGACCAAATTAAGCAATCTTAAGTAAAACAAATACTAATGCAGATTTGCTCACAACATTTGGCCATAGCCACTCCAAACATAAACCCAAGGAATTAGCCATTATTTTTCAGTTGATCTTTAATGGCACCGGTTGTACAAGAAACATAATAATGGTAGTTGTTATTGCTGATTGGTTTCCTATCACAACAAAGGATTCAGAGTCTACAACAACAAAAATTTCAAAACATATAGCAACAAAATATTAAAAATATGCATCAGAAAAACATTCAAAGTCTACATCAGCAAAGGATTAAAAGTCTACAATAACAGAGAATTCAACATCTTTAACTTTAGATGTTTCAAAATCTCCAAGAACAGAGAACAGAAATCAATGGAATCAAGAAAATTCAAGAGTTTATATTAGACACACAAAGGCATCTGAAACATCCTGATACGTATACCTTTTAGATGATACATATATGCTGATATGTATAGCTTTTACATGATATCTTTCTCCTCTACCTTTTCCATTATACCTTTTGCATGATATCTTGCTCCTCTACCTTTTCCAATATACCTTTTACAGGATATCTTTGTTACTATATTTAAGAAGAGGTATTAATGAGCGGTTTGAGGGATCCAGAATCTATATTGGGGTTTGTAACTATTACACAATTTGTAATTCTCAGTAAATGACCTATATAGGGGTAGTAGATTATGTGGGTAGGCCTAATGCGAGTTGATTTTAGGGTTAGTAAGGCTACATCACAGAAATGGTAGGCAGTCTCAGGTCTGTCCAAAATTTAGCTTTGTAAACTCTGCAGCCTTTTGGCTTTCTAGTAAAAATATAATATTCTTTTCACCTAAAAAAATATTTAAGGTACTAAACAACAAGAAGGGGGATTGTAGATGGTAAGGCTACATCACAGAAATGGAAGGCAATCTCAGGTCTATCCAAAATTTAGCTTTGTAAACTCTTCATCCTTTTGACTTTCTAGTATAAATATACTATTCTTGTCACCTAAAAAAATCTTTAAGGTACTAAACCACAAGAAGGGGGAATGTAGATGGTAAGCTTCAAAATCTCAATCATCACATGACACTGTAGTTAAAAGAGATGGAGAACTGCAAACCATACCTGTTTCACCATCCTTAACAGTAGAGGAAATTATTCAGTTGTTTGGCTTATTTAAATTAATTGCACCATAATTATATAAACACGGCAAGTTGAATTAATTGCACCATAATTATATAGTATTCATAATATGCAAACATCACATACAATATATGAGGTAACTAAAAAGGGACTCCTCCCATTCCATTCCGAAATAGGCTACAATTTTTGGAAGATAACAAAACTGTTTTATATTGAAAGAGCATGGATTGACTATCTAAACAATAAAGGTTAATACTGGACATATTTGGATAGAAACGAAAGAGTGTTTAGCTTTTAATTTATTGAAACAGTAGTCAACTTGGTTAGATTCCATATGATATCTAGTCATTCTTAACACTGAGTGTTCATAGAGATTCCAGATGACCTCTAGTTGTCCTGACCAATTCTGAGTGTTCCTAATCATCTACAAACTCTGCAATTGGTCTCCTGCAACTAATCATTCATCTTGCTTCTTGTCTTCTAGTGTTGGCAAACCTGAGCCATGTAGAAAAATATGGAAATGCTAGCTCAATGCACATTAGGAAAATAACCATATGCAAGCAACTGTAAGTTGTACAAATTCCGCAAGAAGTAATGAAGGTGTTGAAGGTTAACAAGTCCTCTTTGAATGGATCTACTGCAATGATTACAAGTGATTGGAGACAAACTGAAGCACCTTAATTATACACCATATCTGAGCTGCTTCAGATAGCACAGACCTCTTTGCCACCCAGCACAAACCCATTTCACATGCAGCTTTCCAGAGGATAACCATCACATCCCGCATTACAATATGTGAAACTAATCCCTTCATGCTGCTGCAGACACCATGACAAATACACTTAGCCAATCACAAAAGAAAATTGGACAAAAAAGCTGACATCGAATATTAATGAGTCTCCATAAACATAAAATTGCATGGATGGAAAAAATTCAAATGTCACAAGAGTTGACATTCTAGACATTTTTTCCCAAAAATGAAAATCATACATCACTGAATAACAACCTCAATAACCATAGCATTCCACAGATAGATAAACAAATCAAATTTCACAGGAGTTGACAATTCTGGACATTTTCACCCAAAAAGGAAAACTGGGCACGCTTGCCATTAAAGATGAACAGCAGCCTCAATAACCATGAAACTGCATGGATGAAAATAAATTGAATGTAACAGGACATGCCTATTCAAGAAATTTCCACCCTAGAAAAGAAAATTGGACACGATTGCCATCTTTGATGGCAACAGCCTCAATAATCATAAAACTGCAATGATGTCACGGGGTTGAGGGTTCGATGATTCTAGATGGTTTCACCCAAAACATTGGCAATAAAGCAAGACATTCTATAGAAATTCATACCTCAAATATTCAAAGATTTTGTGCATGGAAAAGGAAGATATAGCTGGAATTTTAGCAAAAGGAAGCATCAATAATTAATATTTAGGGTGATTTAACAACTTGACAAAATAAGCCCTTTGCTGCCGCTGTGTTCAGCATCAACACCAGCATTAATAATTATATTTCTCCCTTATATTCTGTGTATAGAAATTTCTTAGGTAGAAAATGGGTAGTTTCATACAAAGTAAATTAGATTAAATTTTTCCTTCAATCAAAATCTGGGGTTTTGTTAGTAGTGTAAATGAAATTGTTTATGTTATAGTATATAGTCAGCTGTAGTTACAGGGACATTGAGATGTATAATATTGAAGTCCAACATAATAAATTTGTGAGTACCAACCCCCTAACCACTAGTCCAAACCCACCTTGCCACATGCAACATTATGATATGAGAAAGGAAAGAGAGAAAGCATGCAACGGTCATGGAAGGCAAAGAACAAATAAGGACAGCTGTCTGTGCTTCACAGTAATTGACTGAAGTGAATTTCTTAATACACAATCAAATAATGGCATGTTAAACATATATAACAAACATAGATTGTATCAATACAAGCCGCTTCATAGAAACATAGATCTAGGAAATAATCCACATAAGAAAACTAGATTAAGGAAAAAAATACAAGTCAAATTTTCCAAAGAGAACAAACACAGGCTCAATCAGTGCCCAAAAAAAGCATAACAGACTACTATGACTGCAAGCCATGTAAGTTGAAACCTATTTTTTCAAAATGTATTAGTATATGCTCATCAATAACCATAAAGAAAAAGAACAATTAAGAGACCTATCTTAGAATGTTATATTGTATCTCAAGAGGGCTTCGTAAAAACACACTTACTTGTCTAAATATAATGTTCATAAGTTCATCTCCAGAATTGCAATTTTTAGAGAGAAAGCCATTCTCCATCTTTACATGATCTTTTGGATAATCTTTTCTCAACTTCATTTGATTGTCTGCAGTGGATTGCTCACTTTCACACCATCCACCAAACCCTGGAACAACTGAGTTCACTGGTGGTTTGAAATCCAAATTCATCTTTTGATCACAAAATCCAGTGTTCTGCCCTTGAGATTGAGCAGTATATGTTCCCACCATTTTCTGATTAAGAAGAGATGCCCAGCTCAACTGAGTATTTAATAGAGGATTTGAAATGGTTCCAAAATCTTGATTATGATTTTGCCAGTCTTTCTTTATATTCTGATTCATACCCTGTCTAAGACCAGTATTCATATTACCAAGAATTGGAAGATTAGGTCTTCTATTGTGAGATGGCACAACTTCACTTATGTTCCCAGTGCTATTGTTCATTGCACTAATAGAGGACAGAGAGAGATCTTTTCTTGGGATAAGATTATGAGAGCTAGGCCCTACAAGATAATTAACTGGAGGAACAGAAATTTCCATTGACATACAATCAACATTTGAGGCACTTAAAAGGATTTCCCTTACATTCTGCACACCAGAACCTGTACTACTTAGAGGGCCACCCACTGAACATGCATTTGTTGGTAAAACTGACACTGCGGCACCATTACCCCAGTTTCCACTATTTCCATTCATATTAGGTAGTTGAGAAGACATTACCATGTTAATATCACTTTCCCCCGATCTTTGACTAATAGTTCTTTCAGTGGTTAAGGTGGTCAAACCCCTTCCATGCTTCTGCTGCTGCTGTTGCATCAATTGCAACACCAAAGCATTATTTTTTGAATGCACTGAGATGTTGCCACTGCTACCTCCACCCAGGCCAACAGGGGAACTATTTGTAGCTGTCAACTACCACTGCATCATGCGAAATCCTGCAGGATCATCCACAGGAGCACCTATATCTCCAAGTCTAGCAATTTGTTGTTTTTGTTGTAACTGATCTAGTTCAATTCCAGTTGATAAACAAGGAAATGCATTCATTGGATTGTTAACAGGTGCAATTCCTTGTGCTCTTCCAATGTTGTTATTACAGCCTAGGCCTGGAAGAGAGGCAAATTGGAGCATTCCAGAGGAATTCAGACCTGGTAAACCCAATCCTACTGAACCATTTAATCTACCCAGAACTCCTTCTTGCAATGATTCAAGAGCACGAGCAGACAGGTGACCAGATTGAGCAAGAACTTGCAAATCACCAATTCCATCTACTTGGCAAAGAGAACCAAACGAAGATTCCCTGCCTCCTCCAAATGCATTGCCCATGCTATCCTATTGACTCGCCACACCGCTGAGCCTTTTTAAGTACAGTCTATACTTCTACAGATTATTCAAAAAAGAAAAAGCACACCATCAAAAAAGGCTTTAATTTTAATCAATTCATACAAATATGTAAGTCAAAAAGTATGACTGCTCTGTTTAATCAAAGCTATACACATATTTATATTACAAATCAATTAGACCTACAGAAACAATAGAATCATAAAAAGACAAATAATAAAACATATCTAGAAATTAGCATCCAAAATCTAAGCACGAAAGGTGATTCAGTTTTAGGTATGTAAAAATATGGTAGAAACTCAACTATACCTGCAGATGGCTTGCAACATTTTCTCGTGTCAATCCTTGAACATTCATAAGCATTGCATGGATTATTTCCTGTCTATTCTCATTTTGCTTATTTCTATTGCGTCCAGAGAATATGATGCAAGATTGCATCCTCATTGTGTCCCGCATTTCATGTCCAAGCAATGAAGATAGAGCCCTTGACAATTTGACAAGAGGTCGAATTTTATCGGATATCAAATAAGCAATAGATCCTTTTGTAATAGACAGTCATAATGGCAACCCTTCCTGTGGCTTCAATATCCATGTGTATTTAGAAAGAAACAGTGCATCTCTCATAGTACAATGAAATTATATATCAATTTTGAAAGTCCACAAAGATATTTAAAAAAAAAACATGTTGGTTTCTCCACAGTTATTAGTAGAAGCTGGAATGCATCTTATAAAACCATCACCTCAAATGATCTCCAGAGTGAAAGAGATATTTCATTTCTTCTTTAGGAGCATCCTGGTTAATGTATCACCAAATCCAGAAATATCTCAAAAATAGTGCCCTTCAGTTAATCAGAATTATCAGATTTCTGTGTAGATTGGTATCCCTAAGTTTGGTCTTGCTCTTCTATGTTACTGTCAGAGGAATCTGACTCTTGAATTGGTGCATTCCAGCTTTTCCCTTCATGTTTCAACCATCCTTGAATTGTGCAACAGTTTGTACAAGTTCCAACTGCAGAGATGGACAATTCTCCTTCGAGTATTCGAACCCCTCTGACTTCATGAATTCTGCAAAAACAAATCAAGATGAAATTTTTAATAGCATCAATTAATTGATGTTTCTCAACAATATAAACTACTATGTTTAGTTTATAATTAATTGACATATACTGCATACCTTCCAAGTTTGTCGCAGCAAATTTAAGGCATGCATATTTGAGTTGAGAAGCCTGGTAAGGCTGGGCCAGTTCAAGAATTTTAGCAACAGTGTTCACAGTTATTCCCTGTGATATTCTTGACTCACACAAGCACCTTAATTGACACTAACCATACCGATCTGCTGCTGTGAGAAAATATCCAATCATTGTCTCAGGTGTCAAAAAGCAAGGGGATGGATCAGAAATCTCTCCTAAATCTGCATGTTCCTCTAAATCTGGAAGGGTATCTCTGTAAATAAAGTGTAGCATAGCCTGCATTGCATTCAAGAGAACAAACGAGACACATTCATGAGAAAGGAGACAATAATTTAAGGAAAAAAATTACAAGCTCAAGGAAAATACCCAATATTCCAAAATTAAAATAAAGAGAAAGCACAATTCCATAATCATAGGAAGAATGAAAGCTCACGTTAAACACCTCTCGGCTTGTGCCTTCGATGCTAATTTCTTTGTCATTCCACTCCCCAGAGGACTCAAAAAACATGGATTTAAATACAGGGGAACGTGCTACCAGAACAACTCTGTGGGCATGCAATTTTTCCCCTGATACATTAAATGTGACGTCTACATTTTCAACATCTTCAAGCAGTTCCCCAAATTGTTCACCCAAGTTTGATTTAGGGATGTGAATATAGTGCAATCTGGGGCCTTGAATAGTAGAAACCACAACCCCAACTATACAACATATTTTTAGAGTATCGCCCTTCACAAAATCTGATACTTCCAGCATAGCTCGCCTGAAGAAACGCTTGTAACCCCTAAAGATCCCCAAGAGGGTGAAAAGCAAAAAAAAAAAGAGTAAGTGGTAACCAGATTAAGCCAAGGCCACCAGGAGTTTGAGGTCTCTGACCTGCAAATCCACATACATACCTATGCCATGACAAAATCTTGGTAGTGTTTTGTACAGGAGCAATATGTATGTGTATCAGATTGAACATTACAGCTAGTGAAAACAATTTCTGATGAACACATGGAAGATGTGTAAATGAGAGCAGAACCAAATCAAAATAGTTCAATGTCACTTACTGAAGATATTTGGAATGGAATGGTAGCAGACTGAATCTTCTCCAAATCAAAATGGTGGACTGCTCCAAATCGACGAAATGGAAGACTGCTCCAAATCGAAACGGTGGATTAGAAATTCTACTATAATACCTTGCTTCCTTCCGAGCCTAAGGGGCGCGGGAAAATTGAGAGTGGGAAAAAAGAAGAATTATGTACAAACAAGAGAAAGGAACACTATAACAAATTCACATAAAAATACTACAAAAATTGGGATTGTATTTTAAACAATAAAAGTAGGGAACTCTCACTCACGTGAATCCATTCAATTGTTTCATGAGGGAGTGTTAAATGTCTTACAAAATACTAACCATCACAAAACCTTATTTTATGGTGATAAGTGCTTCACATCAAAAAGAGAAAATCCATGGTACTAATGAAGGTGACAAATGCAAATCCAGCTCTACTTGTTCCACACTGCATAGTAATTTAGACTTATTGCATTTACCTAAAGAGGACTTTTCTTTGAAAAATATATATCTCAGTAATTCAAGGAAAATTGAGCTAGAGTATTTCCTTGTAAAAACATTAGATTCTAGATATCAATATGTGTTGCATACAAAGAATTAGAGCAACGATGGGTAATGCTCTCTTTTTTTTTGGGTAAGTGAAATGTAAGTGGGATTGATGGTTAATAACATGTGTTTAATCCTAGGAGGTCATGGGTTCAAATTCAAAGGGGGTTAGAGTATGTACACCTCCATAGACTTTTGTAGTCAAATCGTTAAGTAGATATGTTAGAATTTAGTAAATTATACAAATTCGTTGTCAAAAATGTAATTCTCCATTGCCGGAGTGACACAACTAAACATGACCAAATAAATGACCAATTATTATGTGCTCATTTTAAGTCTAGACATTTCATGACCAATTTTGGTCATTTATCTTGGTCCTTTTTAGTTTAGTTTTATCCTGTGACCAAAAATGGTCATTTATCTTGGTCCTTTTTAGTTTAGTTTTATCCCATGACCAAAAGTGGTCATTTATGTTGGTCTTTTTTAGTTAACTCACTTAAATTTATCAATTTTGGTCATTTATCCCTTGAAAAAATCTATGGTGACCAAACTTTTTGGTCTCCTAGTCACTAATCTCTCATTTTCCACTAGTGACAGTGGTCGTGGATAGAGAAAACAAGCATCATGGTTGGGAAAAAACAAGAGAAAGTTATAGTTTTGATGTGTTAGTCCAGGACAAATATGTATTTTTCTGTACAATAAGAAGTTAGAGTATAAAGGCACGGTCTAGGACAGATGTACTTTTGTTTGCATGTACATCAAAGATGTTTTTTATACATGTACATTGATAGGCCATGTAAGGGCCTACTGTTTTTGTATCATAACTTTCATGATATAAAAAATATTTCATATCAAAGCTCTTGAGATGTTCATGGTTCAGTCTTTTAAGTGTGATTATACATTTGTGGCCAAGAATGTTTCTATGTGTAATGTTCCCAATTTTTGATAGATTTTATGATTGCATGGAGATATCGGTTATAAATTTGAGAACAATGCAAAATTACAATATTACGTAATGACAAAAATGTACATTTAAATTATTTTTACCATAATCCAATTGCATATACAATGTTAAATTGTATTCACAAAGATGGAACATACCTAACACACATAAGCACCCAGCACAGCTAAGAAACCGATCCAACTAAGTGGAATACAAAAGAACCTTACCCACGTAACAACATAACAAACTTTTAAAGGATGCATGAAGTTGACACACCTAAGTGATGCACCTATGTGGTCTACATAAATGAAATTAGTGTTCTGCATGATGTCTTTCATCTAAAGAATATATGGGGTACACAAAAAACCTACATGGAGGCTAGCCCTACAACTAGCATGAAAAAGGGATGGATCTGTAGAACTTCCTGTGACAAGTAGAATTGAGAGATAGCACTATTTGATAGAGATAGCAGAAGGAGTGATGATGATGATCCAATGATGATCCAGCTTTGATGATGATCCAGAGAAGAAGACTTGTGATGATGAATTGTGTCTCGAAAATACCTTCCTAGTTAAGAGGGAGTGTTGATGTATTTTTAAATTCAGAATGCATTCACTCATATTGTACCTTGATGTTCCTATTGGGAGAATCATTTATATTTCATTGTACCCCGATGTTCCTATCGGCAAAGTCATTAATATAATAAAGTCATGTAAAGTCATTGAGGTTAACCCTCAGTTTTAAGTCGAGGAAATAGTCCCCACAATTGAGTTGAGGTTATCCCTCCTTGTTGATTAGGGGGGAAATGTCCCCACAATTTAGGGGCACTAGGGTTATTAGAATATCCTAGAGATCTCAGCCTTGGTAAGTAATTGTCAAGTCAGAAACTAGTATAAATACAGAGTGAGACTCTCTATTTTTTACACACACTCACTCAACTAGGGTGCATGAGTGATAGAGGAAGTGCTCACGAAAGTGAGAGAGAAAACAGTTGGTGGAGATCATCTTTCTGTTTTTGGGTGTTACTATTGCCATTGGTGCTCATTCTATCTCTGAGGAAGTTGCGGGGTTTTCTCCTTTATGGTTTCCCCGAGGAAAATTCTTTGTGTCTCTTGTCTCTTGTGATTATTGATGTGCATGTTATTCTCTCAGATAATACAATAAGATGATATTACTTAAATGATAAAAATATAACATGGTCCAGTTTATACAGTCTATTATGACTCTTTCCAAAACAACTCCCAAATCACTATTTCAACCATTGGAAAAAATGCACCAAATATTCTCCAAATGCAATTAAAACGAGTAAAATGGATTCCAATGCTTAATTACTAAAAATGAAACTTTTAATACACATTAATGAAATTCCATTCATCATACATTTATCAGATATACATTCCTCCATTCGAAATAATCATCTTTACCATGGCATGTATCCAAATAGAGTGGAAATGGTCATTGTTTGCTCATTAAAAATCAATTTGACAAACAAATCTTGGGTATTTCGACTTGAAACATTTTGAGAATTAATAAAAAATCATATTTAACCTATTAAAATCATAAATATACCAGGATAAGCTCTCCCACAAAGTACAATGTCTCACCCAAGGCGCAATCCCTCCATGAGCATGAAGATTCAATGAAAACTAGATATGGTTGAGATGAAGTGCTGCAATACAAGAACCCACGAGCTTCCGTCTAGATTACACATGAAATTAAAACTCCATTAAATCTCCATTAAATACCTAAGTGGCCTCTCCAAACACCAACTTGGATGGGAATATTTCACCCTCGAAATTGGCTAAGGCAAGAAAACTAGTCATCCACCAGCTCTCACAATTCACAAATGACAATTTCTAAAATGATCAAAATTCTGTCTCTTCGTTGCTTCCTATATTTTATGAACATCCTTAGCATTATATGGTTCCCATTCCATCAACAAACTCAAGACAATTCAAATTTTGGTGTGTGCTCATAATTTGCCATGTGTCCTCCCTTTCCTGGCCTTCCACCTTCCCCAAATTAGAGTGGGAGCCCATTGAGCTTCCCCAACTCACATGAGAGCTCTCTTGGATGATCTATTTCGACTTGAGATTTTAGATATGTCAGATGTCATCCTTTAGATCTGATTTGTTTCATAGGTTTCATAGCATCTTCATCATTATTGTCATAGAGCTAGGGAATCTAGGCCAAGTGTCTCACTAGCTCCAAAATGACTCTTCATTTCCCATGTATGTTACATTTCTTCCCAAATTTGAACTATGATGCATATTGACAATTTTATTATCCTTATAACCCATCCAAGAACCTTTATTATTCCCATGGATTCGAAATTGCAATAGTAGGATGCCATGTGGCATAATATTTCTATCTTGTGTGGGCCCCATAGTCTCCATTTGTCTCCATGCTCCATTGCCACTTCAATTTTCTCTTGTATTTATTTAATAAGGTACATTATTAAATATTTATCCCATTCTAATTTTTGAACACCATTTATTTTCTCCCTTATTAAAATCCCAAATATATCCATCCAACCTAGGGAACAAGTAGGATTGATGGAATTGTCCTACTATGCAATTATTTGAATGGGGACATTATAGTTTTCTGCACCCAAGATTGTTTGTCATCAAGAAATTTCAGATTTGGATGTTACAAAATATTCTCCTCTTCCTCTGTGGAATATTCACTTGCTATATCCTTCCATTGTACTAAGTATTCTTTGATAGTTTTGCTTCTCAATCTCCTTTCCCTTGTCTTCAAAATCTTTTTCAAAACAAGTGTGACATGACCTTCATCATCCAAAGGAGGAAGTATTTCCTTGAAGAAAATATCAGCCACTTGTGCAGAACTACAAGATGATGTAATGGGAAATAAATGAGTAAATTTTTTCAATCTATCCACTACCAGATATAAGCAATCCTTACCCAAATATTTGGGAAAACCGGTGATGAAATCCATTGAGATACTGTCCCATTTTTGCTCCGGAATGGGAAATGGTTGCAACAAAATAGATGGCCATGTAAATTTTGATTTGTTTTGCTGACATACCTTACATCCATTCACATATTTCTGAAAATATTCTTTCATCCCCTTCCAAAAGAATCTTTTCCTTAATTTCCTATAAGTTTTGAAGATCCCTGGATGGCCAACTAATGCGAAATCATGTGCTTCTTGCAAAATTTTTGTACTAAATATTGGTCTAATGAGTCCCAAATCTAAGAGTTCTTGGATGTCCTTCCCAATATCATCTTTGAATTTCTTAGGATATCTAAAAAGTGGTATTTTAATGGGTGAAGTACCCTCATCAAAAGGAACGTTGTGCTCAACCCCCATATGAGGTGGTCTACCATGTGGAAGATCTCTAATTGTTTTTTCATACTTATGCAATAGTTTCCCTATCTCATTTGGGTGTTAAAAAAACTTTATGTTTGTCTTGGGATATGTGATATTACATTCAACACCCCATTCTATGTCCCCATGCCTCAATATAGATCTCTTAATTTTGCAACTCACTACTTGATTTGGGTAAGTGTGTTGCCCTTTTACAACCCTTAGTACACGTTTCGAATCTTAAAATTTAATCTCAAGAATTTGGTAGTTTACTGTATGTTCCCCTATAGAATAAAACCATTGAAATCCAAAAACCACATTAGTATTAGCAACATTAACCACATAAAAACTATCAACAAAAGTATAGTTACCTACGGTGACTTGCAACTTTGGAACCCATGTTTTGCATTGCATTGTGTTGTGACCAGGAATGACTATTGTGAAGCCATCGAATTGTTCAATTGGTATATTAATTTTATCCACCATATCTGCATTAATTAATTTATGGGTGGCCCCTCCATATACAAAAAATGAAGCTCTTTTTCCTAGTACCACACCCTTGCATCTAATAGTCTGATAGCGAGGCACTACTGAAAGTACTGTCATTCTTTCTTTGTCCAGTGAAGGATGATTTTCTTCTTGTATTTCTTCTTCAACTACTGTCTCATATGCCTCCTCTTGATCTGAAATGTTTCCTCCTTCCTCCATACCCCCTTCATACCCATCATTATCAGAAAATACTTCTATGTATTGATCCTTTCCCATAGTACATTTATGCTCTGGTGTCCATGGATGAAAGCATGTGCAGCACATTTTTTCTCTTTGAAGTTCATCCTTGCTTAGTCATTATTTCATATTATTTTCAGATTAATCTATGATCCAAGGATTCTTATTTGGTGCATCGTTTTTGCAAAGGTTTCTTTTCAAATTCGGAGATAGGCTTGTGAGGAAATCTTGTTCTAGGAAGCACATTTCAGAGATCTCTAGTAAAGTTCATTGCATATTTTAATGCAGGGGGCTTGTATGATTTGACCAAAACATTTAAGGGTTTAGCAAAACCTTTAGTGAAAAAAAGTACTAACCTTCCCATAGACACATCAACCACGTTGACTGATAATTTTTAAAATTCCATCATATAATCAGTCAGGGTCCCAACTTGCTTCAATTGTGCTAGTTCTTTGAAAGACAATTCAGGATCTCCTTCTTCAGATCTCTCTAGTACCCTGTAAATAAATTCTCCGTATGTGTTAAACTTATCATGAACCAAATTTTTCAGGCCATGGAACCACCATTCATTGGCATCTCCTTCCAAGTGTAATATGGCCATTCTTAAGGCATCTTCTTCCACCATTGGATTCTCGTGAAAATGCACATCTAATTGTTGCACCCATGTGTTAGCAGAAATTTGAGAGGAACCATCAAAAGTAGGGAGTGTAAATTTACTAATAGGATATTTTAATTATTTTTTTTGTATAGAGTTTTATTATCTTCATTCTTTTTGAGTTTGTTTGCAACAATAAAGTATTGATCAAATGGTACACTTCTTTTACAATCTTCATCCAATTTATCCCATTCTTTTGCCATTGTAGCAAGTTCAAGTTGAATGTTAGACTCTTCTTTTGCTACAAGAAATTTAGGTGCAGTAGACCTTGGTGTGCTATGAAATTCATGGGGTCTATTAAGGTGTCATGTTCTTGAGAAAATAGTGTCTTCTTTTCTTGTGATTGTGAACAACTGCTATATCCTATTACTCCTAATTTGCTTCCAAATTGGCTAACCAACAATTTGAATCCTTTCATAAGCTTTTGGTTCATGTTCTTGGTTAGGTCATCAAAGAGAGGTTGTATGCGTTTAATATATTCCACCTTATCATGATAAGTGTATGCCTTCCCCTCGTTAGTCAAAGTTTCAGCAGAATGTACCTCTTCTACTACTACTTCTTCTTCTTCAACAAAAGCACCTTCAACTTCAGGGTCTAATGGTGGCGAATTATTGATTTGAATACTATTTATTACCATTAGGTTCCAATACCATGCTCTAATACCACTTGTAATGTCACTTTTGAATATTTTTTATTAAATGACCAATTTTTTACTTTTTCTCCAATTTCGAACCTTGACTAGTCTTGATGTATAGGTCTCCAAATTGGACCAAATGATCCCAAATATTCTCAGAGTGTGTATGAATGATATTAAGACTAGAATATTATGTTCATATTTGATTTATAACCCTACAATCACTTATGAAAACTAGTTTTATATTCTGATCAAAGTAGGAGTCTTTACTAGCAAATTGGGTTTCCAATTCCCCCCCGGTAAATATCGGAAATGACTTCTCAAATGCTCCCAATCCCACTCAAATTTATGAAAATATGGAGGGGATGTGTAAGGAAAATTTTTATGGTCTCATATTAATCATGGTTCAGTTTATACAGGATGTTATGACTCTCTCCAAAACATCTCCCAAATCACTATTTCGACACATGGGGAAAAGGCACCAAATCTTCTCCCAATGCAATTAAAATGAGTAAAATGGATTCCAATGCTTAAGTAATAAACATGAAACTTTTAATAAACATTAATTAAATTAAATTCATCATACATTTATCAGAGACACATTACTCCATTTGAAATAATAATCATTACCATGGCATGTATCAAAATAGAGTGGAAATGGTCATTGTTTGCTCTTTAAAAATCAATTTGACATACAACTCTTGGGTATTTAGACTTCAAAATTTTTGATAATGAATAAAAGAGAATATTGAACCTATTAAAATCATAAATATACCAGGAAAATCTCTCCCACAAAGTACAATATCTCACCCAATGAGCAATCCCCCCATGAGCATGAATATGCAATGAAATCTGGAAATGGTTGAGATGAAGTGCTGCAATAGAAAAACCCACGAGCTGACCTATAGATTACACCTACAAGTACAAATCCATTAAATATCCATGAAATACCTGAGTGGCCTCTCCAAAAATAGTATTGCCCACTTTTGCAGAAACTTTCCCTAGATTCCTGCAGTGGGCTGCGAAAGCCTGAAATATGTGCTCCCAACCTTCAACATTTAGATATATATGATAATTGCGTCCAGGTTTTAATTTTGAACTGCCCGATACTTGAAACAATGGTAGCAGAGATGATGGATCTAACTGATCTAAGAGTCAACGGCTTGTTGTTTCATCAACTTTCAAATTGGATCGGTTATCTCAAACTAGAATGTGGAAGTAATGTGGTTGGGCTCTCCCTTCGTGGAAGTTATAATCAGGATAAGTTCAAATTTGATCGTGAGAGGAACCAGGTATTCAATATCTGGGCAGACAGATTTATGGAGATATTGGGAAGCTTCAAATCGCTGAAGGAGCTTTCTATCTATACTGTCATGATGCTTATGCTTGGGGAAAAGCAGATGGCTGTTCCTCTTATCAATTTACTGGAGAGGCTTCCTAATCTCGAGCGTCTACACATCCCAGGCACGATTCTTCTGGTAAGATGGAATTTCTTGAACGTTGGCTTATTATTTCAATGCAATCTTTCTTTGTAAAGAATATTTTATTCCGCATATGAAGTTAGGAGATAACATAGCCAATCTCAGTCTCAGTCTTATGCATGCATCAATGTTGAACGCATTTTCCCCTTGTTGTATCATTATTTGCAATGCATTTATCAATGTTGTGCAGCGTAACTCTCTGCCCGTAGGTTTTGCATGCTTTCTTTCTTTGCAACAAAACAGTTCTGTGGGAAAATGTAATGAAATCAGTGAAATGATTGTTTTTTCTTTTCCCTGCAATACAATCCAGGAGATAGGTCCAGAACCAGTACCTCCATGCCTTACTAGGCCACTAGCTAATCTTCGTATGGTTAGCATAGACATGGAAGACTATATTGAGTGGGGACTAGTCGATCTTTCTGACATTTATCAGGAAATCGCTGTTTTGAAATGCTTGCTCCAGAGCATCCCTGCTCTTCAGACCATGGAATTCCAATTTCCAGAATCTGCAAATGGGGAGGAGAACGAATTGGCAGAGATTTTTCTTCTTCAACTGTCAGAAGTGAGTAGAGCTTCTGCTCAAGCGAAGATATGTGTAACAATAACTTAAATTCAAGTATATAGGTTGAAGGACATTTGATTGAATTTGGAATTCTTACTGAGAACATTTTAAGTTATTGGACATTATAAATTTTGTTTATTTAGATTGCTTATTGAAATTTAGCATTTTTTAAAAGTTATTGGACATCATAAATTTTGTTTATTTACATTGCTTATTGGATTTCAGCATTTTCTTTCTACTGAGACCATTTTAATTCAATGGAGATCAGACATTTTGTTTGTTTAAATGGTTTTCACAAAACAATGGTTTTGTAAATTTTAATTTTATGTGGTTATAAATTTCGTTTTATATCATTTTTTTTCTATTTTTTTTAATTGTATGTTTCAAAACACTATACGTATAGATGTTAATACAATGTCTTAGCAGGTAACTGATCAAAATAGGCAATTTCACTACAGGAAGGATGTCTTGTTTTGGAAATTGGAATGATTGAGGGTGGTTTTCATGGAATTTTAGTTTCTTTTGGTTGTTATTTTTCTGGAGATTGGGTAGTCTGTGTATAGCTTTTAATTTTTGAGCTATTTTTATCTGAATAATTTAGCACTGAGTAGACCAGTAATAAGTTTAGTTTAAGTTGTTTTTAGTAACAAAAAAATTAGTTTTTTATAAAACTAAAATTATATCTGCAAAATGTGTGTTTATACATTTTTGAGAAGGCTGAGACTTAAGGCTTCAAAGAAAATTTTTCCATCCCACTAGAGATCTATGATTTTTTACAAAAATATATCCATATTCTTCTATGTATGTTGTCTGTATTTTTATGCTAAAAAATGGAGAATTCCAGATATAAAAAAATAGAGCCCACGATGGCTCCTATCAGATCACTGCTGTACATAAAGTTTCACAAAACTGGAACAAACTGTTTGGCTCTGTGCTCTTTTTATGCATGCTGTATATTTATGAAAGGTCTATTGTAGTATTCATATTGTTCCTTATTAGTCCTTTCAAAAGTTTTCCAAACCTTATGTTTTAGCTCTACTCTAGTCCTTTCTTTGAAAGCTTGTCAATTTCAATGTTTTTTTTCCGTACACATGACTTGGAGTCAAAAGTTTCTACAATTTTGCAAATATTTTCAAAGATCAAACAGAGATGTGAGATTCTGCATTTTTAATTTTATTCACCTACTCTATCATCATCATTGAATCCCCAAAGATCCGAAAGTTTCTATAGCTTTTTGCCATAAAAGAAGTTTTAGTGTGAGAAGTTATGCAAAATTGTTAGTTCCCCTTCCTTGTCCCATTTGAATCTTGAAGTGATGTTCTTAAGAAAGGTAGAGTGTTGCTCACCCAAACAATTATGCTGTGTCAAAATTGTGATAATACCAACTACACAGATGTCTTAAGGAAAGTATAATAGAAGTTTAGTTTAAGTTATTTTAATGAAATATTTTATTTGGCTTCTCATCCTCTATGTTTATTATGTATTTCCAAAAATGATCATGTCACGATTTGGACAAACTAGTCTTTTTCATTCTAGGGTCATGAATGAGCTTCTAAAAGAAATTTATTTCCAAAAATAATCATGTCAAGATCTAAACAGACTTGTCCTTCTCATTCCAAGGTCCTAAGTGAGTTTCTGGAAAAAATTGATATAGAATACTTCTATATCATCCCATTAAACCCATCTCAAGAAAAACCTGTTCTAAGTAGACTTATGACCTCCAAACAAGTCATATGTAGCAACATCATAAAACCTTTAGCCATGCTATCAAGCTCTTTCCTAGTCACATAACCATCATTAGTCACATTCAATCATTAGAACATCTGTATTGCATTACCTGTCCTTCACCCTAGGTTAACAACTTGAACTGAACTACCATCCAAATTAATTACTTTGTTTGGTGGCTGTCACCAGGATCGGAGGACAAGAGCAAGAATCCTAGGAGGCCTTAATCATCATCATCATCATCAACTTAATCACTTTACTATTTGTATTTTATATTTCTAATTTAAAAAGTTCTTATAAAAATAAATATATTCAATTTTATTATAAATTTATTACAATATTAGCTTGAATAAATACAACAAATATGTCAAATTCGGGTAAAGCAAATGGTCAAGAGGGGTTTCGTTTGCTTGCCGGCCCAGGATCAAAACCCACTGCTTCTGGAAGGAAACATTTAAATCCAACCATGGTAAGGGTTGGCGCGGCCAAGCCGGGCCCAACGGGCACTTAACAAAAAAAAATACAACAAATATAATTAGGTTCCTTTGTAAAAGTATAAATATATATAATTCTAATTATTTTTAATTATGTAAATTTTAATTGTATCACTATTATGTGTTTATATATATGAATTTATAATATTTCATAGTCTTAATTTATATATGTTTCTCCACTCTGTTTCAACTACACCAAATTGCTCTCTGCTAGGTGTATCCTTTCGAACCGGCAAGAAAGCAAATGGATGTCTTGGTGGATTTTCCTTTCATAATGTTATCCTTTGTACCTCCTTTTGGGCTCATCAATGGTCGATGAGTTTAGAAATTTTGTGGTGGCTCGCTTCGGCGAGAATATGAATTTCTCACCACAATAGTAAGTAGGTTAGTCACTTGCTTGCCATGGACAACCATGGATAATCTGCAGATATGGTCGGTGAGACTTTTATTTTCTTACTATAATGGTTAGTAATTTTCTCAAAATATCAGTACATTGGCTTGTTAAAATGATTCACGAGATTTGGGTTCTCCTTTTGCAATAGTAAGCGAGGTTCTCCTTTTAACACTATAGAAAAGTTATTGAGGCGTTTGGTGAGATATCAAGATTCTCAACATAGTGGTTAACACATAATGAGATAATTTTATAATATCCATCCTTAACTCCATGGAGAAACGAAAAACATCTGGGTGATTATGTTTTAAGAAAAACAACACACTTTACACTTGAACGTTGACACAATTTCATACTAACCTAGGTTCATATCAATTGATACTAACAAACGTCAAGATGCTGACCCAAGAGGAATTGAAGCCTCGTGCAGAGTAGATGAAGCCTCACCCGAAGTACATATGGGGGTTGCAAGAACCAGGCTTTTGCAGCGGCGAAGGACACCTACACTAGCATCTAGGCTCAATAGAAGATGTATCGTCATATCACTTATCGACACATCATACTTGCGATAGAGATAGACATCCATATTATAGCAGATTCATTATAATGCAATTAACCACAAATGCATAGTATCCTTCATAATTAACTATACAAATTAATCATTTACTCATCTAACTAGGAAAGAACAGAACACATCATACAAAGAACACCAAGATTTAATGTGGAAACCCAAACTGAGAGAAAACCACAAAAGTGCTCATTTATTTATAGGATTCATAGCTCAAATGCTTCATGTCTGTGCACTCAGCTTGCAAACTTCTTGTTAATCACTCATTACAACAGATATGCACACACAACCTATAGATCAACTTATACATTGTGACTCAACTCAGACTTTCACTGAACAACAGTATTACATCAATTTGTTCTGCTCTTTTTTCCTCTCTTTCTCTCTATATCCCTATTGATCTATATCTCTCATCCTAACCCATTACATATTTATAGGTTTCGATGGCCCACTTTACATCTCGCTCCCACTACTCGGCTCATTACATAAGTGGAGAAAAATTCCAGACTAATTAACCAACCTTTCAGTCAAACTTCTCCAAAAATGGTTACTCTTCCTTGATCTTTGCCTCAATTGTCGGAGTTTATTGCCAGTTTTACCATTATGTCATCTAGCCTTCAACAAAAATTTACAAAAATGTCCAAAACCAAGCCCTAGGCTAATAGGCCCCTAACACTCACATGTGGATTGTCCCAAGCCACTTCAAGTCAACAATGCTGGTGTATTAAGCTTTTCCCAAAAAGTCTTGGACAATTTTCTTGACTTCCTCCACACATAGCTGGACTGCTTCCCTAGACTTGGCCATTTCTTCAACAACTTCAATGGATATATGTGATGAAGTTATTACTTGTGTAACTGCCACATCCTGGTTTTCTTTAATTTGTACAGGTCCAATAGCTCCAACAACTCGTTCTTCATCTTCCTGCAATTATTCCACCATATCCATTTTTTTATATTGTTGTTTCTTGAGATTACTTACCTTATATTGTAATGTCTTTAACTCAATGTCCTTTCTTATATGCTCAAAAGATGAGAGAGTCTTCAGTGACCCCCTCAGCTTCTCCATACTTTATTTTGATGCACTCAATTTATCCGTGATTCTTTGCAACTCAACATAATATACTAAGGCTCCCCATACCTGAGAAAGGTCCCCATTTACCTTGGCTCAATACACCTCAACATACTTAATGGATTCCACATCCCCTTGGACTTGTTTTTTTCATTGTTATGTGACTTCAGGGGGTGTACTTAGAAATAGGTTTTCTTCCAGTTCCTCAACTTTCTGTTGAAAGTCAGCAATGACATCGCCAATTTTATCCACTTTAGATTCTGCAATCATGACAAAAGCAATACAAAAAAAGAAGAAGGTTAGGGGTCATATATTGAAGTTCAGCATCAGAGAAGTAAGAGGTCTAAAAGGTCAAATAAGAATGTCAAGGAAGTTGAGTCCTATGAAGATAGGGAAGATTTAGAAGGTAGTGATAAATGTTAACATGACGAGCTTAAGGAAGATGATGAAATGTAGGTTGATATTGGGCCGATAGGGGATGAACAAATTCAAGTTTGTGATGGGAAGGCTCGGTCCAAAGAAGGAAGGAGGGATAGATAGAATGATAAAAGTGTTGTACTTGTAGAACAAGGTGAGAATCCAAAAGCAAGTGATGAGGCTCAAAAATAAAAAATAGAAGTGACCATTTTAAAGGAAATACAAGGGAGGTTCTGAAAATATAATTCTAGAAACCCATCCTCACATGTGTAGGATGACTAGGAGACAAAGATCTAAATTAGGAAAAGGAAAAGTTCTATGGGAGCCATTCTAGAAGTATTCAGCTTGTGTAGACGACCAATCATTAAATAATCTAGCTATGAAGCCTCAACATTTGGAGACCAGATTGTAGACTGCAATAAGGAAAGAATGGGAATTCATTGAAATGATGAATCGATAATTAGAAATTTCTAAATAGGAACAACAGAGAATTGTTGAACAAACACTAGAAGAATAATTAAAGGATGATCCAAGCAAGAAAGTGGTAGAGGGTTTGTGAGGTGATTCCCATATAAGCAAAGTGGTCCTCAAGAATATCGCTCCAAAACATGCCACAAAGAGTTACAGATAGAAGAGATGAAGGAAATGATTAAATAGCTCATTGTTTTGGAATGATTTCTTAAGGAAGAAAATCAAACATTAAAGAACACCAATGTTCGATTCTAGGAGTAAATAGGGAAGTTGAAGGAGAAGTATATAGGTGCCATTACATTTTCAAAGAAATGGCATACCCAAGCTAAGAATATGGAAAACCATAACAAAATCTTGTGTACACAATTAAGATATTTAAATTCTAAGGGGCCTTTGGGAGGGTTTCCTTCCTTTGGGATGCATTTGAACGCCCTTGTAAAGGTAGCTATAGATAAACAAGCTTAGTTGGAAGGGGAATCTTGATTTTTGAAATCACAATTTGGGCAAGCCAACATTTTGATTGCATAAGGGGCATGCAATATCTTATGTTTTTTTTCAAAGAAATAACCCTATCCCATTTTTAAAATGATCAATTATTATTCCAGTTCTAGGATCATTTTTCCTATTTGTGATCCCTTGAACTACAACCAAATCTTTCAACTTCCAAGTATCTCAATTTGTATATATAAGTCATTTTATTTCCCTTGAATATTAATTTGGAATGTTGGATTTCATGCAGACTAAAATTATGACTTGGTTCACAATGTTATGTGATTTTTCCTTCAGATATATAACCAGTCTTGCAACAATGATATGGTATTTCTAAAATGAGCTAGTCGTGCAACAATGAGCCAGTGTTGCAACAATGGTGCACATTTTGCAACGTGTACTCTATTTGACTCAAAAGTATGACTTTTGGGATCCTTTTTCGAATAACTATGTGGGACCATCTCATGGGTGGATTTCATGGTATTTCCATATTATCCATGATTCAGATGCTTCATGTCTTTGAAACTTGATTCGGCAGTTGGTTATCTTTTAGTTTGTGGTCATCAATTCTGAGTGATTTGTAAAGGGAGATCCCATTCTTATTGGCATGTAATCTTCCCATTTATACTTAAGTTTAATTTGCAACAACTAAGGATAGATAGATCATTAAGCTGTTGTTGTTGTGAATATTGATTATAAAAACAGAGACATGTATTAGATAGGGGGTTTGTTGTCGAGATTTTACATTGTCGTGTATCATTCCACTTTTACTCAAACTTTAATTAATATACATTTTTTATGTCTAGATAATTTTCATGCTAGTAATCTAATCAAATCATTGTATCTGTGATTGGAGGAGGGCCCCCTTCACTCACAGACACTTAGTTGTGTGCATGTTATTGTGTAAAAAAACATGCCATTAGCAAGATGCCATTAGCAATCACTACAGATTCTCAGCCAAAACTTTCATATTTATCTTCATATGTGTGTCCATGGAATTACAGTTCATCGTCCTGAAACTCTTCAGGATCACTATTGCATATTTTCTTTAACTATGGAAAATATTGTCTGGTGACTGCCACACCTCTAATCTCAAGAATCATAACAAGATTATTGAATATTTTTCTCAGCTTCCTTCTAATTATGAGAATCATGCATGTGTCCTATTAACAAGAATTACATCAATCAGTTTCACTGGTTTTTTAGGAGCTTGTGAATCTAGCTTCTCCCTTTCACCATCTAGATGTGAGAATAACAAACTAGGTTCTCCATCAAGGAGTCCATGCTCATCTGTGTCTGAAGCTATTCTTCACACTTGAATGTAAATAAGATAAATTAAATATTTTTAGGATTCGTCCTCATCTTCTAGGATAGTATTAGGGATTCTATTCTAACTTCTTCCTAAGAAACATAGGAACGTACCAATCTGCTCCTAGAAGCTTGCCTCTTCACAACATTCCACTCTCTTTTAGGATCAGCCATTGTAATCATTCCTCATTCGATATTTTTCATTCACCACTTATAGTCCATATCATATGATATTTCTCTACAATCCAAATTTATTCAAGTTATTGGTAACCTTGCATAATCTAGTCACTTAAATACAATGAAAAATAGCACACACTGACATGCAAGCATTTCAACCAAAGTTTCAATATAACGATATCTTATGAATTTTATTCACATGAATACTTCAATGTACTGGTAATGGCTCACACAATTATGTTTACATATTAAATCAATGTTTCAACATAACAATCATTCTAATCTCATAAACAAATTATTCATCGTCGTATTCATATGTTATGAATAATTATGCATCCTTCTATTCATTTCTCATGAATAATTATGCAACCCTATATTCATATCTCATGAATATTTATGCATCGCTATATTCATATCTCATGAAACATAATACAACCATAATATTCATATTTTATCTTAATCATAACATGTATACTTCATGAGTTTTGTTATTTTCCAATAGCAGAAAGACAATCAACGTGGAGCAACCGAATCCGGTTGTCCGTTAGTCGAATCTGACTATCATTGTATAATGAAATATGAATAGTAAATAATATATTGGATGATTGATAATTACAAAGGATGCTCACCTTTATCGGCTTTGAGCATGTCGAATGAAGGGTTACACCCTTTCCTATAATAATTAACTAATCTAATTAATATTCTATTTTACATTCGTTACATTGGCACTCCCTTTAAAGGAACCTTTGTCCTCAAAGCTTAAGTATTTTCCTAGTGTCGTTCTTCATTCTGATTCGGTGTCGGTATTAGAATCAGACAAGGTCTCTTGTGCAGAGACTTACACTTCCTTTCCATTGATGATTTTGCACTGTATTGTCTCATTGTTCCTACACTTATGACGAGGGGTCCAATCATCACCGCATCGATGACATATGTTTTTCTTCTTTTTTTCTATTATCAGTGTAACTGTTAGATGAATTTGATCTATTTTCCATTTCGTAGGCGAATGATTGAGGTTTGTGGCATTAATGGCTGGGAGACCAAGTATCTGCATAGTACCTACATTGTGTCTCTTTTTCTTGTCAATAATGGCTATCGCCCTTTGTTTTTCTTCCTTCCAATTTTCATTCTGTGGCTTTTTCTTTATGTTTTCCTACTTCTATGTTAGGTATGTCATGTAACTTTAACTCTTTTTGGAGGTGTGGTTTAAGACCTCCTAAGTAGGTTTCAAGTCTTTTCTTGTCAGACAACCCAAATACTCGTGTTGTAAGGATTCCCATTGATGTGTGAATTCCTCAATGTTTTCGACTTGTTGTAGTCTGGTAATTTTACTGAAAAATTCATCTTCTTTGATTCCTTGAAACCTATTAAAAAAATAATTTTTGAACAAGTTTTACGTGTAGGTAAAATTATCTCTCTTCCACCATAAGTACCAATTATAGGCGTACCCTTCCATATGCATTGATGCATATTTTTCACCTTCTCCTTGTTAGATTGAATGTTGTAAATGTCGAAGTATTCTTCTACTTTGTTTAGACAAGAAACGCATTGGTATTCACTCCCATTGTATTTCAACAACTCTATTTTTGCCTTAGGTGGGTGCATTTTGTAAGGGAGATGTTGATTTCCTTTTTCCTTATGG
Organism: Pseudotsuga menziesii; assembly: GCA_001517045.1. Taxonomy (NCBI): domain Eukaryota; kingdom Viridiplantae; phylum Streptophyta; class Pinopsida; order Pinales; family Pinaceae; genus Pseudotsuga; species Pseudotsuga menziesii. The sequence continues at coordinate 60,436 of LPNX010258200.1, forward strand.
TTTGATGGTGGCTTGAAACTGCTAGACGATGAAAGTGACATATCTGAACTGCTTCGTTGTTGGCGGTGATTTTTATTTTTTCATTTGTCTACTATCTTGCTTATAATGTCTATTTTGTTGTTTAATCGCGCCTCCATATCTGACAGTACTTGTGTTTCTATCTCTTGCTTAAGAATCACATTGTTAATCTTTATTTCTTTTCGCAATTATTCTTGATTCTTTGCGAGTGTTTCCTCGGTGGCAACATGAAATGAGGCATCTACCATGTGTGGACTACTGACGTGGCCCGGAGTGGGTATGAACCTTTGTAACATCTTGATTAATGTATTATGGTTCTGCGTCATGGTGGTCATGTTCTATGTTATGGTGTTTATGTTTTGTGTCACAGTTCTCATTTTGTCATCCAAGTCTTTTTGTTTTTTATTCAAGATGTCAAGTTTGTAGTCGAGCCTCCTTTCTAGTACAACAACAAGCTCAGCTTTGAGTAATGTATTGTTATTTTGCATTTTTTCCTTCATGCATTTTAGGTTAGCGACAAGGGACCTTATGTCCTTCTCCATTTTTTTCAATTTGTTCTTTTAGCTCCGCCATGGTCTTGGACCTTGTATGCGGAGGTGTGTATTTCAACACTATCTTGGGTAATAATATATTAATTAATTAATTAATTAATTAATTCATATTATTATATATATATATATTATAAACTATATTATAATTTGTATATAGTTTTTTTTTAAAACAAATATTATAATAATAAATATAATATTTGATTTTTTTTTAAAATATATTATTAAAAATATATTATATTGCAAAATATTGAAATAATATAATATAATATAATATAGTATTATATTATTATAATATATTATTTTTGTGATTTTTTTCTTGCAAGTTAGTGTGGAGGTTGGAACGAGGGGCGTGGAGGCAGCGTGAGTGGAGCAGTGGACATGGGTGAAGCGCATGGATTTCAGAGAAGTGGATGGGAAGAGGGCAACATGGAAGGGAGGATGTAGGAGGAGCAGTGGTTGGGTAGCGTGGAGGGTGTGGGGAGGTGGAAATGACTGCGTGGAGGTGTGTAGGCGACAAAAGATGTGTATGAGGGTGGTTGTGGAGGATGGAAGGCAATGATGGGTAGGCCAGAGGAGCACGCAATGAACAGGTAGCGTGAGGGGGAAGGTGGAGGTAGGAAATGGTGGCTATGAGGCAACACGAGGAGTTGGGGTGCGATGGAATCAATGACAGGGGAGAGGGCGCAGTAGAGTGAGGATTGGAGTGTAGGAGGATGGCCTGTGGAGCCAGTGAATGTTGAAGAGGGTTGGAGGGACGTGTAGGAAAACAGAGGAGAAGAATGGAAGAGTGTGAGGAGTGGTGGTGGGGAGGAGAGGAGATGCAAGGAGTTTTGGGAAGCTGGGCATGTGGAGATGAAGGAGCAGGTGGGAGAGTGAAGGCAGCGGAGAATGAGAAATGGGGTGGTATGAGTTTAGATGAGAGAGGAAGGATGAACCGAATCCGAGCTCAGGCCGAAGGAGCGAATCCGCTCTGATACCAAATGAGCCGAATAATTATTCGCTCATACAAATAATATTACCAGAAAACTTGGTAAATGAGATGAGCCATAAGGCAAGTATATATTAATGATAAGATAAGAGACTATGATAATAATTATGAAGGAAGCTCGCATTTATAGGATTTGAGCATGAAGTTTTACACCCTTTCATGTAATTAACTAATCTATTTAATAATTTATTTTATATTCATTACATTTCCACTCTCTTAGAAATGCTTTGTCCTCAAAGCCTTATAATGTTGTCGTGTCATTCTTTGTGATGTTGTGGCTGATGAAACATGTTGATACGAACTGTTAAGTATAGAGCATAACTTTCGATATGTGGATGGGTCAATCCAACCTAAATTGATTTGTTGTTGAAATTTGGGATTCCCTACTAATCTCTCGTCATGAGCTTTGATCATATTAGTATCATTATCTTTCGACATTTCCCACTTTTTAGAATTTCGGTTTTTATGGTTGGGGCGTCGATAGGGAATTTTCACAATGTCACTTTCTTTTATGAGTGTCATCTTTTGAGCATTGATGCTAGTTGAAAGTTGTATTTTCATTCCTTGAGGTTTTAAGGTTTCATTCTGTATTTTTTCCAACTTGTTTTCCAACTGTATATAATCATTTTGAAACTTCTTAATCACTTCTACTTGCACTTTTCTGTCAGCTTCAGACTTCTTAAGTTGTTCCTTAAGATATTTGTTATGACTTATGATGCAACTATTTTCTTCCTACTTGTCTAGAAGTTTCCATTCAATGTCTTCTGTAGATTGTTCTGTCTTCCGACTATTTTTCAACTTCTTAATTTTCATGACTAGTGTTTTGTTATGATTCCTTAATTTGAAAATTTTCTTCAGAATTGTTGGATAGTGTTTTATTACTTTTTGTGATCTCTAACTTATGAGTATTTTTAGAGTCGTCATTTTGTTGTTCAAGAACTTTTATATGTTGTCAATACTGGTCGATCACTGATTCTTTATTTTCTAATTTATTTCATATTTGTGTTAGTTCTTAATCCTTGTCGTTAATGATTTTGTTCAACCGTTTTATTTCTGCTCTGTAATCGTTTATTTCTTTCTTTATATCTTGACTTTTCAATCTCTAATTAAAATATTTTTCGTCTTTTAATTTCTCAATTTGGGTAGACAATTTTTCTCTATGATTTTTCTTCTTGGAAATTTTTTGTTCCTTGAGCTCTTTCTGGATCTCATGTATTTTAATTATTATTTCTGAGTTGGTATTTGTGTCTCGTAATTCTTCATTGTCTGTTCGAAAATGGTTTAAATTGGCTTCTAATTTCTCTATTTGTAGTCGCAACCATGTTTCCATGATCTCTATTTTTTTTTATTAATGATAGATGGCTATCAATTTCTTAACGAGCCTTTCTTTGACTTCCCCACCTAAGTTCAATCTCACTTGTTTTTTAGTATCAATTATTATGCACCTTTTTTATCTTTTATTTTCCTTAAGTTTTGTAAAATGTGAGTAGATTGGGTGGCTGGGAGGAACGAGTGTTATATTCCCCACCCAGGTTCAAATCTCACTTTCTCTTTACTAGTAATTATTATGCACTTTTATATTAAAAATCAAACCCACTTTATTATATTAAAAATCAAACCCACTTTAAGAAACCAGGTGTGGTTTCACTTTCACCCTCTCACCCTCTTTTTTTTTTTCCTTTTACTTTTATCTTTTCTTTTTTTAACCTTTTTTTTTTCTTTCCCTTTTTTTTTCCTGGTTCTTTTATTTTTTTTTGTTTTTACTTTTGTTTTCACTTTTTTTTAACTCTTTTTTTTTGGGGAGTTACTTTTACCCTTTTATTTATTTATTTATATTTTATTTTTTTAAGGACAAAGTCTTATTTTTTTGGGAAACTCAAATCTACTGTAAGGTGTAAATAATGTGAAACCCAAAAATTTAGGGAAACCCTGGGTGATGGCTAAAAGCCAAAAATATGGCCAAAGGCTGAGATCTAGCCAACGAGGCTCTGATACCAAATGGAACAACCGAATCCGGTTGTCCGTTAGTCAAATCCGACTATCATTGTATAATGAAATATGAATAGTAAGTAATATATTGGATGATTGATAATTACAAAGGATGCTAGCCTTTATAGGCTTTGAGCGTGTCGAATGAAGGGTTACACCCTTTCGTGTAATAATTAACTAATCTAATTAATATTCTATTTTACATTTGTTACACAACATATATGATTGTCATGTTATACCATAACAAAATCAACATATATGCTCAACATGTTATACCATAACACAATTCTTAATCCCAGTAATATATATCTCATATTACTATAATGAAACATATTGAAAAGAATTTGGAGCTTATTTATTAAGAGCATATGATAATCAAAATGAAATTACTTATCTTTTATTGTATTGTGTGGGCTCCCTCTTGATATTTTCTTCCTTGCAGATATTATTAGAGTCCCTCATTCTTGATCTTCTTCCTTCATGGAAACTTACTACATCTTTAGCTTGCAAATATGTATCCATGCCTGAGATAGTGAATTTATGCATGGGGAATTTGGATCCCTTGCAAACTAGAGTGAGTGCTCTTCTGAGTGTGTCTCCTAAATAGAGGGGAATTTTCAAAACACGCATGCTAAAATGGTGAATGAGCCCATTTAGGAAGTGTATTTTCAATGGTTTTGGTTGATTCCTCACACTTTGATAAAAACATCTCCATAAAATTTCTCTCCTGGGATAATGATGGGAATGGTTTCCTCCCTTTCTCCATTCTTGTCGTTAGGTAAATATTTTCTTCCTTGGTGCACACTAACTTGCTTTGGATTCTCCCAGCATTATATGAAGGATCCTCAATCACTATGGATTTGTAGCCATCCTCAAATATATTCATAACCCATGCCTTCCATGTGTTGAGATTGGAAAGTACCCTTAATGTGATATTTCGGTTGCATAAAGATTGATTCCATGGATCTTGAACTTTGATCAACTCTTGAGGATCTCGTAGGATTCCAGTTGCTTGCAGAAACTCAACCTCACACCCTCAGCTCTTATGCGATGTTATTGTTTTGAGAAAATAGGGAGAGATTCGAACTTTAAAACTTTTATCAATGTATTATTGAACACATGAATCACTAAATCAAATCAATCACACAAGTCATTCATCCACTTGAGACAAGATGTACCCTCGGGAAAATTATCAAAACAAAGAGGATGAAAAACCCCAACAATTCTTCAAAGTATAATAGATAGATTGTAAAGAATGACTTTTACAATATGGCATATTAACCATATAATAGAGAAGATAGATCAATAGAGTAGAGAGATCAACCGTAACCATTGTAATGAACTTTCCTTGTTCTTATCACATTAATAAGAATCCAAATACACTACCTTGCAAACCCTAGCAAATTATTTAATGAGAATTAGCCACCCGTGCATTACAATTTCGAATTTCCTTCTAGGAATAATCAATCCATGCATTGAAATATTCATCATGCACAACTAATGTGTCATACCTTCAATCATGGTTTTTAACTGATAGTTATCTGAATTTGGAGTGAACTCAATCTCTTACTGGATATTGATCACTTAGTTAATAGGCTAACTTAAGTGTCATAGTGCTTCAACTTAAGTGTTGTCCATGCAAATCACTTTATTTACTATTATTAACTGTGCATGGATCACTGTAAGTTACTTGATTTCTTAACTGAATGCATTAATTAATATTTCAATTGATTCTTTGACTAATGCACTGATTGAGGCATTCATATTTAACTAATTTTTTCTAACTTCATATTTATAACTTGATTTCATATAGTCTTCTACATGGGAAATTCAAATTCTCTTTTCTCATTATCTATTTATTGCTTATCTCTTTATCTTATTGCGTGGATTATGTGTTAAAATTAAACATCTATCATATCATACTATACTTAGAACAAATGTCACATTCTATGATCATATTATATTACCTCGAACCATATATCCATATGCTAAAGTAATTCACTGTAGAGGCAATCATTATCTATAGGATACTTAATAGCTTTATCCATATCGAATGGCCATTGTTAGTAATATATCACATGAGATTTACCTTTATTCCTAGAGTTCCACCTCAGTGCGTATCCATTCTATGGATGACCTCATGAGGAGTATAACTTGATACAAATTACAAGTTCATCTCCATAATTGGATATCCATCTCATAGGGTACCGTCTATGATAATAAAAATGAATTGATACAAACCACAAGTCTACAATATTGATACAAACCGCAAGACTCTAGTGCAAGAATCACCACCTCAATCATATGAGGATATAGATAGGATACTATATAAATCACAATTCTGAACTTTATACAAATCAAAAGTCCAGAGAATGACTCTTGATGTTATAAAATCAACACTTTTAACTCATGAAATAGGTTTAAAGGACTAAGAAAAGAGAGTAATGGTTAAACAAAATTTATAATATTTGCACGGTTACACAGGTTTGTAACTTATCCCTTTAGGCTATACACAACCCCCCACCCCACCATTGTCTTAGGTGAATACATGAGTCCTTGATCATCTAGCATTCTGAATCAGCCATGACTAGTTTTAGATTTGATATTGTATTTGAAAAGATACAATGATTTCTACCACATAGAAACTCATAGAAATTTATATAAATACATTTATAAAATGAGGGTTTAATCTAGGGGTGTTACAATGGGTAGTCTTCATTATCTTAGAAGAGAAGAATGTCTTGCAATAAGTGTAGCAATGTAAAACTACTGTACTATTGGTTTTTGGAATATCTTTTTTTTTTCACTCGTCTAATAGATTTGCATTACCATTTCAAAAGAAAGAATAACCTGGTACTAATTGTTATGGGATGGAATGTGTCTATTGCTAAAAAAATTTGTAGGCCATTTTGGAATTCCATAAATTCATCTGCATTTATAAAACCAAGGTTTCAAATTATAGGAAAGTCATGTTTGCACTTTTCTTCTATTAACTGGAATACATATTTCTCTTTGTGAAGTTTTATTTTTGAAATGCTTAATGCATGATACATAGTTGGGTGTGTTCTATCTCTAGGTATGTAATATATCTAGTTCATATGTTGGTTTGGTGATGGGTGATCTATTGTCTGGAATGAAAACTCCTCATAGTACTCAAAGATGTTAGCCAAGCACCAAGAAAGCAAGGTTGTGAAGAAACATGAGAGAGAATAAATGCCTCACCATTGTAGAGTTTGAAATATCTTTGACCTTTTCTTGTTTCTTGTTTCCTCAATCAAATGGGGAAAATTAGAGTAATAAGTGATCCTCCTATAAGCATTAGGAAAAGTTTGATCTATATTTGATCACTTCTCTCATGACTTGAGCAAGGAAAATTTGGTTAGGTTATCGAGATAAATTGGAGAGGGAAGCCTCCTGAATCCTAGTAAAGGAAATAGTAACAACAATGAATTTAATAGTATAAATAGAACCTAAAAATAAGATGCATCTATGGGAAAATTGATTGGGGTGTGGTATGTGGTGATTAATCTATGTCCATAGTTTATGGGATCCTTCCATAAATTTCCATGCAGGATCCTAAGAGTGTGCATGCATTTTATTTACATGTACATGGAGTTGTTGATGTATATGTAACTTCGGAATGTATTCTTCTATGTATCTTATGTATTGTAACCCGATGTTTATTCCGGGATGTTTCTATTATGTATTTGAGTCATGTCGTCATGCCTTGATGTTCCGATCGGGAGGATTAATAATGTAAACAAGTCATATCAAGTCATTAGGTAAGTCCCCACAGTTTAGGGGCACTTGGGTTATTATACACTAATTAAGGTGTAGGCTCAAGTAATTAATTATAAGTTAAGCCTACATGGTTGAGTGCACTTCAAGTCAATGGAAGAATATAAATAGAGAGTGAGAGTCTCTCTATTTATCACTTGTGAATTACATCACTTTCTCTCTCAAGTGTGGCGCACCTTTGGAGAAGGAAATACTTTGGCTTGACAGAAGACAGAAGGTTGTTGTTGTGTTGGGAGGTCATCTTACTGTTTTGGGATCACATCTTGTGGTGATACTATATTAGAGGAAGTTGAGGGGTTTTCTCCATTTATGGTTTCCCCTCCTAAAATCTTTGTGTCTCTTGTCTCTTGTGATGTGCTTATGTGATTGCTGTGCTTGTTATTCTCTCAGTGAAAAGATCTTAACATAATGCTAGCTTAAATGTTGAAAAACTAACATGGTATCAGAGCTAACCTAAGAAGAAGACATTGTATAGCTACAGGAACTAGGGATTCCTATTTTGTGGATATTCCTCCACATATTTTCAGCAAAATTCTACTAGGATGACTCTCCATTGAAGGGTGCATCTTTCTGTCGATGCGGAATTCAATTTCAATCATTTTCAGTTTCGATGTGGAAATTAGGGCTTTCTACAGAAGAGGAATTTTTGGGTGAGACCAGAATAGGGTTATTCTCCTCATCAAAACCGAAATTTAGATACCTGGATCAAGAAATTTGGTTGGGTAAATCTCCGGGAAAGTCAAACCGTAGTTTGACCCCTAGCTAGGAGAAACCCTAAATACTAAAACTGCTAAGTTTTTGTACATTCACTATATTCTAATATTGGAGAAGTCTCATAATCTAAAAATTGTAGGGGCCAAAGCTAAAATCCAGATGAACACTGTGTTCAAAGATCAGCCTCTGATTCGCTATATTCTGGGAGATATGATCTCTCCAAGTTAGGGTTCCATCCTCTTCCAGAAATCATCCATAAATAGGACACCTGGGGAGATCTGCAGTATATTGGGATACAGAGGTCCAAATGGAATTCCTGAAGATGTTCCAGAAAGGGCACGGACTTTAATTTCTGTGATCCGAAGTTCAGACTCAGAAGATGAACCAGTGACACGTGGAATTCTATATCGCTGTTCTGAACAGTCCAGTAACAGGTCACCTTGGGAAAAGGATCATAAATCCCAAATGGTGAAACCAATTCTGATGAAACCTATGGTGTTGGATCAGGGACATGCGCGGTTACCTCAGTGAGAAATTTTAGACATAGAGGATCAGTAATTTCGGAGATATCACAGAAACAATAACAGGAATTTCTACAGAAGAAATCAGAAAATTAGGGATTCCTGTTCCGGGAGTTTCCCTTCACTGTTTTCAGAAAAGGAGTACATTGGATAGCTCCATTTGAAGAGATCTATCTGTTCATCCAATCAGATCTGAAAGATTCCAAGTTTTGAAAATTAGGGTTTCTGTGACAAACCCTAGATCAACGAACTCTGGGACAAGGACGGACACCTCAAATCGGTAAGATCTAATCCTTTACTATTTCCATTTGAGGTTCTCATTTCAATATGATATATCACATCAGCTTATTTAAAAGCTTACGGAAGTTGACAACTTCCAAACCTGGAAGTATATGATCTCTCCGAAGAAAATGGATTGGACACCTACATGAGTATGGAGGTTCCAGTTTCAGAGGGAGATGAGGCCAAAGAAGACATCATGCTCATGCTGCAGAGGATGATGAACCATCCAGAAAGAGATCCAGATATGAAAGTGAAGATTCTTCAAGCAAGGATGAATATGTTCTAATATCAGCTCTCATAGGTAACATTACTCATGGAAGTGATGATTGGCTTATAGACAGTGGGGCTTCCAAACATATGATGGGATTCAAGGAATCCTTTGCAAGACTATCAGAACATGAATCACCTCACAAGGTGAAACTTGTAGATGACTACCAATATCCAATAAAAGGTAGTGAGGAATCTTCATACAAGCTAGACTCT
>LPNX010258200.1:72809-92480 GCA_001517045.1 Pseudotsuga menziesii
GGACCAGCCCTGTGATGCCTCATCTAGTATGAAAAAGGATTAGCTCTAAGAAGACACATCTAGTATGAAAAAGGACTAGCTCTGTGTGGATGCCACATATAGTATGAAAAAGGACCAGCCCTGTGATGCCACATCTAGTATGAAAAAGGACCAACCCTGTGATGCCTCATCTAGTATGAAAAAGGACTAGCTCTGAGAAGACACATCTAGTATGAAAAAGGACTAGCCCTATGTGGATGCCACATCCAGCATGAAAAAGGGCTATCTCTGTGAAGAATCATCTAGTATGAAAAAGGACTAGCTCTGAGTAGATGGTACATCCAGCATGAAAAAGGGCTGGCTCTGTAGAACTTCCGATGACGAGATAGTATACACATGATGATGACCAGTGGAGATCCAGATTGAGTGATGATCCAGATCCAGTTATGATGACTCCGAGAGATCCAGATCGAATGGTGATCCAGATCCAGCAGTAGTGATCTAGATCAAGTGATGATCTAGATCCAGTCCAGTGATGTTGATCCAGATCGAGTGATGATCTAGATCCAGTGATGCCATTTTATGATGATCCAGATCGAGAGATGATCCAGACCCAGATGACTTGAAGATGAAGATGACTTGAAGATGAAGATGACTCAAAGATGAAGATGTTCCTGTTGATGCAGAGAAGAAGACCAGTGCTGAAAAATTGTGTTGAAAGAATACCTTCCTAGTTAAGAGGGAGTGTTGATGTATATGTAACTTCGGAATGTATTCTTCTATGTATCTTATGTATTGTAACCCGATGTTTATTACGGGATGTTTCTATTATGTATTTGAGTCATGTGGTCATGCCCCGATGTTCCGATCGGGAGGATTAATAATGTAAACAAGTCATATCAAGTCATTAGGTAAGTCCCCACAGTTTAGGGGCACCTGGGTTATTATACACTAATTAAGGCGTAGGCTCAAGTAATTAATTATAAGTTAATCCTACATGGTTGAGTGCACTTCAAGTAAACGGAAGAATATAAATAGAGAGTGAGAGTCTCTCTATTTATCACTTGTGAATTACATCACTTGCTCTCTCAAGTGTGGCGCACCTTTGGAGAAGGAAATACTTTGGCTTGACAGAAGACAGAAGGCTGCTGTTGTGTTGGGAGGTCATCTTACTGTTTTGGGATCACATCTTGTGGTGATACTATCTTAGAGGAAGTTGAGGGGTTTTCTCCATTTATGGTTTCCCCTCCTAAAATCTTTGTGTCTCTTCTCTCTTGTGATGTGCTTATGTGATTGATGTGCTTGTTATTCTCTCAGTGAAAATATCTTAACATAATGCTAGCTTAAATGTTGAAAAACTAACAGGAGTAGGTGATGAGGCTAACCAACAACTCCATAAAATGATTCAAGTAAAAATCCATCTTTGGGTTGAGGCACTATGTGGTGTTATCCAATTTACTTGGATGTATAGTTCATAGATGTCCCCATTAATGGCCCAAATCATATCTTAATATCACAAGAGATGTATTAGTATGTTTAAAGTGTACATGAATAGGTGAAGACAATGCCCATTTAGTTTAGTGTTAATACCATGTGCCTTAAGAGTATTAAAATATTGGTTTATTTCTTTGTAGGGTTCATTCCATGGTTAATCCAATTTCAGGACATTATAGGTACCTTTTTGTGGCCCTTTTTTCTTCCATGGATATTAACTCCACCCTCTCAAGTTGACAAGGAATCTGGTTATTTGAAGCCTCCTCACTACCTCAACCTATTTCATATTCATTGAGTGTTTCCAACCCTTTAACTATAATTTTGATGCTCATAGCGATGTTCATCGCCTCCAATAGGAGATTAACATGGAAATTAAGGATGACATTTGAAGACAATATATACAAGCTACTTTCATCTCCTATTTGTAGGTACTTGGTCCTAAGAAGGTCTTTTATTTTAATTTTTTTTATGTAGTTTACAGGTGCTCTTACTGTATTCCTTGAGTATAGTCTATGTCAGTGGCCTCATGTCTACAAGTTCCCTCTTGGGAAGTTTAGGATAGGATCTCATCTATTGTAAGTTTGAAATGAGTAATAAATTCTATCCCATAAGGGAACAGAGTTTATTAGCTATTCCATTTGTAGGTGGTAAAATATTAGGAACATTACCTATTTAGATGCCCCATCTAGTATGAGATTGGGGAGATATTGCAACCTTTTCTATGATACTGAGATATATCTCTCCACCTTGATATGATATCCTTTATATATTTGTCTAGCTCTTTAAATGCATGAGGTGGTGAAACTTAGAATACAGACCTTGGAAGCTTGTTCTAGACATTGCTATGCCATATTGATTACCTCCTTTTTCCAAATGATTTCAATTTTCAACGCGGTGCTAAAAAACAAGGAGATATTACAATGGTTAGCACAATAAACATTGGGTCATTGATACCCCATGTTGTGCCTCACTCTAAAGTCCATCACGTCTTTCCTATAACATCTAGGATTAATTCGTTCTTCGCATATATTGGATTGTCAACCTATCCTATATTAGAGCCACATCATTAATTTATTTTCTTTAGTCTCAAGTGTTAGGAGAATATTTGTTCATGGTTCTCAGATTATTCCAAGATCATCTATCCATTCTCTCTCATCCCTGAGAACTCTCCATACCATATCATTAGACAGTTCTTGATTTCATGGTAGAAACTTCTTACCTATGGTGTTATGCATCTACATCCCATATTACAGATGTCCACTGGATCTCTTGCTCTCTCATCTTTCCTCTTCTTTGATGTAATAGTTTTCTCTTGTTTTTCGATCATATTGCATTTTACTTTGTGCTTTTGGGTAACTTAGGGAATCCCTAAATAATTGTATCACTATTGTAATGTATTTTCTAGTCCCATGTTGGATATTAATAAAATTATTGTTGATGTTTTGAGACAAATTGGAGCTGCTTGAGCTTTAAAAATTTTATCAAAAAATTTCAACACTTATGTATCTCATAAATCAGCCACATGCGAATGTCATAAATATATCAACCACATATGAATCTCGTAAATATATTATCACATAAATCATATTCATAAATCAGCCATATAAGTCATCTCCATAAATCAACCATATAAATCAATCAACCACGCGAGATAAGATATACCCTGGGAAAACCCTCCAAACATGGAGGATGAAAAAACCAGGAATTCTTTGAGTATGATGGATAGATTTGTAGAGAATGATTTACAACACATAAGCATATTTCTTGATGAGAGATATCACCAGAGCAGTACATAAGAGAGATCCTATGCAACTATATTGAACTTGTCATATGCCTATCATATTAATAACAAGCCAAAAACCCTAGCATGCAGAAGGTAGTGCATATGAGGCTCAATAAACATATTGAGACTGCCACATAGTACATTCACAAGGAGGAGCTACATAGAACTCCCTCCATGCAAACATTATTGCCCTTCCTTTCCTCAATTAGCTTTAACTAAATGTTCATTGTCTTCAACTGAAAGTGAACTTAATTGAACTGAATGTTAATTGGATTGAACTAAATGTTGACTAACTTGAAGTGAATGTTAACTTACTTGAATTGAATTTTAACTAACTTGAATTGAATGTTTAAATTAATTGAATTGGATAATAACTTAGTTGAATTGAATGTTAACTGACTTGAACTGAATGTTAACTTACTTTAACTTAATAATAACTAACTTGAACTGAATGTTAACTTACTTGAACTAAATTATTACTTACTTGAACTGAATTTTATCTAACTGTTGATTATAATAATAATAATGATCTATTTTTAAGGGACACCCTTGTTTGTGGGACAAGGGACCCCCCTCTCCGCAATGATTTAATTGCTAAAGTTTACAAAGGTGTACATACACTACCCCCCTTTGGATTTGAACCTGTGACCTCCTAAGAGGAAATACGTGCTCTTAACCATTTGGCCCACTCTTAGTTAACAAGCTAACTTAAGTGTCATTAGTGCTTCACTCTTAGTTCCATCCATGCACAATTTCTATCATTAACTTTTGCATGGATCTCTTTATCTAGTTGATGCATGCTGGTTGATGAACATTAAGCTCTTCTTTACTTAACTGATTACATTCATTAATAGTTCAAATGATGCTTTGACTAAAACATTGATTAAAGCATTCATATTTTAGTGAAGCTTTATAACTTGTGTTCACTTAAACATTTGTATGAACAATTTGAATTCTCTTAAAATTATGTGTTAAAATTTGCATAGGCAATTATAAATATGTGTTATATTGTCTTAACAATTTTGTTAAACATTGTTTGTATGGCTCTTTTATATTTTATTTATGTTCACATAATGTTATGATAAGCAATGCTATTGGGTCATTAGATTCATAATTTATATGGTGAAGGCACATGCAAAATTTATTTAACAAAAAAACAAATAGCTACTATGATTTTGTCTATTGAATTGCATTTTACTTTAAAAAAAAATATGTTTCGCGTAGATGACCCTTTTTATTTTGTTAGAAACTTTGTTTTGATAATAATTAACATTCATGTAATGGTGATTTTATTTAGCTAAAACTAAAAGAGGGAGGGCATTAAATTCACACGTTCTTGGAGGGATCAGGTGGTTAACTTTCATTGGAATAGTTTTGATCCATGGATCATTGTCAATGTCTCTGATGATGGTGAGAAAACTTGTGGAGGAGGAACACTATAGGTTTGTTGCAAACTTATTTTTAATTTTGTATCATGGGAGTTGGTCTTTCTATCTAATTTCTAACTGTAATTTTGACATATATATAATTTTGACATATATATATATATATAGGTTAATTTAACATTTGCAAACTTATATGTCATTATGGTGTTAAATTGTAATAAGAATTTTATACTTTCCACATCCAATTGACCTAATACATCATGGCATAAACGGTAAAGTATGGTTCTTATTCTAATATTCATTATCAATGGATAATGCATGATATTGGACTAGTAATGAACCTAGATTTTCCGCTCCAAAGCCATCATTGGAATTCCTTGGACTTATTGTGGCATTATCAATGGAGGCCTAGAGATATGTCTAATTTCTTAATAGACTTATGTTATTATTGATTTTCTTTGGGTTATTTTACATAGCATATTTTTTTTCCCTAAAATATTATTTTGTTATTGAGATACATTTTCTTTTTCACTATTCAAAGTATTTGCTATTTTTGAAATAATACTTATTGTATTATACAGAAATTAAATAGGGATGAAAATCAAGGCGCATTTCTATCTTAGTATAGTCAATGTTGCAATGATTCAGAATATGTTTTAGCAGAATTATTCTTAGCATTAGTAAGAAACAATTGTTTTTAGTTCTATAAGTAGTGTGAACTTTGATTCTATTAAAGGGTTCTATCTAAATAGAAGAGAACATACCTTAGAGGTAGGAGGTTGGTGATTCAATTCCTCCCAATTGTATCTAGAGAAATCAATGAATACAAGTGACTAAATATAGTACTAGTAGTAGGGTTAAGACCACCACATGGACAAAAAAGGAATCAAAATTACTAAAGCATATGCATCATATGTAAAAGTAATGAGAAAATGGTAGATTTTTTTTTTGTTACATATTATTTTATAAGGATTTATAGAATGGTTTATTGCAAATCTCATATACAAATAAATGGGAACATCTAACTTTGTCAAATCACTTTTTCTCATGGTTTACAAAAAAAATATTAAAAAGCCTTGTTGATGCCTGGAAATTCGTACGCAACAACAACAAGGGATTCTCCCCAATAAACATTCCCAACTAGGCCGTGACTATTTGGTGTGGGGAATCCATCTGGTTTGTGGTCCAACGACCGTAGGTCAGATAACAAAAATAAAAGGTTTTACCGGTTGCGGCCCGGTCCACGGTATATATTTTTGTATTTTTTGACTTAAAGTATGATATGCATGTGCCTATATAAAATGAATGTTGATAAAGAATGAAAAGAGCAGTCACAATGTGATGCGTAGGTTCTTACCTCTCGTCTTAGACTCTCTCACATCTAAATCATGCACAACTAGAAAATACATACTAACTATGCCGTCTCTAGATAGCAAAACATTAATTCATGAGTAATGCAATACTATTCACATGTTAGGGTAAATCACAGATAGTTGTTCTTAGAATCAAACATATAAACATGAATAAGATATACATGACAAGATAGCTCATCAATTGTTAAACTCTCCATTACTCATAGTGGAAATTATCATAGAATAAACTAGAGAACATTCAGATAAGAACACAGGTTCAGAAAGTTAGAACGATCTCATAGTTAATGAAACACCATTGAAAACAAAATAGTTCACCTTCAACATTGTTCATTTATCACATTCAAACATTTCACACGGCACCTTCTCCAACAGTCAAAATTTTCAAATTTTAATTGTAAAACGAAGTAGTTCCTCTTACAAACAATGGATCGCAAGTTTTTCCCAGGGAAAAATCCCCTATCCTCTCTAACTTTCCTCTCTTTATACAAAAATAACAAAACCCTTGGGCTTCCCCAACCATTTGACCTTTGGGCTCCCAAAAACCGTTTAATCTCACAATTTTGTCTTTTTCGTGAGTACTCATGATACATATAATGCGTTACATTTTGGATTTCTACTTATGAGTACTTCATAAAACAGGATCAACTTAGTAACTACTGGATCCTTTCCAATCCTAGGATTTTGTTGCCATTGATTTTGCCTTGTCTTTTATTTGTCCTTCTTGAGATCCCGTTGATTTCAGAAAAACTTTGCCTATCACTTTTCAGCCAAATTTCCTCATCTTTATCCTTTAGCTACATCTTCTCGGAGCAGTAATTTGAAAAATCTTCTGAGTCCGTCTGCAGTTAAACCAAAATTCATCATTAATTAAGACTGCATCTTTTCAATAAACTTAAACTATACTAACAACAAAATTGATCATCAAAATGAGGCCATGTACTGCGCCCTCATCGTGAAATCCTTAACAAGAATAAAAAAACACCGCCACCCACACAGGGGTTAAAAAATTCACAAGACGGTGGGAAAAACCTTATCGACGGCTTGAAACATTTAAACATCGACCAGATAGTCTTACTTATAGCCACAACGACATGTTTCAAAGGGACAATGAGTTTCACTGGACCGTTAAGTCTATTGGAGTTGAAAGAACTAGATGCCAAAGCATCAGGTGGAAAAGTTTTATGTCAGCGAACGGAAAGACATCAATGTAGGGAGGTTAGTGCATTACACAGCCTCAACGACGGAAGATGAAAAGACTATGGACACCGTGGCCCAAAGACATATCAACGAAACCTAGACAAAGCATCAACGAGCGGAGCAGTTATATGGTGAATTCTTAGTTCGCTCGAGAGCCGCAATGTCAAAAAATGATCAGACTACAGCCTTCGATCAAAGTCATAAAATTTTCGCTACAGCGCAGAAACATTGTGAAAATGTTAATTGTTCGGAGAACTTAAGGTCGTGCAGCGGTCCAAAACGCTTGTCTCACTTCCAAAACAACAGCTTCACAAAGATCAAACAAACCTGACTCAAATTTCGACCAACCTCCGATAATGCAAACAAGTCAAA
The DNA here is from genome assembly GCA_001517045.1 of Pseudotsuga menziesii. Classification (NCBI taxonomy): domain Eukaryota; kingdom Viridiplantae; phylum Streptophyta; class Pinopsida; order Pinales; family Pinaceae; genus Pseudotsuga; species Pseudotsuga menziesii. The sequence continues at coordinate 80,393 of LPNX010258200.1, forward strand.
ACAATAACAACACAACATCGGAGAAGTCAAGACTATCCTGCGGAACACTCATCATTTAGCTTCTGCAACGGAGGCTCCATAAGGAAATATGGCTCTGATACATTGTTTAAATGGCCTCCGAAGAATCAAACTAAAATGTTACTTCAGTTGGGTAGCGATGAAAGTTTGTTTCACCTCCGAAACAGTGGAAAAAATGAGAAATAGGCTTCCGAGAAGAAAGAAAGAAAGAAATCACAGATCAGAGGGCAATATTTAAAAGCAAACTCCAAATTCCACACCCAAAGCAGTTTCAGACATAAGCAATTTTTCGAAAAACATGAAGAGAGTAAACTTCAAAAATAGTCCAAACCTATAGTAGAGGGAAAACAAAACAGAGTTCATGGATCCAAACGATTCTAGGAAAGATAAGAATTAAAAGGGGGGTCCGAAATTTCAAAAAATTGGGAAAACAGTTGTAGCTGCAACAATTGGTGACCACCTGGTGAACCTAGATCTCTGGACAAGTTATTCCTTAAGTAATAGACTGTTTAACAATAAATGAACATGTTGAATTCTTCCAAATGTTTGGATTTCCCAAATGGAAAATATATGTACTTTTAATCATTGATGATAGTCCAATTTAGGAGAAAGGAAAAACAAGATTTCCAAGTCAAGATAACTCTTTTGAGGCTGGTAAGATGAGTTTCATTTATTACCTCTATCTTCGGCTAGCTTCCAGCTTGGACGCCATAGGATAGTAACATATGGTAAACAGAAATATTCCTTTGTTCCTCATTCCCATGCAATTTTGCACCTTTTGTGCATTTTTGGACTTTTGTCCTTTTCATATGAGTCCTCCTGCATGCCTTTCTTTCTGAATTTTCATTTAGGATCCTCTATCCATAGTGTCCTTTTGTGTGAGAGATGTATTCAACTTTCAGCTCACAGACGGAGAAGAACTTTTGACAATTTAGTACTTATATGGTTCAGTATTTTGTTTTGATACAAATTGCTTTCATAGGAGTATTTGACTCTTATCTTCCATTTTGCATTCAATTGCTGGCATGGGATCATTTATATATAATATACTTTTTACCCTACTTCCTTTCCATGGGCTTGTTGCTGTCACCACCTACGACATTTTTAAATGTGAGATGGATGGAACCTCAAAATAGTATTCCAGACCTTTTGATCCTGGTTTATTTAACAAGGATTAAGTAGGACTTCAATGTGTTCATAGCCATTCGGGAAAACTGCTAAACTAGAAGAAATTCTTTCAGATAAAACAATAATACACAATCTTATACTCAAGAAATTTAATCACTCCAAAATTCTGATGCCCTCCATGCAACCAAGAGTTTGCCTCATTTTATTGAAATCAATCAAAATCTAAACTAAAACAAAACAGAAATAAAATAAATCAAAATAAACAGCCAAGTCAATTTATTTTTGTACAAGATAAAAGAACAAAAAAAAAACTCAGGAAAAATAAGGTTTGAGAACTAAACCATTTATTGGTAAGTTCTCTTCCCACCCCTGTAAATCTTGCAATTTATATGTTGAGGGGCCAAGATTTTCCGCAATCTGGAAAGGTCCTACCCACAATTGTTGAAATTTCATGTGTTTTCCTTTCTCATCATGGGGGTGGTCCCACTTGAGAACCAAATTTCCCACCTTGAATTATTTTGTTCCAGCCTTGTGTTTATCAAACCATCTCTTAACTACCCCCTGTTGTTGTTTAAAACATTCTCTGGCCTTGGATCTAGATTCCTCTACCTTCAAAAGATTATGTATCCTTACCTGCAAGACTTCATTATCTGATCCTCTGGATTCCTGAGCTATTATGGACGAGGGTAGCATGATATTGGGGGATAGAATAGCCTCTTTTCCATAAACAAGGGTATACGGGGACACACCTAACAAAGTCTTGGGGGTGACCCTATCATCCCAAAGAGCATTTGGTAATGCCGAGTGCCAACTCCTCTGATTTTCTATCACCTTCTTTTTCAAGATCCTAATCAGATTCTTGTTTGTAGATTCAGCTAAACCATTTCCTTGTGGATAGTAATTAGCAGAGTAATGCAACTTAATTCATTTCTCATGAGCAAATGCAGTTAATATAATCGAGGAAAATTAAGTAGCATTATTGAAAACTAAATAATTTGGAACTCCAAACCTGGTCATAATATGGTCTTGCAAGAAGTCCATGATCGCGTCTTCATTTACTTTATGCAACGAAATGGCTTCAACCCAATGAGTGAAGTAGTTGGTTGTTGTCAGAACATACTTGTGTTGTAGAGAATAATTCATATTTATCTCCCGAATGATATCCATCCCCCATTGCTCAAAAGGTTTTGTTATCATCACAGGCTTTAATGGTCCTGCTGCTTTAACTTGTCTTCCCCCACACCTTTGACAAATGTCACATTTTCTGACATGGGCGTGTGCATCTTTGAACAGTGTGGGCCAATTTTATTCGTCTCTGAGAATTTTATGAGCTATAGTATCTCCAAAGAAATGTCGTCCAACAGGCCCATCATGTAAATCTATCATTACCTTCTTCGCATCTTCTTTCTCTAAGCATTTAAGAAGAACTCCATCATAATTCTTTCTGAATAATATTCCTTCAACAATTTGATATGAGGCTGATTTAAGGTGCAGTGCTCTTAATTGCTTAGAATTCCAATGTTCCGGTAACAATCTCGCCTAAAGGTAATGCACAAGGTCTCGATACCAAGAGTCCAGAGCTTTGAAAAGAGGACACACATCCATCAAATGTAACTCAGCTTCGCCTTCCTAGTCATGTTCTTCATTGTCTTTACTTTCAATCATCAGTTTGCACAATCCTTTCCCTTTGACTATGGAGGCTGGCTTGAATTCGAGGTCATACTCCTGTAGAGTTGTTACCTAGTTGCCTCTCCTTTCTCCTAGCTCCTTTTGTACAAAAAGAGACCTCATAGCTGGGTGTGGAACTATTACCTTTGTCCGGTTCTTCAGTATATATGGTCTGAATTGTTTCACTGCTTTGAACACTATGTAAGCTTGTTTATCCACAACTTGGTAATTCAATTCGGACCCTTGCAGACCAGTGCTCATAAATGATATAGGGAACTCATCTCCCCCATCTTCCTTCTGGGTAAGCACAGCTGCTAGTGAATCATCAGATGCGAAAGTGTACAGAATAAAATCTTTATCAAAATACAGATTTTTGAGGGAGGGTGCATGTGCAACAGCTGTTTTAATTTTACTAAATGCGTTCTTCTCTTGAATTGTACACTTTGATTTACCATTTGCTGCAAAGGTTTAACAATTTGAGCGAAATCTGGCACAAACCTTCGCACGAAGTTTATTGTCCCCATAAATGATTGCATCCCCTTTTTATTATTATTATGGGGTAAGGGAATTTATTCGATGTCTTTGATCCTTTCTGGGTCTATGGATATCCCCTTCTTAGAAACCACGTGACCCAACAACTTCCCTTCTGTAACAACAAACACGCACTTCTTGGGGTTTAGTGAGATACCATATTTTCGGTACTGTTCAAAAATATACTTTAGATGAAATGCATGATCCTCTCTTTTCTTTGAGAATATCATGATGTCATCGAGGTATACTACAGCACTGCGGCCAATCAAACTGTGGAAAGCTATGTCCATAGCCTTTTGGAAAGTAGCTCCAGCATTTATGAGTCCAAAGGGCATCCTTTTGTGAGCAAAAGTTCCCCACCTAGTCCTAAATGTCGTTTTTAGTCTGTCTTCTTCGGCTACTAATACTTGATTGTAGCCTAAGAATCCATCTAATAAAGAGAAAAGTTTAGAACCTGAAACCATTTGCAATATCTACTCCATGGGTGGAACAAGATAATTGTCTTTATCTGAAGTGTGATTTAAGTTTCTAAAATCCACACATAACCTAATTTCTCCATATTTATTCCTTACCGGTACCAGATTTGAAACCCATTATGAGTGTCTAATCTTGAAGATGATTCTAGCATCCCATAGTTTCTTAACTTCACTCTGGATTAAAGGTTCTAATTTTGGATGCATTTTCCTTAAAGGCTGCTTATAAGGTTTGATTCTAGATTTGATGGGGATAACATGCTGGATAATATTGGTTTCATATGTCTTCATATCTTCGTACGTCCAGGAAAAAACTTCTTTGTATTTCTTGAAAAGAATGATGAACTTATCCCTTTCAGCTGGGGAGCAGCATTTTCCCAGATTCACATATTTAGGCTCCATCTCAGTTCCCAAATTAATCAACTCCAACTATAGAGACGAGCTATGAGTCTTCACATTTGCTGGTATTCTAAATTTCTCATCTAAATCAAACATCCGTTCTAAAGTCTTAACTCCCTTAGGAATAAAATTATCGAATTTTAGCTCGGCCTGATATTCTTCATTGTCAATAATCACCCCTTTAAATGCTTCATCATTTGTCAAGCATTCTATAATCTGCTGATCGTTATCGAACACTCGTAGATTGGTAATCATATCTGGAACCGAACGCCTAAAAATCAATTCAACAGAGCACCGATTATTAGAGGGCACAAGCCTCGTAGCTAATGTGGCCAATAAGTCAGCTGCTGCATTCTTAAGTCTTGGAATCGATACAATGTTAAATGCATTAAAACATTTAATTAAATCCCATACTTCATTTTGATAAGCTTTTAAATGAGGAGAAATGCAATGTATTTGATTCCGAATTTGTTTTACAATTATTTCAGAATCTCCGTGACACTTTCAGATTATTTTCCTTTAATTCAATTGCTTTCCTTAATCCCTGAACCAATTCTTCATATTCAGCTGTGTTATTGGTACATTCCAACTCTAACCTACATGAAATAAAATGTTTGTTTTTCATAGCGTCAACCAGTACACAATCGGCTCCTGACCCCTCTAAAGTTTTAGAACCATCAAAGAAAAGCATCCAAAAATTGCTAATCGCTACTGTGCAAGAATTAACATCTATGTCTATGGCTAAGTCTACTATTTTACAATCAATTTCATCAGCCTGTGAAAACCGAAGGAGACCAGGCTGAACGTTTGATGTATCACTGGCTTCTTCTGCTTGATAGTTTCCTGGTAGGCTAGCTGGATAAAGTAGTTTCCTAAAACAAAATCCACTGGTTCATTTTTTTCTTCGAACTGAGTAACATTGTGTTTCATGTGGGGCTCCCTCAAAACTTTAATTTGATTTGGGATTCCTTTATATGGAAGCCATATATGTGACCAGTCTAAGGAAAAATATCTGTTTAGCTTTGTCGAGCAATCTCTGCTCAAAACAAGTCCATAAGCTTCCGGTATGTCAGCCACCACAATATCGATGACTTGACACACCTTATCATTTGAAGATAAGCGAACGAGAACATCCTCCATTTCTCCAATTACCTCCACATTCATTCTATCCAACTGAACGACCCTCCAGGTAGATGGTTTAGGTTGTCCATTTATCTTTTTACAGACCGACAGCATCATGACATTGACTGATGCCCCCGATTCTACTAGGAATTTATGCATGTTACGGTTGAAAATTTCAAAAGTAAGGAGAAAAGGTGGATTATTTCTTTTAGGCTTACCTCGCATACTTGCTTCACCAATTTCTTCTTCTTGGGGCTGATTGTCGGTGGGAAACCTCTCCTTTGATACTTCAAGTGCTTTCAATAGCTTTTATTTTTGCTGCAGCACATTGCACATTTCAAATAATGAGATGTTTGCCCGTACCTTCTTGATATCCTCCACAATGTCATAATCCATATTATGCTTTGCGATATTCGATCTAACATTATTTATTATTTTTTCTTCATAGGGCTTAGTAGGCATGCTGGTATGTCTAGGATTTTGACTAGTGATGGTAAACTCTGGAATTTTATTAACTGGGGAGCTATTTTGAAATTTCTTAACATTCTTTTGAAGTCTTTTGATCTTTGGGAGCATACTATTGTTTTCCTTGATCAACCCCTGGCTTCTTGTCAATACATTTGTTTCCACAATGCCCTCGTGTCTTAGATCCTTTTCTTCCTCTGGATCAAACAAAGATACACAGTCCCATAAAACCATAGCTTCATCCTCCAGTTTTTCTGTTGATTTATGGTTATCTTTCCCTTCTTCATCGTTGTCTTCAATTAATTTGGAATCCAAAAGATGATTCATGACCAATGCCATTGAATTTATCCATTGAGGAAAATTCTTTTTAGAATGGGGTTGTTGGTGGAAAGTGCAAAATTTATCCATTCCTACCTCCGTTAAGTTCATAGATGCAGGGCTGTGTGGAGGGGTTTGGGATTAATTGTTATCTTCCCTTTTCTTGTAATAAGGCTTGTAGAAATTTTGGGCTTCCTTTTCCTTTTCCAAGTCTATGATTCTGTTAGAAAGCTTCTGCATCATCTTTCCCATTCCTTCGAAATCTGGTGATTGCTCCTCTTTAGGCTTAGTAAACAAAACAGATTTCCTCCAGACATGTTTTTCTCCTGACCATTCGGGATAATATTTGATACTTTACCTTTCAGCCTCTACTCTCTCCGCTTCCTCATAAGTCTCTGCTAGTGTAGGCTTAGCCTTCATTTTGGCAAACATGGCCAACTCGGGTCCTAGGGTTGAGGTATAATATTCAATCAAGACTTTATCTGAGGGTTTGTCGGATTCAGAAAAATTCTTAAGATAGGCTGCGAATTTTTGGGTTAACTATGTACCTTCTCTTTTCTTTCTTTCTTTAAAGCGCATAGTCCTTTCATGAGAGTTGCATGATTTTTTTGGGTTGCATACTTACTTCTAAAAATCTTTTCGAACGTATCCCAATCAGGGATAGAGTTTGCAGGAAAACCAAAGTACCATGATGTTGCTGCTCCTTTAAGGGTATGTGGAAAAAGTCTACAAACTACATCCTCATATTCCCTAGTCCTTAATCCTTCTATTTCCAAATAGAAACTTTGCAAGTGGTCATCTACTAACATCTTCTTGTTTGGATCAAATTTGGGCAGCATCTTTTCAAAAGATTGAGGTAAATCATGTAAAGGAGGTGTTAGGCTTAAAGGTGATCTGGCTTTCCAGGCAGGTGGTGGATTTGGTAGGTTGGGTGGATAATTTGCATTTATGCCTTCCATGAGTCTAGGTGGAGAGTGAGGTGGTGAATGAATAGGAGTATTAACAGGTGAACCGTAAGGTGTGTTTGATCCTACTTGATTCAAAGGCTGAACAGCCTCATGTACTACTGCTTCTACTAACTCTTCCCAATCTCCAGCTAACACTGAATCTTCCAATATAGGACAATCTTTCCTTTTATATTCTCTTCTGGGTAATTCAGGGATAATCGGTAATCCTCGAATCTTCTTCACGTATGCCCTAGTATGTCTTCTCAAATCATTAACCACTTTGTTTTCCATAGAATACAAATGCTCTCTACCCTTCTCTTCAGGAATTGGATTGGGAACCAAACAGCCTTCTGAATTGTCATTGGTGGAATAATCTTGAGAAAACGGGTTTCCTTGGCCAACCATGCACTGGCGGCCCTCCTTCTAGCACCAGAAACTATTGATGCCTGGAAATTCGCAGGCAACAACAGCAAGGGATTCTCCCCAGTCAACGTTCCCAACTAGCCCGTGATTGTTTGGTGTGGGGAATCCTTCTAGTTTGTGGTCTGGCTACCGTAGGTCAGATAACAAAAATAAAAGGTTTTACTAGTTGCGGCCCAGTCCACCGTATATATTTTTGTATTTTTTGACTTAAAGTATGATATGAAAGTGCCTATCTAAGATGTAGGTTGATAAAGAATGAAAGGAGTGGTCATAATGTGATGCGCAAGTTCTTACCTCTCGTCTTAGACTCTCTTGCATCTAAATCATGCACAACTAGAAAATACATACTAACTACGCCGTCTCTAGAGAGAAAAAAATTAATTCATGAGTAATGCTATACTATTTACATGTTAAGGTAAATCACAGATAGTTGTTCTTAAAATCAAAACGTATAAACATGAATAAGATATACATGACAAGATAGCTCATCAATCGTTAAAATCTCCATTACTCATAGTGGAAATTATCACAGAATAAACCAGAGAACATTCAGATAAGAACATAGGTTCAAAAATTTAGAACAGTCTCATAGTTAATGAAAAACAATTGAAAACAAAATAGTTCCCCTTCAACATTGTTCATTTATCACATTTGAACATTCCACACAACACCTTCTCCAACAGTCAAAATTTGCAAATTTTAATTGTAAAACGAAGTAGTTCCTCTTACAAACAATGGCTCGCAAGTTTTTCCCAAGGAAAAAGCCCCTATCCTCTCTAACTTTCCTCTCTTTATAAAAAAATAAAAAAACCCTTGGGCTTCCCCAACCGTTTGACCTTTGGGCTCCCAAAAACTATTTAATCTCACAATTTTGTCTTTTTCGTGAGTACTCATGATACATATAATGCGTTATATTTCGGATTTCTACTTATGAGTACTTCATAAAACAAGATCAACTCGGTAACTGACGGACCCTTTCCAAGCCTGGGATTTTGTTTCCATTGATTCTTCCTTGTCTTTTATTTGTCCTTCTTGAGATCCCATTGATTTTATAAAAACTCTACTTATCACTTTTCAGCCAACTTTCCTCAGCTTTATCCTTGAGCTACGTCTTCTCGCAACAGTAATCTGAAAAATATTTTGATTCCATCTGCAGTTAAACCAAAATTCATCATTAATTACGAATGCATCTTTTTAATAAACTTAAACTATACTAACAACAAAACTGATCATCAAAATGAGGCCCTGTACTGGGCCCTTGTCATGAAATCCTTAACAAGAATAAAACAAAACACCGCTTCCCACACAGGGGTTAAAAACTTCACAAGACATCGGGAAAAACCTTATCGGCGGCTTGAAACATTTAAACATCGGCCATATAGTCTTACTTACAACCACAACAATGGGTTTCAAAGGGACAACAAGTTCTGCCAGACCGTTAATTCTATCAGAGTCGGAAGAAGTAAATGCCAAAGCATCGGGAAGAAACATTCCCTATCGACGAACGGAGAGACATCAACATCGGTAGGTTAGTGCATTACGCAGCCCCAACGGTGGAAGATGAAAAGACTATGGACCCCGCAGCCCAAAGACATATCAGTGAAACCCAGACAAAGCATCGATGAGTGGAGCAGTTATATGGAGGATACTTAGTTCGCTCGGGAGTCGCAATGTCGAAAAATGATCAAACTATAGCCTTCGATCAAAGTCATAAACTTTTCGCTTCGACGCAAAAACATTGTGAAAACGTTAAGTGTTCGAAGAACTTAAGGTCATGCAGCGGTCCAAAAATCTTGTCTCACTTCCAAAACAACGGCTTCACAAATATCAAACAACCCCGACTCAAATTTAGACCAACCTCCGATAATGCAAACAAGTCAAAACAATAACAACATGACATCGGAGAAGTCAATACTATCCTACGGAACACTCATCGTTCACCTTCCGCAAAGGAGGCTCCATAAGGAAATATGGCTACGATACATTGTTTAAATGGCCTCCGAACAATCAAACTAAAATGTTACTTCGGCTGGGCAGTGATGAAAGTTTGTTTCACCTTTGAAACAGTGGTGAAAATGAGAAATAGGCTTCCGAGAAGAAATAAAGAAAGAAATCACAGATCAAAGGGAAATATTTAAAACCAAACTCCAAATTCCACACCCAAAGCAGTTTTAGACATAAGCAATTTTCCAAAAAGCATGAAGAGAGTAAACTTCAAAAACAGTCCAAACTTGTAGCAGAGGGCAAACAAAAGCAGAGTTCATGGATCCAAACGATTCTAGGAAAGATAAGAATTAAAAGGGGGGTCCAAAATTTTGAAAATTTGGGAAAACAGTACTTGCAGCTGTAACAAGCCCTTATGGCATTGCCCTGCATTGTAATCTAGAGAATTTGGATCTCAAGAAATAACATGACTGTTTAAGGTATAGATATGAATCTGACACACGTATCCTTTATAGGTGGTTGTAAGCCTTTAAAGGACAAGCCCCATAGATGTTTAGAGGAAATTTGCATTGATATATAAAAAGAATGGAGATTTTCCAATGGAGATTTTGTTCTAGGCATATGTAGAGGAGGGGATTTATTGTTGTGTGATCCTTCTCATTATTTTATGTTGCATCAACACTATTTACTTCGATTGTTGGTATTGCACATAGATTACTTACTTGGATTGTTGAGGGGTTACCATCAACAACGGAACTTAAGAAGGATCCCATATCTTTTTTCTAAAAGTTTCTTTATATGATGCATAGTAGCTGATAGTAGAAATACGATAACTATAATTTTTGTTGTGATATTTTATGTTGAACAAGTAACATTACCAAGTTAGAATCTAAATAGATTGTTTATATAGTAGTTATAGGTCGGATGCTGCACTACTATGGTGTTCAAGTTCTTGTTATAGAGTTTACTAAGACATAACTATGTATATTGTGATTTCACTCTTGAGTATTCAATATAATGATTTGTTTCTTATTTCACACACACACACACACACACATAGTAAAAACTAGGTGAGTTAGCTTGAGTGGTGATAGCTATTCTTGCAAGTAGGAGGCCTTAGGGTTAAATCCTCAGGTGGCTATGTATAGATTATGTTAGGGCCTCACTTGATGCCCCAATTGGGTTAGGCTCCGTAACTCGTTTATCCCATAGCAATGCTTGGCTTCCCCATGTTCTATCGCAAATTTGTCCCATGGCTATTTTTCTACCTTTTTCCCAAAAAAATATCGGCCAATTCTCCTTTTTCTTCAAAAATGATTAGCCCAAATTCCATGGGATAGTTTTTTTTACTCTAAAAATTTTCAAAATTGCCCCAAACTATATAAAATCCTTCGAATTTTGAAATTTTTTACAAAATAATTGCAAAACATTTTATGGTTGCACATTTAAGAATTAGTAAGAATCGTCAAGGTTTCTAAACTTTGAGAAAATTATGGATCCTTAAAATTTTCGATGTTTTTCGGTAGATGTAGTGAGCACCCAGATATGTGGTAAAAAGTTAACAAACCACAATTAATGTTAACAAAATTATTGGATTTTAAGGTTTCATTAAGATATTATAGTTTACTATTATGCATAAAAAATATTGTCAATTTGGTATTGCCCAAGTGGTTATGGGATGGAGCGTTATCCTCCGAACCAAATTTATGATGCTAATTATTTTGTAATACAAAATAATTGTCAATTTGATATTGCCCAAATAGTTATGAGATGAAGCATTATCCTCCCAACCCAATTTATGATGCTAATTATTTTGTATTACTCTTCAATTTATACACATACAAAATTTTAAAATTATATTTCTATATTGTAAATTGGAAGAAGATATAGGTATATAAATAGTAGTAATTTAAACTAACAATTAATATGTCCTCTTTTATTTCACAATTTTCTTGCTAGAGGTAATTCATTAAAGACACGATTTATTGGACCTTAAGAAGGAATACATATAATTAATCAATTGGTTTGCTTAAGAATAAAAACTATGTCTAGTTTATAAATCTCCATAATTTTAAGGAGTTAATGGTTTAAAAGAATAGTATAATTTGATGAAATGAAATTTAATGTAAGCAAAAGTTATAAAAAAAGTTTTAAACTTATGCTTTTTATTTAATAAATATGAAAATTCCTTCAATGTGCTAGGAATTGTTTAAAGTTCTTTTTCTTTAAACCAAACACTAAACAAGTGGAATAAGTAACAAAGCTAAATACCTCTCTTCTAAGAAACTATTTAAAGAATCTAAATATAGTTATATCTATTATAATATGAAATATTCAAAATTAAAGGATATATTGGTTAGTAAATTAATGATGAGTTGTTAGTAAAATAAGTATAAAAATAAAAAAACAAAAAAAACTAGCTCATAAATAAATCCCAACAAACAATGAATCTCATTGCATTAATATTAAAAACAATTCTTAATTATAGAAAGTATATTGTCGAGACAATGATGCATAACTCAATATTATAACAATTGGAACCTTTCCCAAAATTGCTTTGGTTTTGAAAAAATAGTAAAATTACATGATCCTTCTAGAAGAGAAGTGTAGTAATGATTTTTTTTTTAAATATCCAAATATATATATATATAT
>LPNX010258200.1:92859-255723 GCA_001517045.1 Pseudotsuga menziesii
ATGAGCATGGAAGGAGTTATACATATCTCCTTTAGTAGGCTCTAGAAATAAGCAATAATAACAATGGAAAATATGAAAAATCCATCTTAAAAAGGATCTACCAAGCACCTAAAGAGATGAAATCTCTCCACTCCACTCCGACTACTAAAGCATCTTCATCATTCATTTGGGATCTCTAAATTAAGTGCATACTTTCATCCTCAAGTTGCACATTTCATCCTACTACCCTATAGAATGTGCCTCTTCAACCCTGAAAGAGTCACTAAACAACAAACAGACTAAGAAAACTGAACAACAAACAGACTAAGAAAACTCAGATGAAAGCCCTTTCCCAATTTGCTGAGATTGGATTCTATTTATAGGTAAAAATATTACATCTCGAGAGTGTCTAGAACTCTCTTCTCGGGAGATATTTTCAACATCAAAACACTGTTTCAGCTACCTGTAATAAATGCTACTTCTGGAAGATTTCTAGAACACTCCTCACCATCTTTGCTAATAAACATTATTATCTCTTAATTCTAGTTTTAACACTCCCCCTTAATGTTTATTAGATTTACATTATTAAGGGCATACTTCTTTAAGCCCTAACATGCTTCTAAACTTTTCAAACTTTACAATTCTCAATGGTTTAGTGAATATATCAACAACTTGATCTTTTGTTTTACAATACTTCAATATGATGTTTCCTTCTTGTGTTTGCTCATGAACATAATGATGATGGATTTCAATATGTTTGGTCCTTGCATGAAAAACTGGATTTTTTGTCAATTGTATTGTGCTTTGATTATCACAATAAATAGTTGTAGCTATTGTTTTAGAATGATTTAGTTCAACAAGGATTCCTCTTAGCCATGTAGCTTCTTGTGTTGCAATAGTTGCACCTTCATATTAAGCTTTTGTTGATGGTAAAGAAAATGTAGCTTGTTTCTTACTAATCCATGAAATTGCTCTTGAATCAATCTGAAAAACATATCCAAAAGTTGACCTTATGTCTTCAACATCTCCTGCCCAATGCGAGTCTGTGTATCCAACTAGTTGAACCTTTCCACCATATTGATACTCTAGTCCAAGCTGATATGTTCCTTTAATGTATTTAAGGATTATTTTAGCTTCTTTCCAATGTTCAAGATAAGGATATTCCATAAATATAGAAACCATTCCAACTACATATGCAATATCTGGTCTTGTGGCTGTTAGATAGAGAAGACTTCCCACTAGTTGTCTATAGAGTGTACCATCAAATTTTTTAGAAATAGATATTCACCCCTTATCTTAACCCCTGCATTAATTGGAGTGGGAGTTTCCTTGCAATTCTCCATCTTAAACCTTTTTAATAGATCAAGTGCATACTTTTGTTGTGATAGAAGAATCATATTTTTTTCTTACCAAACCTCGATGACAAGAAAGTAATCTAACAACCCTAAATCTGTGATATCAAACACCTTCTTTAACTACCCCTTCCAGTCATATACATGGCTTACTTTGCTTCTTGTAATTATCAAGTCATCTACATATAGGACCACAATTATGATATCACCATTACAATTTTTGACATAAAGATCAGGATCATAAGGGCTTCTTTTGAATCCTTCCTTTAAGAAATGCTCATTGATTTTTGAGTACCAAGCTCTAGGAGCTTGCTTCAATCCATACAAATACTTCTTTAACTTGCAAACAATATTTTCTTGGCCAATTTTTCTAAAACCTGGGGGTTGTTGCATATAGATTTCTTCATGTAAGTAACCTTGCAGAAAAGCACTCTTTACATCCATTTGATGAATCTCCCAACCAAATTTTGCAGCTAGAGAAGTCATTATTTGAATTGTAGTCATTTTAGAAATAGGGGAAAATGTTTCATGATAGTCAATACCTTCTTTTTATGATTATCCTTTTGCAACCAACGTGGCTTTATGCTTCTCAACTTTTCCATCAGAGGTGAACTTTGTCCTATTTACCCACTTGCATCCAATGATGTTTTTACCTTCTCGAAGAGAAGTTAGCTCCCAAGTTTGATTCTTCATTAGAGAATCATATTCTTCTTTCATTGCAACATCCTATTTAGGCTTTCCTTGAGCTTCTTCAAATACCCGTGGATCATTAACATTCACCACTCTAGTCATAAGAGCATAGTTAGAATAATTCCTTGGACCTTCTTCATAAATATCTTGAATACTGCTTGTTTTTATGATAGAATCATTATTTTTATCTTGTGTACCTGCAACAACAATACCTTATTCATAAGATTTAGAACATTATTCATTAGTCATGTCATCAAATTTGTCTTCAATAGTTGGGTCACTAAGGGTGGATGGAGACATAGGAATAGAGGAAGAATATTTGGAAGATATAATACAACTTTCATCAAATATCACGTCTCTCCTAATAAGAATTTCATTTTTATCAGGATCATACAACCTGTAGGCCTTAGATGATTCATTATAACCAACCATAATACATTTGTGACTTTTCTGGTCTAGTTTCTTCCTTTTCTCTTTAGGTATATGAACATATGCATCACACCCAAAAACTTTGAAATGACTTACAGTTGGTTTTCTTCCACTCCAAGCTTCTTCAGGATTTTTATGTTTGACAGCAATTGTAGGTGACCTATTGATAATATAAGATGAAACATCTACAACTTCATCCCAAAACATTGGATCGATATTTCTAGCATGTAACATACACCTAGCCATCTCCATAAGGACCCTATTATTCCTTTCAGCTACACCATTTTGTTGAGGTGTATAAGGGACTGCATGCTCTCTTTTAATTCCATTATTCTTACAATAATTATCAAAATCCTTGTTCACATATTCTTTTCCATTGTATGTCCTTAAAATCTTAATGCACTTTCCACTTTGTTTTTCTACAAAGGGCTTGAATTCCTTGAACTTATCAAATACCTCATTTTTATGTTCTATAAAATAAACCCAAATCCTTCTGCTATAGTCATCAATAAATGTCAAAACATACCTGAAATCTGAAATGGATGCATGTTCTAATGGTCCCATAAGTTCACTATGAACCAAATGAAGTGGAGTCTTGGACCTCCATGATTTACCATTTACAAAATTTTCCATATGTTTCTTTCCACACACACATCCTTCACAAACTTCTTGCTCTTGAAAAAGTTTAGGTAGTCCATGCACCATTTCAAACTTTTTCATTAGACTAAGACTTTTATAATTTAAATGACCATCCTTTCATGCAATAATTTATTCACATTATTTTTTTTTGCAACCAAATCCTTTCCATTTGAAGTAAGACTTCCAAACTTATAAAGTCCATTTTCTACATATCCAAAAGCAACCACCTTATAATCATTATTAATATCCTTAATTAAACATTTGTCTTTATAAAACTCAAGCTTGTAACCTTGATTTGCAATTTGAAACACGAAGAGAAAATTTGACTTGAGATTGGGAACCAACATAACATTATTAAATACTCCATATCCAACAAAAACATTTCCATTTCCAATCACTTCTAATGTTGTATCATCTCCACAGAAAATTTTTCTCCTTATTGCAATCGTTATCTAACACAACAAACTTCTCCTTATTATGGGACATATGATGAGTTGCACCAGAATCTATGACCCATTCATATTTATTTGAGACATTAGCTTTAAGAGAAACACAAAGTACATTACCTTTTTCTCCTATAGAGCTTTCATGCCTTGAAAACTTACGTTGTCTTTCTTGTATGTCCCATTGTTTCTTGCGACAATCCTTTGCATAATGCCCTAGCTTTCCACAATAATTACAACTATTATTAAATCTATAATAATGCTTCTTTTCTTTAGGCTGATTTGAAAATTGACCTGTCTTATCATTTAGCTTATCATTAAATTTTTTTGTGTATTGAAATGATCTTCTCTTGGAGACAAGTGCATGATTTTCATCACTTGATGGCTCCTTTTCCTTGTCTAACCGTTGCTATTTCTGCAATAACTTTGTAGTAAGATCATATACTGAAATAGTGGGAATTTTATTAGTAGTATCAATCCCTATAATGAATGATTGAGAAGAACTAGGAAGGTCGTGAAAAATGATATGCACAAAATCCTTTTCAACCAATGTATTCCCAAGACTTTCTAATTCATTTCTCAAATATTTCAGGTGAGGTGCAATTTCTTGATTATTAGACAACTTCAAATTGTGTAAATCACTAGTGAGATTTAATATCCATGACTCACTAGTATTATGATACAAATCTTTAATCATTTTCCATATCTCAATGCCATCTCTCAAATTCATAATTTCAGCAAACACTTCATCAGACACACAAATTTTAATATATGCACCAACTTCTTTATTTCTTTGATCCCATTTTTCAAGAGCCCTTTATTCAGTAGTAGGCATTTATTTTCCACTAACCAAATCATATTGCTTCCTCATTGTTAAAAATGGTTCTATTTTATGAACCCATTCATTATAATTCTTTCCATTTAACTTAATTTTAGGAATTATGCTTATATAGCCATATTTAATTTCTTGAAACTACCTTCCAATATAATTTTACTTAGTAAATAACGCCCCTTCTCACACAAATATATTCACCCAAACAACAATTATTACTCCTTCAAAAAACTTAGTTAATCAAAACTCAAACATATAAAGACACCGGTATCTAGATTCAAAGATTCACGGGTTATTACAACCAAAAAATTACTGATATAAAAATCCACTATCATAGGCTTCACCCGAGTGATTAATTTCTCGTCAACAACTTCATGGTAATTCTTTCTCAATTCATCAAAATCCAACACTCTCAAATATCTTAACACATACTTACTTCAGTGATCTGCACATAACTTCTTAACACCATTAAACATAGAATATCAAATTTAATTGTTAAACAGGGAAAAAATATTAAGCACAACTGAGCATTTAAATGTCAACTAAAAACAATTTTAAAAAGCCTTTTCTGCACAGCGATCTCACAAAAATATTCCAAACACCCGGCTACTACACAAAAATAATGTTAACCCGCCACATCACAATCGATATTTCATTTGCTCAACATCATATGACAGCCCATCGCACAGCATCAGAATGCTTTCTCTCATTCAGTAACTCGAATGCTTCGCCCTCCTTATTTTCTTGACACAGCTTCTTCTAACATCCCAATAGCCTAGCATCATGCTGCTCTGATACCATGAAAGAGTCACTAAAAAACAAACAGACTAAGAAAAATCAGATGAAATCCCTTGCCCAATTCGTTGAGATTGGGTTCTATTTATAGGTAAAAATATTACATCTTGAGAGTGTCTAGAACTCTCTTCTCAGGATATATTTTCAACATCAAAACACTATTTCAGCTACCTATAATAAATGCTACTTCTGGAAGATTTCTAGAATAATCCTTACCGACTTTGATAATAAACATCATTATCTCTTAATTCTAGTTTTAATAGACCCAATCTTGATATATTCTCATTCCTCTGATCTACGTATCTCCTTATACACTATTTTAAATTATAATAATTTATTTATCATGAAACTTTAATGCCCATTAAAGAGTAGCCAACGTGAAAATAAAAGCCCCCTGCGCCACCATTAATATAAATGCCACTGTCTGATTCCATTTGCTTATAATAACAAGATGGATCTCTTAATTTGCTTCTATTTAATTCATTTGTTTGTTCATGTCTCTTGTGTCAACAACCAATATGCACCCCACAGCAAAGTGTTTAATGCTACTGCATGGGCTTTGATGGTACACCTTCTGACCTCAACTTTCCTATTGTAGAAAAAATATTTTTGGCTAGTCTGACCACAAGTGCATGCCATTACTTATAAAGGATGAAGATATTGCATGCATCTGCATGCCATCACCACCAAAGGGTCAAGATATTGCATGCATGCACATGCATCATCCGGTCCCATCTACCCATTTTACCCAAATTTGAATTTGAATTTTGAAATGGATTGCCATGAGAAAGCACTAATGCAATTCCCTTCGAGTTTGCTGATCTCATTTTCAATGTTGTAGAGCCCTTTTATTGTTGGCTCCATGAACTTCAAGAACAGTAGCAAAGAACGGGTTGTTCTCCAGCAGTTTGTATTATTCACTATATCTTCATGCTATAGGCGTTGCATACCGGTGACCAGTTTTGTTCAACACCTACAGGGCATTCTGCAAGTTTCAGAAAGAAGGGGACAACATCAAGGAGGGGTTTGGATGTTGATGCTTATAGGTTGAATAGGTTGTTACATTTCTAATATATACACATTCTTCTCATACAAATTCTTGAAATGAATGGATGGCAGAGATTCTTGTCCATTTTAAATTCTTGTTATATAAGTTCTTAAGTGAATGGTTGCTTAAGTCCTGCATTCATGGGATAGAGTTATCAATTTCATTATGCTCACTTATGAATTGGAAGTTTTTAATGCCTATTCAGTTTCTAGAGACTAATACCTTATAGGAAGAATGTAATATGTGCATGGTTTTGTAGTTGATTTTCAATATATATTTATGAATATATATGATTTTTAATATGCTTTTTGGGTTGCTCTGGTGTGTTGTATTTCTCCCAAATTTATACAATCAGAATACATATCAAAATGCAGCATATAGGGGTCCGTTGCTCCATTTTTTTCTTCATTTCTTTCTATTTTGTTTTAAGAATATAGGTAAGATCTTTAATTGTGTTTTAAATTTTGAAGATTGATATGTAGACTTTGTAGGAATTTAAAATTATAAAGTTCTATATAAAGGATGGAAACCTTGTTCTTCCCACCCATTTGTTGTCATTATTTACCATGAAATTGTGCACCCAAACCATTATATCTGCATGCTATATGAGCCCTTGAAGGACGAAATATGTCCTATTTTCCTAAGCAATGTTGCTATAAGACAGTTCAACCCTTCAAATCAAATATATACACGTCTCTCTTAATGATAATTTCCACTGTGTGATGGATGGGTTCCACCAATGTGTGATGGTTCAAAACCTGGCTAGTTTATCCTATCCTAAAAATCCTACCTATCTAAATAATAGAACGTGGCCTCCCAATGGCAATGCAAGCTAAGAAACTCCAAATGTGAGCAGTCAAAGTTGGGTTTGCTTCAAATGGATGTGTGCTGGAAAGGAGAATAAAGAAACCATACCTGGAACCTAGTGAAGAGGTATTGACTGTGCTTTTACTGCTTTTTTAGACTCATTAAAATGGATTTTGAAAAAATAACCCCCTATAAAGTTGATTTTAAGTTCTTTTTGATAATTTTTAAACATGAAAAGATCACCAAGCGCGTTTGATGATTTCACACTTGTAAATGTATTTGAATATCATCTGGTCGGTTATATTTTACCCCTTTTTCGGACCGAGTGGACTCATTTATGAAAAAGGTACAATCTAGTTTATCATAACTAGAAGAGTTCTCCTAGGCATCAATTTATACTTTTTTCGGGCCCCGGGGACTAAATTTATGAAAAATTCCACCCTGGAGTCTTCTTAGTAATTTCAGACTCTCTAAACATGAAACAATGATTGATTTAACTTCTTCGGACTCATAAAATTAAACGATGATGGATTTTTTCTCGGATTGAACCGATGCTTTCTCAGGTTCATAAAATGTATGAGAATGGACTCATCACTTGATGAGCTACATCAATCATTTGTTACCCTTTTCAAGCTTGTTAAAATTAAAAGAGGTACTCATCCTTTGTGATGGGTAAATTAAGGGAATGGAGAACATATTTCATCTGTATTATTGGAAGCTCATAGTCCACCCTTGACCATGGCACCTTTCTGGATTTTCATTTCAAACAGTTGGGTATTCATCTTGTCACCAAGTTGATCCACTTTTTTGATACATTTAACTCCTTTGATTCAATTCAAAGAATGCACCATCTCATCCTTGCATTACATTTGGTATATGCCTCATTGATTCAATGCTTCCAAGACATTTTTCATGCCGTTCAATGTTAAAGGGAAACCTCAACTATAGCCTACCTTTATAGTTTCCTCACCTTCCTTTGAGTCGGTCACATATGAGTCAGTCCTATGGTTATTTTCATTACTTTAACATCATCTTTTGTTCCTTGTTTTTTGTCAATGATGGGGAAACATCATGGCCCTCCTTCGACAAGTCTATTCCTATTGAATCCAACACATCATTCGGGAATTGGACTTAGAAACTGAATCAAGTAGCTTGAATCCTGCATGATTCAATGGTATTTTTCCTCACTTTCAATATGGGATTTCATCAACGGCCTTTGATTGAAGGATTCCACCGAGTGTTCGACTAAAAGTACTCTATTCACATTCGGAGGAATTTGTTTGGATAACTTTGGAATCGTTGACATCAATGATGATTTCCCTCATGCTTGTCAACCGTATACATCAACTATTAGTAATCAAGTGGTTTCTACCATGTTGGGCATCACTACATCTATTTGCATGGATAGAATCGTATACTTTGGAATTGGAATTAAGACCCTAAGTAGTTAGGTATTCACTTGAATATGTACCTATCCTCAGGTTGCAATGGAATATTGTTTGGAGTAATGACATGAATCCACATTGTATGTTTGGTGTCTATGTTCATATTTTTATTCAAGATAACATGGATCTAGTTTCTATGTTCTATAGCCATGTTCTGATTTGAGTCTTGTTCATCATGGATCTATAATATATTGTCAGTACCCATGACATAGTCATTATACATGGATCTGTAGTGTATTGGTCTGCGGCCATGTTTGAGTTAGATACCTGAACCATATATAACAAATAATTTCACCTATCACATTCCTCTAGCTTCATACTTTGGGGGCATTCTATTAAACCCAAAAAATATCCTTATGCTCCAATCCCTTGAGGTCCCTAGCTAAAACATCCTTTTGGAACCTTACTATTCAATCGTAGGAAATCTGATGCACCTTGCTTCTTAGCACAAGGAATTAGAGAGGCTTGAGACCTCTTGTCCACTGAAAGAAGGTGTTGATGGCTCCTGTCACATGACCACAAAGAGCATTGGTTCACTTAGCCTATTCACAAGGAGCTTAAATAGTCCTCAAAGGAAAAAAAATAAGGTTCGAGAATAGTCTAGGAGAAATATCTCATGGAGGATGATCCTAAATACTTGGGAAAGATGTAACTTGAGCTATTAATCCTAAGGGATCATTCCCTATCTTCCTCACAAAATATATCAAACCATTTGGGATTCCTTTGTCCTACAAAAATAACCCACATGGACCATGTGAAAGGGAGACCAAGATAACATCGATATGTTGTTGGATTCAAGTCTACTATAGGAGGCAAATAGAGAGTGGGGTTGAGTAAGAATTTGCATAGTTTGTAGCATGTGTGAGTGAGTCAAAGATCTTGTAAAAGAAAATCTTTGAAATCAAGGCTTTGCTTGTAGCTTTGTTTTCTCATATTTAATACAAGAATGTTACTCTTTCCCATAAATGATTCATGTTAATGTTGATTCATGATTCTTTATTGCAAAGTATGTCTGTGTTGATTGAAATATTCCCGATAACATACAGTTCTTTCCATTTGTGATACTGACACCCACTGTCTACGGCATGGTGCAGGTAGGGCATAGGAACATGGGCCCATTTTTCGCAAGTGAGTAATTTTATGACAGAGAAGGAATATGGGCCCATTCTCAAACTCTTGTAATTTAGTAAGAAGTTGGACCTTTATCTCAATGAGGTAATTTTTGGGAGGAAGAGTCAAGGACCACTTTCCCTTTCCACTATTGTCCCATTCGAATGAGTAGCATGGTCACTCACCTATAGGGTGAGTGTCAATTGACCAAACACTAAAATGTAGTACAAAATAGTGGTGTGTTGCCGTAATTTAGTTAACACCATATTGATTTGGCTTTCATAATCAAAAAACTCAAGGAGGTAAGAGAAATTAAGAAGGTGGAAGGAACAAATTCAGACATTATTAACATTTGAGTAGCAAAAGGAGGATTCAATCGAATCTCGTAGAAAAGAAATAAACTATCCCAAATATTACTGAATAAATAACTGTTTGCAATTATTATAGATTTTTTTTATTGATCATACTCCCAAATAGATATAAAGTGTCATTGTAAATTTCTCAAACCTAATAATTCCAAACATTTCCTAAATATTAGTTACCTAGAGAAAACCTTAATTCTTTAACCAAAGGTTATGCGTTGCAGAGGGTGAATTTATGCACCATTTCTATGCAACATGGTTTATAATGGGTTGCACTGATATGGCCACTGCATGGTTTGGGGCATTATCTACAGTGATTTGTGATAAGTTCCCTTTTGCTAGCGTGTGCTTCGGTGTCTACATCGCACTATACTATTTACCTATGGGCCATGGAAATGCATAGCACATCACATTTCTTTTAGTAGTCATTCTAGGCTATATGCATTAGTTCAGTTCATAGACCCGTCATGCAATTCCAACTTATAAAGGGACAATGGGTCACAAATTCATGTGTGCGTTTTTGGTTGGTATACATTAAAGTGCTTTCCTAGTTGAAAGAATAATCCATGTATAAATTGTTTTTGTTTGAAGTAATTAAGTTACGTTCCTTGGCCATTCTAGTTCTCTATATCTTTCAAGACATAATTTAACATAAAATAGTTTCCATCGATGCCAAAATACATTCTTAGGATTGAGTTTCCAACTAGTGTGTAATTTATGTAAGTATATAGAGACTTCTATGTAAATTTATTGTATTTGTAAGTTGTTACTATACCCTATATATTTATCATTTTATATTTGTACTAAGTAGGCCTAAAATTACATTTCCTGCAAGTTTCAATGCCACAATTGGGATCCTCTTATATAATTGAACCCAGGATTCAAGTCACTTCGAAAATCCTTTGTGAAGAATCAAATTTAAAATGGTTTGTAGAGGTTGCAGAGAAAGAGAATTACTACCCAGACCCATGCATCCATGCTAGGATGAGGGATATAGTGACACCCATAGGAATTGTTTTGAACTCGACAATTGTGAATGAACATGAACTCCTGATTCAATTTGATTCAGTTGCATATGATAAAGAAAGTTATTTTGATGTTAAGGATTGCATTCTACAACAATGGAATTTTAAGGAAATATTTTATCAACAACACCTTATGCAATCCTCTATGGAAAGGGTGGAAGTTGGGAATCTACAACAAGAACCTATAAATATTGATACATGTTGATGGAATACATAATGGGATTCAAATGGTTTTTAAATGTGCATACCTTAAAAACAAACACATATGTTGTGCACTACATGAATTTCAGAAAGGATCCCAATGAATTTTTTTGCAATATCCTTGATCTAAACCAAATCTGAAATAATAACTCTTACTTCTTATCTTATTAAATTTGGAATAAATTTTTACAAGGTGATTAAGCACTTTCTTCAACAAGGAAAAACATAAGCAATAATGAAATAAACTAAGAATTGGAGAGGGGTAATGGGAGAAACCAAAATAAAAGTTTGCATTAGAGGAAATTTGGGGTCTAAAATGGGCCTTATAAGAAAATGAGCCAACAATAAATTCTTGTGAATTGGAATTCAAGAACCAATAGAATTTCAATAAAATGATTCAACCATAATGGTTGACTTGACATATTTGTCATAAAAAAGTACTTTTTGTGTTCGTATTTTCAACATATCTCCATGTGTTTTTCCTCAAATTTCAAGCGAGAGGGCTCGTTGGATGCATAATTAAATTTCACATCCAACTAGTAGCCACACTACATACTTTTGATGCACCTCACTACCCCAAAAACAAGAAATACATTGAAAAACGTGACGATGACATCATTTTTAAGGTATTTCTTGTTTTTGGGGTAGCGAGGTCCCTTAAAAGTATGCAGTGTGGGTATTTGTTGGATGCAGAATTTAATTCCACATACAAGGAGCTCTCCTGCTTGAAATTGGAGTAAAAACACAGAGAGATATGTTGAAAATACGAAAAAAATAATAGTTTTCTTCTTTCTTCCTCCAAAATTAATAAATATTATTTTATTATTTTAACTATTATTTTATTATTTTCCTTAGGAGGCCTATTTTAAACCTTAAATTTCCTCTAATGGATACATAAGTTTCAGATCCCAAACAACCTAGATGTTCATCCCTTTTAGGTTTTGAGCATCATCCATGATGAAGTCTACTACCAGGCTTCTGGGAATCCTAATCGGTGCAAACTGATATATTAATGGTCAATTTCAAGAAACCAAAGGATAGGTAAGGATAATGAAGGTTATAAGTCTCTTTTTATGAATATAACATCCATTTATGCATGTCTAAAATAGTTCTAGAAAATTTTTGAGGTGTTTGGGAAAAGCTAAGAAAATTGGCCCATAGATTATTTGCACAAAGGAGGTCTCCCAAACACTGCACGACCTCAATAAATTCTAGTTCTATGAGTTGTGTTGTGTTATTTTATGAGTGTATTACCTACAAAAAATTACATAAATAAATTTTAGCACAGAGAACATTTATGGCATCGAAAATAGTAAAAGTAGTCAAATTTTACTAGCTAAAGAGCATAGGTAATAAAACAAGGTGAAAGTTACTTTTGTAACTTATAATATATGAAAATAATTATTATCAGAGATATACAATAATATAATTAGTAGAAAAAAACTCATATATCATTATTATATCCACAACATCACTGTTAGTGGATAAAGACTTACAAAAGGCTCATTAAATGAGCACTAGAATGCTCCTCTCATTGAAGATTTGGAATTTTGACCTCCTTGAGTAGAAAAAATATTGTGTATCAGAGATAAGGATTTTGGAGGATCTGATCTCCATCAATGGTTCCCGATATAGAATATTAGAGCCTTGAAACAAACACCTGACACCAATCTTACATTCCTGAGAGAATAAGTGAAGACTCCTTCACTAGAGATCGATTTCAAAGGATTAATGGATGATCCCTGAGCTTGATATTGATCTTCAATGGATTCTCCATGGCTCTCTATGGCTGCATTGAATAATATATGGGAATAAAGAAGACATTGGGAAAGATTGGGGTGCATCACCCAAGGTAGCTGAGGCACATCACTCAGACAAGGAATCTATGCTTCACTCAACATCAAAACAATAATGATAAAAAGTTGTTAAAAGGATTTGGAAACATTATTTTATAGACTAAGTGACTTTTTCAACAAGTTATCCACCAGTTGAGAAAATTATCCAACATGTTGAGTGCACCTTCCTGTAACCCATGAGTGCGCCTTCCTTGAGGAGATTAGCAAGTCTAGCTTTTAGGTGATGTTTCCTTACTTGCATCATTCAACAAAAGTAGAAACTGCACCCTCCTTTCTTCTATAAAATTTACAACTCATTTCAACATTAATTAATTTTCATAATAATTAATTGCATACAAAATAAGAATTGGAAATTTAATCTATTACATGCCTCAATAGTATTTATTTATCAAAACTTCCTAGGAAAAAATTATTGAATCCACTTTTTAAACTCCTAGGCATTGATAAGGTCAACACTTTAATGCCCTTGAAGGAAGGGACATTATATTCCTCGCCTCCCATGCATGCTTTTCCTCAAGCATAAGCGATGTCAGGTGCTGCAAAATTTGTTCACACTCGCAAGTGGCATCTTCACTGGGAAACCCTTTCCATTACACCATATATTCCTTAATGGACCTTATCCTCATCCTTTTGTCTCTGGTCTACACAACAAATTATGGAACTAAGACCAAATGGCCTTCATCATTAAGGGGTGGAAATTATTCTGATACAATTATCTTTTGGGCTACTCCTTTATTTAGGCAAGATACATGAAATACATTATGGATCTTTCTCTCAGGTGGAAGCTGCAATTCATAGGCCACTTCACCAATCTTCTTCAAAATTTTGTAAGGCCCATATAAGTGAGGTTGGATTTTCTCATCTCCCTTTTTCTTCAAAGATGAATTACTATAAGGTTGCAACCTTAAGTAGACTAAGTGTCCTTATTCAAATACTCTCTTAATCATGTACTTATCAACATTCATTTTCTGCTAGTTTTGTGCAACCTGCAAATTTTGTTTGAGTGCCCTTGGTATGTCTTGATTCTATTGAATCCAAAATTTGGATTTTTGGGCTTTACAGTCCCCAAACATCATATCTACAAAGAATTGGACCTTATATCCATACAAAACCATGAATGGAGTCATCCTAGTGGAGAGGTGAATAATGGTGTTGTATTAGAATTCTCCTTGGTGGAGCCACATGGCCCAATCTTTATGTTGTCCTGTGACATAATTGCTGAGGCATCCTTCAAGACATTGATTGTCTCTCTCAGTTTTACCATCAGTCTAATAGTATTAGCTTGTGCTCAGATTCATATTTCTTCCCACAAGTTCGAGCATAGGTTTCGAAAAATAACTGGAGAACTTGTTGTCTTGGTCACTGATTATGGTCTTAGGTAAACCATGTAGTCTAAAAACATATTTGAAAAATAATGTAGAAACTTCACTGGATTCTGTAGTGGAGTTTATTGCAAATAAATGTTAAAACTTGGTCAACCTATCAACCACCATGTATATGCTATATTTTCCTTGGACTTTCGGAAGTCTAATGATGTAATCCATGGAGACACTTTCCCATTTTTTTTTTGGAATAGGGACGGGATGGAGGATCTCAACAGAGTGTGTATGCTCCACTTTTCTCTACTAGAATGCAATGCACTCTCTTACATTTCTTATACCATCTTCCTTGAGGCCCTTTTAGGTGAACCAATCTCTTACCTTTGGGTAAGTCTTCAAAAAACCAAGGTGGTTAGCCATTGGTGCATTATGTGCATCCTCTAGGATCCTCTTCTTTAGTTTTGATTCTGGTTATAAGAAAATTATTTCCTTGTAATAGATGAGGTCATTATGTAACTTATATGCCTTATTTTTTATTACTCCATCAATAATCCCACATGCAAACTAATCTTTTGAATATTTATTTCCTAATTGTACCTTCCATTTAGTTAGCATTTGCAACAAAGATAGTGCGGGTTTGCAGGAAATTTCATCACCCACCACATTCATATTTCCCTTCCTGTATTCAATGTCAAAGTCATATGATTGGAATTTTCTTAACCATTTTTGTTGTATGTCATTAAGATCATTTTGAGTAAGGAATTTCCTTAGACTGTTTTGATCAGTCTCCACTACGAACTTGCTTCTAACTAGATACTTCCCGAACTTGGACAATGCATGCATGATGGCCAACATCTCCTTGTCATAAATAGAATACATCCTTTAATGGGGCTGCAATTTTCTACTCTAATAGGCAATGGGGTGCCTTTATTACATCAAAACAACTCCAATTACTTCCCCCAATCCATCACACTCCAAAAAAAATGCTTGGTGAAATCAGGAAATGATAGCACTAGAAAACTGCTCATTATTTCCTTCATATTATGGAAATATTGTTATGATTCTCCATTCCAACTAAATGCCCCCTTATTGGTCAAATTTGTGAAAGGTGCAGTGAATTTGGAGTAACCTTTGAAAAATTTCCGGTAATAGTTGCATAGGCCAATGAAACCACTCAAATCAGTGATGTTTCTTGGCATTGGCCAATCCAATATAGAATTGATTTTTACTTGGTGCACCCTGGCCCCTTCTTACCAGATCACATGATCGAGATAGAGTATCTCAGTCATGCCAAATTCATGTTTGGACAACTTAGCATAGAAATATTGATATGCAAGTATAGTTAGCACAATATCCCAATGGAGCAAGTTCTCTTTCCATGTCCTACTAAAAATCAGAATATCATAAAAAAAGGACATACTTATGGAGTTGCTCATTGAACACCTTGTTCATGCAAGATTGGAAGGTTGTTGAAGCATTTGTCAAGCGAAATTACATGACCAAAAAATCAAAGTGACCAAAGTGATAATGGAAGGTTTTCTTATGTATTTCATCCTTATTGATTCTAATTCGATGGTATCCCGATTGGAGATCTATCTCAGAGAATAATTTTGCTCCATCTAGTTCATCCATTAGATCATAAATCCAAGGAATTGGGTACCATTTTTTTATGTTTTATTTGTCCAAATCCTGACAATCTATGCACATTTTAAGTGTTCCATCCTTATTTTTCACCAAAACCACTAAAGAACAAAAAGGATTGGTACTGGGTCTAATCAACCCCAATTCTAATGGATCCTTTATGGTCCTTTCAATTTCATATTTCATAATCTTTGGATTCTTGTAGAGTTGAATCATATTAGGAAGCTTCTCTACCTCCAATTCTATCACATGCTCAACCCCACTATCAGGTGGCCTCCCTGGAGTAAGATCTCCAAAAATATTCTCATTCCTTTTTAGGAAGATCTTATTGTCCTCAAGATGTTGAGCAATGTTTATGGTGGATCCTTGGAAATCAATGAAACATTCAACAACCCACTCTATGTCTTCATGTTTTAATATAGCTCTCATGTTGTGGGAAGAGACCATCTGCTTTAGGTAAGTGTTCATACATGTCAAAAAAACTTGTTTCCCATTAGAACCTTTAAACTTCATTTTTGAGACTTAATAGTTCACATAATATTCACCAATGGAAAATAACAATTGGACTCCGAACACTACATTGGTGTCATCCACATTCACCACATAGAAAGTATCAGTAATTTTATAGTCCCCAATTTTCACCTGTGGCTTCGGAATCCATTTTGTGCAGTCCATGGAGTGATTCCCAGGGGTTATGACAGTGAATCCATCAAAGGATTTTGTGGGAAAAATTATTTTCTATACCATTGTAGGATCAATGAATTTATGGGTGGCTCCTCCATCCACCAAAATAATAGATTTCTTCCCTTGGACTACTCTTTTTAACCGGAGAGTATGAAATCTAGGTACATCAAACATAACAACAAATTTTACTGTGTCTAGTTGTGGTTCCTCCTTTTCTTCAAATGATTCAAAATTTTCTCTTGCTTATATTGGCTGGTCATCATCCTCTCCTTCATCATCACTTTCAAAGAAGAATTTAATACAGTGTGCTTTTCCCTTAGCACATTTATTGCCCAGAACCCATGGATCCTAGCATGTTAAGAACAACTTCTTTATTCTCAATTCGTCCTAATCTCTAGAAATGTTATCCCTCTTGAAATTTCCATTGGGACCCTTTAGGAAAGGTCTCTTATCCTTGAATTTTGAAGGAAAATTACTCTTTGGGGGGGAATATGGTTTTTTTGATAGCATCTTGAAGATCTCAAGTCTTATCCATGGCATCTTCCAATGTAGAAAGTTGATTGACTTTAACCAGACCTTTAAGTGGCTCTGCTAGTCCTTTTGTGAACAAAATAACTAAACGATAATCTGACCCATCACTCACCATGACAACCACCTTTTGAAATTATGAAATGTAAGCTTCTAGTGTTCCTTACTAGTTTAATTGAGCAAGATCTCTTCTATCAAATATGTTCACCAATGTTCTATTGAATCCTTCATATGTGGCCATGGTATCATGTCCCAAATTTCTCATCCAATGAAACCACCAATAACTTGCATCCCATTCCAAGTGTAGTGTGTCCATCCTAATAGCAGCTATCTCCACCATAAGATTCAACTGAAAATAAGTGTCATGTTTTTCAACCTAAGAGTTAATAGTTCATTTTGTTTATCCATCAAAGTAAGGAAGGGATATTTTACCTATGGTTCTTTACAACTCAAAATTATGAGTAGCCATTTTTTCCCCTTCTTCCCCTCTTGGTGGGAACCATTACTGCTGACTTCCCCTTCTTTCTTGTCCACAAACATAGAAAGAATGTCTCTCATTTCTGTTTGTACTTGGATGAATTTCTCCATAATCATCAACATGTTCTGTGCAAAGGATGCATCCTTGTCTTTTCTACGTGTACCTCTATCATCCATGTTTCCTTGCACTCCTCGAAGTTTCCCTTGGATGGTGCTGAGCTCCTCTTATCCAACAATGAAAAGATATTCAATATTTTTATTTCTTGGATTGGGATCTCTTTTGGGAATCATAAAGGAAAGTTAAGAGTAGGTTAAGAGGACCATGTTCTGATACCACTATAACATCACTAATCTAAATCAGATCTGAAATATTAACTTTTACTACTTATCTTATCAAAATTGGAATAAAATTTTACAAAGTGATTAAGCACTTTCTTCAATACAGAAAAACATAAGAAGTAATGAAATAAACTAAGGGTTGTAGAGGGTTAGTGGGAGAAACTAAAAGACAAGTTTGGAGACTGAAATTTCATATCCCTAAGCACCTGGATGTTGGGCCCTTTTAGGTTTCGAGCATTAGTTGGGTTGAAGTCCCAACCGGTGCAAAATGAGATCTTAACAGTCAATTGCAAGCAACCAAAGGCTAAGGGAGGATTAGAAAAGTGATAAGTCTCTATTTAGGAGTATAACATAAATTTATGCAGTTCTAAAATATTCTTGAAATAGTTTGGAGGCGATTAGGTGTGATTGGGAAAAGCTAGGAAAATCAGACTAGATATTGCATGCACATAGGAGGTCTCCCAAACACTATATGACCTCAATTAATTATGGTTCTGTGAGTTGTGTTGGTTTTTCTAATGAGTTTATGTCCTACAACAACTTACATACTGAATTTTGGGAACACTGGAGCATTCATGGTGTTAGCACCATTTCTGGTTGGACGTTGGAAAGTGGGAAGGCCTAAGAAGATATAAGGTAAGAGCTATTTATTTTATCATGTGACCTAAAGGTTTATAGAGGGGGCTTTAAAATATTGGGAGGGGATTATTCCTAATCTTGGAAATAATATATGTGAAGAAAAACATTAAGCTTAACCTTAGAAATAAGTTTCGCATGAAAAGTATGCCCCTATGTTATTTGCTGGCAAGATTCAATGATGTAGATATGCAACAAAGATGATCAACGGTTATAAATGAATCCACTGAAAAAAGTTGCAAGGTAAGAATAAATTTTCTCTCCAGTGGAATGGGTTAAAAAACATAAGAGATCGATGCTTAGATGAAATGGGGGAAGAATATATGCGACCAGGATGGATTCTACCGATGGGACATTCACGAAAGGATTAACTTTTCCAATCAACGAAAAAAATTTACATCTGACACAAATCAATGGTGGATATCTAGATGGAGGAATGATCGGAGGATAGAATTAATTTTGCTGCATGAACATGCGTGGAGGGAAAAAAGTTTTGAAATTAGCGGAAAGTATTACAAAACACATGTTTTAATGGTCGATATAGAAAGCCAATCGAGATAAAGGGCCAATATTTATTTGGATGATAGAAAGTGTGTGGGGAAAGAGAACTTACGAAGAAGTGGAATTCGTTAAGTGGCCCAGAAAATCAAGGGTACATATTTAATGAGATTAATATATATTGTCCAGGATGATTCCTCTGAATCAACATGCATGAGAAAAATCAAAGGGAGTCTCAACGAAATTGATTAAATGGGAATAGAAATGAAGGGATGTGATCGATGAAGTTTCATATCTATGATGGAGAATCAATCTGCTAGGAGAATATGCACTCTTTATAAAGTTAAATATGAGAAGAATATTAAAAGGGGAAATTGATCAACGACGAAGATTTTGAAAGGATAATATCAATGGTTGAGTTTTAATCTGCTGAAATAAGATGCAATTCAGTTATGAGGTGAACTTATAATGTTAAAGTAAGGAAAATATTTATGGTTCTGAGTAAACTAGAAGTATATGTTGATATATTTGTAACTTTGGAATGTATTCACTTGTATATATTATATTGTACCCTAATGTTCCTATTGGGAGAATCAGTTGTATTTCATTGTACCTCAATGTTCCTTTCAGGAGACTCATTAATATAATAAAGTCATGTAAAGTAATTGAGGTTAAACCTTTGTTGTAAATTCGAGAAATAGTCCCCACAATTGTGTTAAGGTTAACCCTCCTTGTTGATCGGAGGGCAAAGTCCCCATAGTTGAGGGGCACCAGGGTTATTAGACTCTCCTAGAGATGTCAACCCTAGTAAGTAATTGTCAAGTCGAAAACTAGTATAAATAGAGAGTGAGACTCTCTATTTGTTACACACACTCACTCAGTCGGGGCACATGAGTGAGAGAGGAAGTGCTCACACAAGTGAGAGAGAACTGTTGTTGGAGATCATCTTTTTTGTCTTGGGTTTTATTGCTTCCATCTGTGCTCATTCTATCTCCGAGGAAGTTGCGGGGTTTTCTCCTTTATGGTTTCCCCCAAGAAAATCTTTTTGTCTCTTGTCTCTTGTGATTATTGGTGTGCATGTTATTCTCTCAGATAAGATCCTAGATCATATTGCTTAAATGATAAAAATATAACATGGTATCAGAGCTAAACTGAGAAGAAGACACTGTGCAATTAAAAAAGATATGGATTCTTAATTTTTGTGTCTCTCACCACAATCCATCAGCAAAAAAATTCTAGGATAACTATCCATTGAAGGACACATCTTTCTATCGAAGCAAAATTTGATTATGGGAATTTTCAGTTTTTGCTGCGGGGAAATTAGGGATTTTTACAGAAGAGGAATTTTTTAGTGAGCATAGTATAGGATTTATGTCCTCATCAAAATTGAAGTTTAGAGACCATGTTTGAATTTTTTCTATGAGTAAAACTCTAGAAAAGTCAAACCCTAGTTTGACGTCGGGCCTGAAAAACCCTAAAATACTAAAACGGGTAGTTTTTGTACATTCGCTATATCTCAGGATTAAAGAAGTCTCAGGGGATGAAATTTTCATAGGTCAAATATAAAATCCTGATGTACCATGTTTAAAAATTTCAGCCTCATATTCGCTATATTATGGGAGATATGATTCATCCAAATCAGTGTTCTAGCCTCTTCCAGGATTGATCCCTAAATAGGACACCTAGGGAGAATTGCTATATCTAGGGCTATGAAGGTCCCAGTGAAATTTTGTAGAATTTTCCAGATAGGGAACAAATTGTACTTTCTGTGGTAAAAGTTTTAGACCCCAAATGTGAAACATTGACACGTCGAATTCCGTACAACTTCAATATACTGAACAGTCCTAAAAGAAGTTACCTTGGAAAAACTCTCATAAGTCCCAAATGGTGAAACCAATTATGCTCAAAACTATGGTGTTCGAAAGAGGAAATATGAGACTACCTTAGTACACATTTCAAACATAGTGGAGTAGTAATTTCAGAGATACTGCATAAACAATATCACGCATTCCTGCAGAACAATTTGGAAAACTAGGGATTCCTGTTCCGGGAGCTTCCCTCCACTATTTTTAGAGAAGGATTACATTGAATAGCTCACCTTGAAGAGGCCCATCCTTCTATCCATTCAAAAGTTTGAGATTCCAAGTTTTTAAATTTAGGGTTTCTCTGACAAACCCTAGATCGGCCAGATATAGAACCAGGACGGAGGTTCTCATTTCAAGATGACTAATCACACCAGCTTGATGACAATCTTGGTAAAATTGACAACTTCCAGGCATGGAAGTACAGGATTTCACTGGTTCTTGAAGAAAATTAAGTGGACACCTACATAAGTGGAGAGGTTCCAGTTCCAGAGGGAGATGGGGCTAAAGCCTTACACAAGAATAAATTGATCAAGGCCAAGAAGATCATTGTTGATTCAATCAAGGATCACCTTATACCACAAGTGTCTTTGTTAGGATTATTAATCCTCCCTTGTCCAAATTTGGTCATATGTCTAAATCGGGAGTCATGTCTAAATCGGGAGTCCATCCAGTCTATTTATAGTCATTAGCACCATTGGGTAAACTTGACCTAATTAGGGCACATGTTTCAGTTACCAAAGTGTGGGGAACACTAATTGAGGCTCACTGCCACTTATTGCACTTGATTGCATAAGTTTAGGAGTCTCCTAGATCAATCCCTACAATTTAGGAAGCAACTGGGAGTTCTGAAACCAACCAAGGTTAGTTCACTTCAGTTAATGACTAGTCAAGCCAAGTTAGGAGTCAGTTACATTCAGTTCTATCCCTCTACATTCAGTTAGCGCTAGGGTTAATTGATTGCACACATGTGGGGTGCTTTTCTCACCTACCACAGTCAGTTAACCATTATTCAACACTAAATGTAACACTTGGTTGAGTTTTAAAGCTCCGATGAACCTCCGGTTATGATTTAGACAAGGACAGTTAACTACTGGGTCCTCCGATTGTGATTTAGACAAGTCTTGGTTACCTACAGTCAAGTAGAGTCTAATCAATTCGAAATTCCTCATGTGGATTCGAATTGCTTGTGGCTATTAAATCCATTTTACATTATTGTAATTATCATCTGAATTACTTTTTTGATTAATGAAAACATTCACAGCTGCAAGCCTTTTGCACTGTTTCATTCTTTAATTGCTGAGTAAATTGTGAGATCTTATTTGTGAGCTGTGTTTTTGTCTACAGATCTATATGCTCAAATTTTTATGGTATCAGAGCCTCGATGGACAAGACTCCTCTCCTCCTCAGATCTCCAACCGGATCATTTTTTTTGTTTGATTGTGTGACAGGTTATCAACTTTTCTTACAGCATTCGCTACAAGAAGCCTCTACTTCTCACTGCATTCGCTACAGCAGCTCAATCCTTCTTATTACATTCAAAATCGCTCATCCAATGGAGCTTTTCACTCCCTTCAACTATCACCAGTGGAAGGATGACATCAAAATATTGCTTCGCACCAAGCATCTCTTCAGATTCATAGAAGAAACAGAGGAAGAGACAGAATCAGAGAAAGACAAAGTTAAATACATGAACAGGATTGATGAAGCTATTGGACTCATGCAATCCTCAGTCTCTAGGGATCTTCTATTTCACATCCAAGACTTGGACACTCCCAAGGAGGTTTGGGACAAGCTTGCTTCCTTGTTTGATAAGCATGATGAGATGAGGATCCATCAGCTAGAAAATGATCTGATTACTCTCAATCCATCAAATTTTGAAACTCTAAATGAATTCTTCTCAAATTTCAAGAACTTGATATATCACTTGAAGCAATGCAAAGTAAAGAAGGATGAATATCAGCTCATCCTTGCTATTCTCACCAAGCTCAATTCAGAATACTCAGTCTTTGTATCCACCTTCCAAATAGTAAGGTTCACTACTCCAAATTGGAAGATGCCCACTCTTAATGCTTTCATTCAATATCTTATTTCTGAAAATGATAAATTGATCCAAATGGGGATCATTCGATCTCCCAAAGATCTAGCTCTTGTTGCAAGAGGAGATAAGGTAGTGAATGGCAGAGGGAATCAAATAGATGACTCTGAACAGTCAAAAGAACCTTCATGTTTGAAGAGAAGCAAGAAGAGTAGCAAAGGCAAGATCCTCTGCCCTTACTGTGGAAGGGGCTTCCATTTAGAAAGCTCCTGTATGAGAAGACAACTTGATGAAACGGCTCTTCTTTTGGAAAGGCACAACATTTCTGTACCTGCTAGCACAAGGAAGGAAGACTCTGAAGAAGAAGAAGAAGAATACCAAAGGAAAGGATATGCATTGAAATCTTGCTACACATCACCACCTGCCTTCCTCATTGATTCTGGAGCTTCCAACCATATGGCTGCATCCATAGAATCATTCTCTTATTTTCAGTCCTTTGATGGTCCTAGTATTCAGATGGGAAATAACAGTAAAATACAAACCAAAGGGAAGGGATCCATTCAACTTGAACATGGAAGGTTCAAATATGTGTTGTTTATTCCCTCCCTGGCTTCAAACCTGTTATCTATCTATCAGATGACCCATACTGGATCTCCAAAGCGAGTGATCTTTGGTCCTGACTCAGTGGAGATCACAGATATCTCTACTGGGAGCATCATAGCAAAGGGTATTGTGAATCATGCTTCAAGAGCATATGAGTTCTCACATTTCATGCCTCCTTCAGAATCCGTGCACTCTCAGTAGCCACCTGTAAGGGAAGGTAAAACCATTGCATCTACTTCTTTTACAGCTTCTACTAGTATTGCAGATCCATCTATATCAGTTTATGACATTAAGATTCAGGGTGACTCAGATCTAGATTCAGTCCCTACTTCCAAACTGGACGCTAGGAAGATGACTAGAAACTCAACTGACACTTAGAAAGGAAAGACTCTTGCGCTATGCCATACTATTTTTCCTCCTTCAGAGAGATGTAATAGACTTTCTGTAAGATGTAATATGGCAAGGGCTCAGTCTTACTGCATTCAGAAGAATGGATATGATCATACACCTCTTCATTAAGCAAGAGACAAAAGTTACATTCCTCCTTCTTTCCATCATCATTTTTGGAGAAAAAGGAGAAGTCTACATGCCAGGCCCCAGAATACATGTGCACAACACACCATGCATGCTGCTTCACTACCTCACAGAGGTGAATATTGCAGCAACATATTTTCAATTTTTTCAAACTTGAGACCTGATTCTACCTGCTTAGATAGCAGTTACTTTATTTTACTTGATGTAATGGGTGACCTATGGTCTTAGTTACCAGGGCCCACAGTTTGTCCAAGTTAGCATTCAGGGGGGGTGTTAGGATTATTAATCATCCCTTGTCAAAATTTGGTCATATGTCTAAATCGAGAGTCATGTCTAAATCGGGAGTCCATCCAGTCTATTTATAGTCATTAGCACCATTGGGTAAACTTGACCTAATTAGGGCACATGTTTCAGTTACCAAAGTGTGAGGAACACTAATTGAGGCTCACTTCCACTTATTGCACTTGATTGCATAAGTTTAGGAGTCTCCTAGATCAATCCCTACAATTTAGGAAGCAACTGGGAGTGCCAAAACCAACCAAGGTCAGTTCACTTCAGTTAATGACTAGTCAAGCCAAGTTAGGAGTCAGTTACATTCGGTTCTATCCCTCTACATTCAGTTACCACTAGGTTTAATTGATTGCACACATGTGGGGTGCTTTTCTCACCTACCATAGTCAGTTATCCATTAGTCAACACTAAATGTAACACTTGGTTGAGTTTTAAAGCTTCTATGAACCTCCGGTTATGATTTAGACAAGGACAGTTAACTACTGGGTCCTCCAATTGTGATTTAGACAAGTCTTGGTTACCTATAGTCAAGTAGAGTCTAATCAATTCGAACTTCCTCATGTGGATTCGAATTGCTTGTGGCTATTAAAGCCATTTTACATTATTGTAATTATCATCTGAATTACTTTTTTGATTAATGAAAGCATTCACAACTGCAAGCCTTTTGCAATGTTTCATTCTTCAATTGCTGAGTAAATTGTGAGATCTTATTTGTGAGTTGTGTTTTTGTCTACAGATCTATATGCTCAAATTTTTGTTCTTGAAGAAAATTAAGTGGACACCTACATAAGTGGAGAGGTTCCAGTTCTAGAGGGAGATGGGGCTAAAGCCTTACACAAGAATAAATTGATCAAGGCCAAGAAGATCATTGTTGATTCAATCAAGGATCACCTTATACCACAAGTGTCTTCCCTAAAGACACCTAAAGAGATGTTTGATTCCTTGAGCAAGCTATTTGAAGGGAAGAACATAAATCAGAAGATTACTTTGAGAAGCTAGTTGAAGAATGTAAAGATATAGAATGCAGAGACCATACAGTCATAGTTTAAAAGGGTCTCTCAAATCAAAGAACAAATTGAAGCAGTCGATGAAGAATTAGAGAATACAAAAATTCTGATAACCACCTTGAATGGCCTCCCATGATCAAGGGATTCATTCATTCCAGGAATTTGTGCCAGAAGAAAGTGATTACCTTCAGCAGACTTTGGGAAGAGTGCACACAAGAAGAATCTTGATTCATAATAAGAGAAAATAAGATGGGATCAACTGAATATCAAGCTCTCACGATTCAAAGAAGATCCCTCAAGCGATGAGGAATACAGAGGAATCAATTCTTGAAGAACCTCTTATCCATCTTAGAATTTGGATAAGAAATGATGCTGTTATGAATGAAGAACATGATGAAGCTGAAAGAAGGAGTCTACCAATGAAACAAATAAAGATAAGTATTCAATTGTGATTTCATGATATTGTTTTGTTATGCATGATAGAATGTTTGCATTAATGATAGTATACTACTAATATGCATGTGATGGGTAAGTAGCTCATACAACTCTCCATTCCTACTTATCTAGAATGAAACCTCGTTGCTGACATATTGGATTAGTGCACAATCTCAATGATGTCATGGTAGAGATGGAAGGCATCTAGAAAGTTTCCGTGAGATATGGATGAATGTTGTATTGGATAAAATAGTTGCATGATCATATATTTATGCATAGGAATTTTCCATTATGAATATTCCTTATGAAATGTTTCTAACCATACAAATGCATTTCACTTTAGGAAAGATCACGTGCAATCACCTACAAGAAAAGAAGGATGAGACTTGTTCCGAAGAACAAGTGATGACAGTTCAAGAAATA
Source organism: Pseudotsuga menziesii (assembly GCA_001517045.1). NCBI lineage: Eukaryota > Viridiplantae > Streptophyta > Pinopsida > Pinales > Pinaceae > Pseudotsuga > Pseudotsuga menziesii. The sequence continues at coordinate 119,188 of LPNX010258200.1, forward strand.
ATACAAGATAAAGAAGAATATGATGATACCTTCAAAGAATTCAAGAGGTCTTAGACACAGTGCAATTATGAGACACTGTTGAGCAACATCATTGATATAGAACCTTCTAGATATGAATAAGTAGCTAAGAAGAAAGGAAAGGAGAGTACCATATCATGAAGAATGATGTCTAGGATGTGGTATTGAGACCTAAATAGAAGTCCATGGGATACAAGGCAAGATTTGTAGCATGAGCCTTCTCACAGAAAGAAGGAATAGACTACGAAGAGAAATTTGCATTCAGTGGGAGTTGAGACACATGAAAAGAAGACTAATGTGTAAGGCCTTGTATGAGCTTAGAAGACACCCATGGGATACCACATAAATGAGGATCTTGAATATCACCTAGAGTGATGAAGATCTTAACCTTTTCTATAAGGTTGAAGATGAAAGCCTATAGAGGATGACGAGCTCACAGATGGGTGCAAGAGGAACATTTTAAAAATGGCTCAAGATAGTGGAGCTTGTTATCCATTGACCCTAGATGGATACATAGAATATTAGTAGAAAACTAAGATACTTGTCACTCCAGTACAGAATGTTTCAATGCATAGAGTATGAAATATAGAGGGAGTATGATGCTCCGCTTTAGAGGGAGTGACTCCAGAATATCCTAAGGTTCGATAGGGTACGACAAGATGGAAAGATTACTGATGGATCTATGATTTACTAAGATTAAATCATATTCCAACCTTTTATTCAAGGTTGAATGCAGAATACCAGTGATGCTCTTGTTATATGTCGATGACTTGTTCCTGACATAAAAGAGGAACTCATTAAAGTTGCAAGAAGGAGACCTACTTTCAAGTTCGAGATGAAGGACTTGGATATGATGCAATACTTTCTAGGCATGAAGGTGTGTGAATGGAATCTCCCTTGGACAAGGGAAGTATGTAGTGGAAATCCTGAAGAGGTTTGGGATGATGGACTGCAATTCCATGTCTACACCTATGGCATCAAACCTAAAACTATTGAGTGATGCTTCATCAGAGACAGTTGATGCTATGATGTATCATGAGATGATTGTATCATTGATGTACCTTATGAATACGAGACCAAATATTTGCTTTGTTGTGAACACATTGATCCAATTCCTAACAAATCTGAGACATGTTCACCTGATTTCTATAAAGCATATTCTAAGGTACCTGAAGGGTACAATTGATTATGGGCTCAAGTATGAGGCAGATCATAAGATTAACCTGGAAGGTTATGTTGATTCAGATTGGGCAGGAAATTCCATTGATAGGAAGAGAACTTTGGGTTATTGCTTCAGTATTATATCATATGTGATCTCTTGGTTTAGCAGGAAGTAGTCTTGCATGGCGCTGAGTACAGCTGAGGAAAAATATGTTTCCACTTGCTCAGATATTTGGGAGGTAGTATGTTTATTTTGAAAACTACTATTTGATTTGATTGATTTCACTTACATTTTTGTATGATGTGGAGAGGAGCAGTGAATCTCTAGTATGTGATCCAGATCGAGATCTCTTGAAAGAGGGATTTCTATCATAACCGGTGAGATAGGTTGTCTGAGCATAAAATCTCAGTGAAGCTCGTAGGTTGCTTAAATGTAAAAAGTCCTATAGGTTGTCCTAGGATGTAATCCATCCTAGTGAATCTTGTAGGTTATCCTTGGATGTAATGAGCCCTAATACGATTCTATGCTAGAAATGGCCACAGTGAAGTTTGAGTACTTCAGGGAGAATCTTGGTGTTCTCCAGATCGAATTTCCTTCCAAGAGGAAGTGATGAGTCCCTGATCCCTTCTGACAATGTGGTAGGTGGGTCCTCCCATGGTCAGATGTAAGTGAGGAACCCTTTTGACATGGTGGTAGGAGGGTCCTCCCATGGTCAAATGTAAGTGCGGAGCCCTTCTGACATGGTGGTAGGTAGGTCCTCCTATGGTCAGATGTAACTGCAGATCCCTTCTGACATGCTGGTAGGAAAATACTCCCATGGTCAGATGTAAGTGCAGGTCCTTTCTGACTGGGTTAGATGTAAGTGCAGAGCCATTCTGACATGGTGGTATGTGGGTCATCCAATGGTCAAATATAAGTGTGGATCCTTTCCCTGGATGATAGATGATGTGTCCTATCATGCTGCTGGATGTAAGTGCAGAGCCTTTCTCATATGATAGATGGTGTGTCCTATCATGACAGTGGATATAAGTGCATAGCCTTTCTCTGGATGGTAGATGGTGTGTCCTACCATGCCAGTGGATGTAAGTGCTGAGCCTTTCCTTGGATAGTATATGGTGTGTCCTACTATGCCTGAGGATGTAAGTGCTAAGCCTTTCTGATTGAGTCAGATGTAAGTGCTGGGCCTTTTTTACTGAGTCAAATCTAAATGACGAGCCTTTCTCTAGATGATAAATGGTGTGTCCTATCATGCCAGTAGATGTAATTGCTGAGCCTTTCTCTGGATGATAAATGGTGTGTCCTATCATGCTAGTAGATGTAAGTGTTAGGCCTTTCCTTGGATGATAGATGGTCTATCCTATCATGACAATGGATGTAAGTGTTGGGCCTTTCCTATGATGGTAGATGGTGCATCCTACCATGCTGATTGATGTGAGTGTTGGGAATGCCTTTCTGACATGGTGGTGGATGTGCTCCTCCCATGGTTAGATTTAAGTGTTGAAGAAGATGAATACCTACATGGAGGCTAGGCCTACAAATAGCATGAAAAAGGGCTGGTTTTGTAGAACTTCCTATGACAAGAAGAATTGAGAGATAACACCATTTGATAGAGATAGGGAAATTAGTGATGATGATGATCCAGTGATGATCTAGCTTTGATGATGATCCAACTTTGATGATGACTTGGTGACGATCCATATTTGATGATGATCAAGAGAAGAAGACTTGTGTTGATGTACTGTGTCAAGAGAATACCTTCCTAGTTAAGAGGGAGTGTTGATTTATTTGTAACTCCAAAATGTACTCACTTGTATATCTTATATTGTACCCCGATGTTCCTATCAGGAGAGTCATTAATATATTAAATTCATGTAAAGTCGTTGAGGCTAACACTACATTGTAAGTTGGGGAAATAGTCCCCACAATTGAGTCAAGGTTAATCCTCATTGTTGATCGGATGGAAAAGTCCCCACAATTGAGGGGCACTAGGTTTATTAGACCCTTCTAGAGATGTCGGCCCTGGAAAGTAATTGTCAAGTTGGAAACTAGTATAAATAGAGAGTGAGACACTCTATTTGTTACACACACTCACACAAATGGGGCACACGAGTGAGGGAGGAAGTGCTCACACATATGAGAGAGAAAACAACTATTGGAGATCATCTTTTCTTTCTTTGGGTTTTACTGCTGCCATTGGTGCTCATTCTGTCTATGAGGAAGTTGCGGGGTTTTCTCCTTTATGGTTTCCCTGAGGAAAAGCTTTGTGTCTCTTATCTCTTATGATTATTGCTGTGCATGTTATTGTCTTAGATAATATCCTAGATCATATTGCTTAAATGGTAAAAATCTAACAGTATATCTATGGTTGAGATGAGTTCCCCTACTGGAATTTCTAGGAGAGAAAAGGATGGGAGACATAGAGGAAATTAGAAGTCATAGTTAAATGGTGATCAGGATCAATGGATCATAGTGAAGGACACTACATCTATAGATAGAAAGGGATTTGACTGAGTAATATGCATGCACAATAAGAGAATAAAATAATATAAAAGAAAAAGCACGTGAATAGGGACTATTTGTCTATATATGCATTGGAAATCGATAGCTCATGACTGTGCGGAAGAATCCAATTCAAATGAATATCTTGTCCACTTGACAAGTAACCAAGTAGGCCATTTTCATCTTACCAAAATCTATTTAACATGGACAATGTAGAGGGAATCGAGGCTCGGGCATTGTAGAATCAGAAAATAGAGGAGGATTTTGAAGACAAGGATTGTGAATTTTTTGATACTATTATGTCCATTAGTTTAGTAGACATGTTGAAAAACAATTTAAAATTCCTCAAAGAACAAGGAACAGATGTCCATTCAGTTTTTCGGTCTTATTTCCAGTTTTTCAGTACTGAGCAAGCCCTAAACTTCCCAAAATTTATTTATTGGTGCACTTGTAATTATTCCTCTTCCAAGAGGGTGATTATGGATGTGGCTAGTTCTAATATACTTTTTCCTATCAGCCCATTAATAGTCTGAGACACACTTTTTGTTCCTGACACTTTCAACCAATTATCTAAAGAGTTTAGTGAAGAAGGCCTAATTCAATTATTTAGAGAGGCTACTATAGAACAAAAACAATATTTCTTTAATACCTGTTTCAAAATAGATGTATCCTTGTATAACCAATACTTTCCTATTCATTTGAGTCTATTCATTGATGAAAATCAGTCTATCATTTCCCTGATGAGTCAGTTTCTAGGTCTAAACATTGACATGCATGCTACTAAGTCCCTAATGAGTAGGTTGTGTCAAAGTCAATACTTCTCAAGTTGAGTCCATTGAGTCATGTCTATCATGTTTCTTTAAATTTGATGATTCTATAGCTCAGAGTATCCACTCATAGGTAATGAACTTCCACAATACTCAATTTTGTAGATTCCAATCCTATTTGGTGAAAATGTTCATAGTCTTTAATGAGGAAAACCTACAATTCCCAGATATGGTTCTTACTTATGAAATGAGCAGGAACTTTGGTGAATATATGAACTTTATTATGTTTGAGGTATATAAGGTTATTTTCCAACAAAATTTTCCCAGGGTGCTACCTCTTATGAAGGAAATGCTATAGTTTTCACTTGAGAAAATAATTGGATATTGGTTCTTAATGGAAGAGGGTGTTGTAATTAGAGTGTGGATTTGTTCATCAAACATATATTTTTACAACTTTCTTAACTCCCGGTATATTTTCCTTAGATTTCATCAGGCAGAAGCTCGTTATTGAGGACAAGCACTTTATCAATTTCAAGAAATCACTTGAGACCAAATTTCCATGGGTAGTCCACCCATTCATCATAAAACGTAAAGATGCTTTTCCTATAGTGGAATATTTGCTAAACCAGATGAGGTTTCAGACTAGCATAACTATCAACTTTGATCCTCACCATATCATGTCAATAAGAATACAAGTAAATAAAAATAAAACCTTTGAGCATCAAGAAGTTGTAGGCTTGGTCAAGAGTGACAATTCGATGGATTATCCTCAAGAGACACATAATATCGAGGATATGCAACAAAATTCCACTTCTCCAATGGAGGATGCCAATTCTACACAACCAAACCCTTTGACTATTGTTCCAACAACTGAGAAGATTACACCCATTGCAAGTGACTCTGAGAGGACTAATAAAAAGATACTTCTCTGATGCTATGAATACAAAAGAACAAGACACTGCTAAAAATCCGAAGAAACAGAAGGTTGAGGATGTAGGCCATATCGTACAGGTAGCTGAGGCCAAAGGCAAGAAAAATAAAATGAAAGTCAAAGGACCAGTTTTTGAAATCAAAGAATATTCCTTCTCAAAGACACCTCGGGACTCTACTTCTCAGTTAAAAACTAGGGATGATCTATTTGTATGCAGATGTTAGGAAAATATCCAGTAAGGATGTGGATTTTGCTACTGTCAGAGATCATGATCAAAACACTCTGAACTTAGCCATAGCCACCAAAAACAAAGTTGTCGAGATGAGGATGAATATAGAAAACATTCCTATACCTAATATGATTGATATTCACAAAAAAACTGGAGAAGTGATCTATAGTTACCTACTTAAGGCCACTTTAAAGGTGTCTAGACTGCAATATTCTAAGAGTAAAGTTTAAAACCAGCCAAGACAAGAGAGGAATGAAAATAAGGCTCATCACCAACCAATAAAAAATATTCAAGGTGATCTACTGATTGTTGATAATCAAGTAGCAACTCATAAGTTGCTAAATGAGAAAGAGAACACTATTCACCTCCTTAAAAAGAAATTGAAGAATCCGACTACCTAGATCATACAAGCTACAAAGCTTACAGAGCCGAAGAAACAAAATGAGACTCTAAATGATGAATTGAATGATTTCAAAGAAAATATTTTAAAGCTTGATAAAGAAAAGAAACAATGGGAAAAATACATGGGTATTTTGGTTGAAAATGTGAAGGATTTAAAGAAAAAACAAACAGAGTTGAAAAAGAAATTAAATGAAAAAGGAAAAGAGTATGAAGTGGATATTATTCCAACTCCTACATAAACTAGTGCAGATTCTATTGTACAAGATATGTCTCAAGTTATCCTAAGGGATTTGGAGATAGTTGGTTTGAAAAATGAAAATAAGAACCTGGAAAATGTTACTTTAAAGAAGTAAGAGGAAATGAAAGGTTGGGAAAAAAAATGCAAATATTTATCAGATAAAAATGATAAGTTAATGAAGCAAGTGACAGGACAGTTGCCTATGCAGGGAGCCAAACACATCATTTGGGATGTGATCATAGCTAAAGAAGCTAAGCTCAGGCCCTACTTGGATTATATTTTGGATAAGGAAATTGTTGTCCAATATGCCAGGAAAAGTGTTGCAGCAGTAAAATAAGTGTTAAATAAAAAACCAATATATGCTACAAATAACACTATCAGTTTTCTGAACGTGCTGAATGAAAATGATCTAAAGACAAAAACATCAAATATAGGATCTCAGTCATTACATGGGCGAGGGAGGTGGTTAGTAAGCACCAACATCTGGATATAGTACAATAAAAAATTGATATCATGACCAATCAAGTGATATTTTTATTGAAGTGTTTACATCAATATTTAAAAAGGGCTTGCCTTTCTGCTGGGAAGAAAAAGGTACCATGTTTTCTCAAAAAGAATATCATGATCGACTAGTCAATTACAGATTGGACCATACAAAATTTGAATATATGCTACAGTCCTTATCTGGAAATATAACCATTGATAAGTTATTAGAGGATTTAAAAATATTTTTTGCATTCAGAGACATGTGTTCGCAATTGCCAGAATTGTCTTACGTGGAACATGTGGAGTTAATCGTTCTAGCCAAGGAGATGTTCAATTTGGAGCTTCCAACTGTCGACCGGTAGAAGATAGTGGAAAAGTATGGAAAGGAAAAATATAGGCTACGCTGATGAGGAAATATCAAAGACCTATCGAAGAATATTTTTGAAGAATTAGTTAACTAGGAGTTTTTAGTTTATTTTCGAAAGAAGTAATCAGTTAGAAGTTAGAGATGACAAATGTAAAAAGGAAGTTATTTCCTATTTTTAGAGAGACTTAATCAGATCATGGAGCGATATTTTGTACAAGAACAAGTTTTTGTAATAGAAAAAAGGTTGGAACTCGTGAGATTTTGCATTGTAACTTTTATTCCATAGATTAATAAAATTGCAGAGTCGAAGCTGGCCTTTTTCAGAGATTCATGTGTTGTCTTTGTTACTGTTTGTACTTTCCTATTATCATGTGCATGTTGTTATCTACCTATATGGCACTTCTCCGTCCAAGTGCCGACATTCCCTATGATAGCACACAAAAGGACATTTATGGACTGAAGGTTGCCTAAAACACTATAGATGAATATTATGAATTACATTTATCATCCATCCAGCTGGTTATTTTTACCTTTGAATATGTCAAGTGTTGTACGTGCCTTTTCTTATATGCAACTCATGTACATACGCATCTTTTATTAAAGCATGTCGTGTGTTATACATGAGTATCTATAATAGCATCTCACGTACAGATCTGTATGCGGGTTCCCCTTAGAGCAATTCACATGTCGTACGCGGGTTTCCAGTATTAATACCCGCGTACACCTTCCTTTGACATTAAAAATAATAAATCACAATTATTTTAGATTTGTTAAGCCCTTAACCATAATCACCTTAAATGTCTCAACCTCTTCAACCCTCGAAACTACCTTATTTCACTAAGTATAAATAAAGGCCTTGGGGAGGGTATTAATGAATGATACTTGGAGAGAAAAGTTATGCTGGTGGTGTCTATTCAGAATTCTTTGGAGCAATGGAACTCAGAATCCTTTGGTTGTAGAGGAGTCCTTGTCTCAGGTGTTGGGTTGTAATCTAAACTCATTCATTATTGTTAATAAAGAGAATCCTTCTTCCATATGTGTCTTGAATGTATTTCATGTATCATGGTTTGATGAATACTTATGATTAAGAACTTTGTATATGATTTATCTGACCTATTTTATATACATGTATCATGTTGCACTTGGAGGATTTGCTCTTGACAGGTGAAGGAGAAGCATCCCTAAAGGCTTTGGAGGAGAAGTAGAGTGGAAGAGGACAAAGATAGGATCGACCGTTGTGTATTGAGTCAGTCTATTCTATCCTCTTATTTCCTTTTCTATACTCTAGGGTCGATTGCTTGCAAGTTTTATGAGTATGTTGGTAACCCCATACCTTCGGTTATAAGGTGTTTATTCCTGTACAACAGAACTGGCTACTCCGATGGGGAGCCCAGACTGTTGTAGGTTGTTTCTGTCACCCCTGACCAATCTTTGCCTTGAAATTTGTGTGCGGTATTTTATCATGGTTCATGCTTATCATAGTGTTCGAAAGCCTTGTGGATTTTTCTTATTTTTTGAGAAAAAAATTGTACTTGTACCTTGGTTTCTCTACTACACAGTCACGTACAAAGGCCTGCATACGTGGGTTGCTGTCTTGGACAGTCGCGTATAGTATGTGATTTTCCCTTATACACAGTCGTGTACAAGCCTGGAAATAGGGATTTTTAGGCTAGGGTTTGCTTGTCCCTTTCTTTGTGTAATTCATGTTTGTTAGTTGGATTTCTTTATGGATACTCTGTAGTTAGTCTGAAGACCTTGGTGACCACACTTGGTGCTTTCTTGTAAATCCCTTGGGTTTCTTTTGTTTGGATTATCTTCTGTTTGCATTTTGAAGTGGGTTGGCCTGTTTGGGTTATAGGTTGAAGTGTCTCTGTCCGAATCAGTGATCAGGGTTTTGGGCATTGTTTTTCCAATCTATCTTCTGATAGTGGTTGGTTTGTCACTTACCTTTGTGAGTTTACAGTGATTTCTTGTCATTGTACACACCCAAGCTAGGGTTCCCGCCTCCCTTTGTTGGTTGATTCTTGGTTTTATTGACCTGTTTACTTCAGTTTGCTTATTTTAAATAGTTGATTTGATCCAAGTATACTCAATTTTAGTGCATTTTAGGTGCATGGTAGAGTTTGAGCATTTTTAAAAAGTGAAAAGAAAAACATTTTCAAGCTTTTGCATTTGCTTTTGCATAAGTAGTTTTCATTTTTAGTTTTAAATATAATCTCAAAAACTACAAAAAAAATAGCCTTAGTTTCTCTTTATCGTTGCATTTGTTCATCAATATATATTTACAAAAAGAAAAAGAAGTTTGATTTAATAGTGGTAATTTGCTTTGAAAAAAGAATACACCTTTACTTTTTTATTTCTTATCGAGTCAAAAACACCATAGTTCATCACTCCATTTCCTTCTGAGTAAGAAAAATCCCTTTAAAATGAACGCAATAATTAAAATTTACTAGTAATTTTTATTTTTAGGGGCCTTTCACCTACTAGCTTAGGATAGACTTGTGGGATAGGAAGTGTAAAATTCCCATAAGTTTTAAAATTCATACGTAGTGGACCTTTCTTTAGGTAAATCCTTGACTTTATCAATTGTATCTGGGAAGCTCGTCTCAAAAGGGAGTCAAGCACAAGGCTGCATGGAGGCATTGGACTGAGGAGATAACCCTCCAATTCCTTGTCAAAATGTAAATCAGGACTTTTACACATCTAGGGATTCTGTCCTAGACAGAGTTTCGAGCTCAGCTACCCTACCCATGCGTACGAGTCAGGCTTGCGACTATCTCCCCAAATTGTTCGTATAGCTAAGGTATCCTTTAGTCTCTTGACATTTAGGGTTCATACCTAGGTAAACTGAAAGGCTATTTCTGGTTCACCTTGGATGGGCTTGGAAGGTAACCGTTGTTGTAAGTGTAGGAGGGTAGTGGGTGATTCCTCTGCTTGTGCCTAAGAACCACTTCAAGGACACCAAGTAATAATTCTTCATCTTTCTTTAGGAAAGCATATATTTCACCCTTGATTGATTGTTTGAGGCTTTATGATTTTTATAGTGTGTGCTCTGTGGCTTTGCCTATGTTTAGTTGGACTTAGGGTTTGATTTGTCAAATTTTCAATCGTGGAGGACCAACCTATAATAAGGTCAAGAAGGTTGTGAAACCTTCCTCCTCTCGTCACATTGGAGCCTTCACCTCCACCCCAAAGGCGGATATTGGACGCGGACGGTTCATTTGAACTGGTAGGAGTAAGTGAAGTTCTAGGTGAACCAAAAATTATAGCTAACCATTTTGATCTTGATACAGTTGAGATAGAAGACTTGCAGACTGACAAGTTTGCAAGGAATTTTAACACACCCTTGACTGATTTAAACGATCCTGTGATCGTTCAAGTTAGACCTTTTGATTCAACTGTTTTAGGTGTCCCTGTGGGTAGGATTATGTCTTTTGTAGGATAAAGTTCTTTTGTGTTCACCTCAGCCATTTCGGTTGAAGGGGTACTACCTCCCCTAGTAAGTGCCCCTAGATCTAGTATACCTTCTACACCTTTGACTCCAGCTAGCCGAGTGGTCCAACCACTAGTTCACTCAAACCTAGCAGGTACTTCTGGTGATATGGTTACTGGGATCCCTAGTATACCTAATGTTCCTTCTTCCTTTCGATATACTACCCAGATCAGTCTGGTAGGATCCTCAGTGTTCATCCAAGGATTTCCTTGGAATGGGGAGCACATTCCCCCATCCACTCCATACGTAGGCCCATCACCTTTGTATGTAGGAGTGTAGTTTGGGAACAATACCTCTTATGGGAAAAGTTTTCAAACTCCGATTTCATCCTCGTTTACGAGCTCTCCCTTTTCGTTGTTTAGTGGAGGGATACCGGCTGTTGTCTTTCAGACCCCTGTTTCTATTGGGATGGCCCGAAATTCTTATACTGCACCTCCCCCACACAATCCTGTGGATTACGGATGGAATCCATTTCAGAGTAATCTACCCACTTTGCAACCGGTGGCAGGGGGAAACCCCACTTTTACCTATGGGAATTTAGGGGAAGGTCCCTCTAATCCCCAGACTGACACATTTAGTGCCCCGGTTCGACCCAAACTTCTGTTCCTGGCAACCTTAAACTTGCCAGATTTGTCAAAATTAAAGAATGACCCAGTGAGACATGACCCCTCATGGCCACCTGTTCCCACCAAATTGCCATCAGACATCCCTAAATTTGAGGGCAAAGTTGGTGAAGATCCTAGGGCTCATGCCACCACATTCCATTTATGGTGTTCTTTGAATTCACTGAATGAAGATTCAATTAGGTTGAGGCTTTTCCAGAGAACCTTAACAAGTACTGTGGAAAAATGGTATATTGAATTGCCTTCTGCTGCTTTCAGTAGTTTCTGGGACTTGGCTAGTGCATTTCTTATCCATTTTTAGCTTTCGGTCTGATATGATTTTGGAACGGACTTGTTATCTACCTTTAGGTAGAAGAAGGATACCCACATCTCGGATCACATCCAAGAGTGAAGAAGGTGAAAGAGCCTTATAAAATCCATTATCCCTCCTGAGTTCCTTTTAGAGTGGTTCCTTAAATCCTTGTTGCCCTACATATCTAAGGACGTATCCACCTTAGGAGTGACGAATGAAGAAGAATCCATTCTCAGGGCCTAGCAACTGGATTTGATTTATTCACAATCTAGGATCTTGTATGAGATTATCCCTGAAGCACCGAGGCCTACGCACAATGCGGAGAATCCTAAGCCTGGACCCTATGCCGATGGTGTGGTTGGGTCCGTTAACTCTCCCACCATAGAGTTTTTGGCTAAGAAAATTCATCAGTTGTCTATCAAGCAGTCTATAGCAGAGGCAGCAAAGGATGGTCCCTCCCCCCAGAGTGCAAATTTTTTTGCACAAACCTCTCAAAAGGGCAATCAGTAGCCCGGTGGGAAGAAAAAGAGAGGAAATAAAGGAGAGGGAAACCAAAACAAGCAAAATCTCGCGAACAATGCCAATGGGGGAAAGAAAGAAAATAATAAGGTCAAGTTCCTGTGTAAGTTGTGCCATGAGGACCACCTTACTCACCTTTTTCCCCTTATAGAAAAAGCCTAGAAGCTGCTTAAAGCTCGACAACCGACTGTCTTGAAGGATCCTTTTCCCCAAGGACAGAACTCTGCTTCAGTTTCTAATGTAGCAGGGGGCACTCAAAATGCCCCTGACCCAAACTATATCAACATGGTTCGATCTTCGACTTTGTTACAGATGAGCAATGAAAATTATGAGAAAGAGACTCGTGAGAATGGTAAAGCTATAGGTGAAACTTCTAACCCTCTCACGATAGAGAAACCTACTGAAACTATGCCGAAGATACCAAAATGTGTCTTCAAGAAGACCTTGCATAACCCTAACGCTAGAGCTGCCTCAAACTACTCCATGGTTGAAGATTTAGCTCAAACCTCATGTGCAATGTCAGCTTTAGAGGTGTTATAGAGTTGTCCTGCTCAGCAGGATGACTTCTTAGCAGCTTTAGGCAGCATGGATTCGTTGAGTCTCATGGTGAAATTTCATTTGTTTGATGCTAAAATTCTCCTACCTTACCATGTGGCCTTATCGATAGATGTCATCCATGGTGGAAAGACCATTGGAAGGGAAGTTGTTGATGAGGGTGCTTCTACATGCATTATGTCCTTGACCTGTTGGAAAGCTCTCGGATCCCCAGAGTTGGTCCCGTCAAACACTCTACTTACTGCTTTCGATGGAAGGTCCTTCTGTCCACATGGTATCCTGCTGGCTTTTGAAATTAAGCTGGCAAGGAAAGCAATGTCTGTTGAGGTAGAAGTGATTGATTCTCCTTTAGATTATAATATGATTCTAGGAAGGAACTGGACTTATGTGATGTCCGCTATTGCATCGGTCGTTTTTTGTGTAGTGGTTTTTCCACATGAGGTTAAGTTGGTTACTATTGATCAACTTGATTATACTCGAAAATGTTGTTTAGAGTCTAATGAGTCCACTATGCCATTGGTTAATCAGGTCAAACATACTGCACAGATCTTGGGGGCTGGAATGTACACATCACTGATGGGCACATTTGATCTTCTGGCCCTGGTTAATTATATTGGTTCTACTAGTGTGGGGAGGTCCATAGCTACAGTTGTTGATAGGACTGATCCTTGGGTTCTCCTGTCCCCCCATGAACCAGACATGCCGTTATCGGCAGTGGAGGTAACTTATCAAGATATCACTCAATCCACTATTGATCCCATCCCAGATCCTCTAACAGTCTCGGAAGATCTGGAAGAAGTCTATTTTCCCGCATGGGCGGAAAACTCTTTGCACTCTATAGATTGTTTAGACATGGTTTTACCTTATGATGAAGCCATTTTGGAAGCCATGAGTGGAGGTGGTAATATTTGTGAGGATCTTCATCATCGTTCCTATTTTATTCCAGAACTAAGCATAATAGAAAATCAAGAGTTTCATTTGAGACTGTCAGAAGATGTTGATACACCCATCAATCCCTTGCCTGGGGAAGGAATGTTTGCCAAGGGGAATATGGAAAATATTTCCACCAGTATACCTATTTACATCTCTGTAAATCCTGATGTTGTGGAAAACATATACATAGGTGCAAATTTCTCTCCTGAAGAGATTGCTATCTATAGTGCCCTGTTTAACGAATTCCGTAATGTCTTTTCCTGGTCATATGAGGAGATTCCGAGCATGGATCCATCGATTGTTGAACATGAAATATGAACATATCCTGATGCCAAACCAATTCGACAAAAGTTAAGACCTATTAACCCGTGCAAAGAAGCGACTGTGAAGGATGAAGTTGAAAAGCTGTTGAAGATGGTTTTATCTATCCCATAGCTTTGACAGAATGGGTATCCAACCCTATTCCTGTTGATAAGAAGCAAGGGACTATCTGCATCTGTATGGACTTTAGAGACCTCAATAAAGCCTTTCCTAAGGACAACTATCCCATGCCATTTATAGACCAGATTATAGATGCTTGTGTGGGAAGTGAGGTGTTCTCATTTATGGATGGTTTCTCCGAATACAATCAAATTCAAATAAAACCGGAAGACCAACATAAAACTGCTTTCATTTGTCCTTGGGGTACCTTTGCGTATAAGAAAATGCCCTTTGGATTAAAAAATGTTGGGGAAACCTTTCAATGAGCTATGAAATTTGCCTTACATGATATTAAATCCATTGTCGAACCATACCTTGATGATCTGCCTACACATTCTCGTAAGAGGATTCAACATCCAGATCATTTATGGTTGATATTTGAGAGATGCAGACATTATAAAATACACTTGAATCCCCACAAGTGTGTATTCTATGTTGATTCAGGAAGATTGCTTGGGTTCGTTGTCTCTAGTAGAGGCATCCAGGTGGATCCATTGAAAGTTGAAGCCATTGTAAATCTGCCTCCTCCTCATTCTATCAAGCAACTTTAAAGCTTGCAAGGAAAGTCTAATTTTCTTCAACGTTTTATTGTTAACTATGCCAAGATTACTAAGGGTTTAATGCACCTGCTCAAACAGGACACCCCATTTGTATGGGATGAAACCACACAACTTGCTTTCGAGGCATTGAAAAAATCTTTGTTGTCGGCACCCTTATTGCATCCGCCAGATTATTCTAGGGATTTTATATTATATCTGGCCCCGTTTGAGTCGACCAGTGGGGTAGTACTAGTCCAGGAGGACAATAAGCTTGTAGAACATGTCATTTATTATCTTAGCCGTGCTTTGACCGGACCTGAACTTAGATACTCCCACGTTGAGAAATTATCCTTAGCAGTTGTTTATGCTGTTCAGAGGTTACAACACTACATTTTATTGAGGACCACGACGGTAGTGGCAGATGTGAATCCGTTTCAATATGTTTTATCCCAGCGGATTGTTGGGGAAAATTTAACAAATGGACAGTCATTCTTTAATAGTTTGACTTGGATTTTTGGTCAGCTAAGTCTAAGAAGTCCTTATTTTTTGCTGAACTTATAGCAGAATTTCTTATTAAAGAAGATGTAGCCGTTGAAGATGACTCATTCCCTGATGAGCACATCTTCTTGATATCCACCTTTGATCCTTGGTATGGGGATATTATTATTATTATATATATATATATATATAGACTTTGAAGTATCCTGCAGCTTCCTCAAGGGAGGAACGACGTAAATTACGCCTTCATGCCAAGAACTACCTCATCATAGGAGATACATTATATCGAAGAGGAATAGATTACATTTTGCGTTGATGCCTTACCCATAAGGAAGCGGAGATTGTCCTGAATGATTCCCATAGTGGAGCATGTGGGGGTCATTTATCTGGGTTAGCAACGACCCAGAAGATACTATGTGCTAGTTATTTCTAGCCCACGATATTCAAATATTGCGTGGAAGCAGTGAAGTGTTGTCATCCGTGTTAGCTTTACACTAGGAAAATGCGGTCACATCCCGCTCCATTATTTCTCGTTGTCTCGGTAGGCCCCTTCATGAAATGGGGGATTGATTATGTGACATGCAACCCAGCCTTGACTGGGGGGCATAAATACATCATTGTTGCTGTTGACTATTTTACGAAATGGGCAGAGGCAATGCCTACTTTTAAAGCCGACGGGGAAACAACAACTTTCTTCGTATTCAATCAGATTATAGCATGGTTTGGTATACCCAAAGTGATTGTCGCTTACCATGGAATTCATATTCAAAATAGCATGATGACAGAAATGACCACTATGGTCAGATTCAGATAAGAACATTCATCTTCATACTATCCGCAAGCAAACGGTCAGGTTGAGGCTGTCAACAAAACTTTAAAGACTATCCTTAAACATACAATTGATGCAGCCCATTCTAACTGGCACATCATGCTATATCCCGCTCTTTGGGCCTACTAAACTAATGTAAAAACTGCTATAGGTTTCTCCCCCTTCCAACTCATTCATGGAGTGGAAGTAGTTACTCCGATTGAGTGTGAAATCCCGTCTCTAAAATTAGCTATTCATGTGTTACCTGATACGACAGAGTTTGAGGAATGTCTGGTACATTTGGAACACCTTGATGAACAACGTAGAGATGCGCTGACCGCTAATCAAGCTCATAAAAATAGGGTCAAAACTGAATATGATAAATCGGTCAAACCTCGGGTTTTCTCTGAGGGGGAACTTGTCTTGATTTCAGACCAAGACAAAGAACCCCTGGGGGCAGGAAAATTCAAGGCCATGTGGTTAGGACCTTATGTCATATCGAAAGTTTTGAAGAAGGGTGCATATGAGTTAATTGATTTTGATGGGAACAAGCTGCCTGAGCATAGAAATGGGCTCTACCTGAAAAAGTACTATGCTTAGGCTTAGCACTTTTTCTTGTATTTTTATTATATGTATTTTTATGTACATTAGGTTGTTGGTTTTTTTTTCTATACTATCTACTAGTTGTTGCAGATGTCTTCTTAAAGGTATATAGGGTTTGCTGATGGCGCTAGCCATCACACTTGTAATCTAGCTTCAGCAGCATGGGTCATTTACTCTCCTTTAGGACAACTACTTGCCGCTGGAGGTGCTTGCTTAGGTCCTGCTTCTAATAATGTTGCTGAGTATAGGGCCATAATTGAGCTTCTATGGAATGCTTTGTCATGTGGTATCACCCAGCTTGAAGTCCGTCTAGACTCTCAACTAGTGGTTTCCCAGCTCAATCGAGCTTATGAGGTACAAAATCCTATTCTATTACGTTAGTTCATGCAAATTCGGTTATTGGAAAGAAATTTTGAAGTTATTATATTCAATCAAATTCCACGGAATCAGAATTCATTGAATGATGCATATGCTAATTACATTTTAGATTGGCATCTAACATACATTTCATAAATATATACAACACACATATAAAAAACATTTGTAAATAAACCAACAACAATATAATATATATATATATATATATATATATATATATATGTAAAATATCTGTCCATAGATAGGTTGAGTCTGATCCTTTGATCCCGTCATAACGGTATAATATACAAAAATATACAAAAATGTGGATTGCAGTCCATCAAAATGTCCTAGATCTAAGCAGGACCACCTGGTCACTTGGACCACCTTGGTCCCCATGGTCCCTCTGTACTCTATATTCCTTAGCCTCTTTGGCTTCGGTAGCCTCCACAACATCTATGTATACAAGAACTGCTCTGGCCACTCGCCTGAAAAGATGTAACTAGACTAGTGGAACTCCAACAACGAACTCGTGCATGGCAGTTTGGATATGCTCTATCTGCAAGGTGGGTACTTTTTGGGTTAGCCTGGTCAACTTCCCCTCTAGAACCCTGATCAGCCCCGAGTCTTTTCCTATGACAGGACGAACAAACATGCATGGATGCCCCTTAGGGCAGACCAGTCCAATATCTACATTTTGACACATTTATAGGATTAAGACTTGTATATATGTATATATCTATCGTTTTAAAATTCATAAAAAATTTTAAAATGATAAAAATTAATTTTTTTTTACCTAGCTCTCCCCATACTCCTCCTGGAGGGAGGACAAGGTCTGGGTCACCTCGAAAATCCATGCTGGCATATGGAAACTGCTCTAGTGCCGGTAGCTATCATTCCCACCAGATATAGAAATCATCATTGTATACACTATGCACTGTGTCTCCTCCTCCTTGATGGAGGAAGATGTCTCTCCATCTGCTCAGCCTTGACTGACGTGGAGATCGGACTGGTAGAGGTATGGTGGGGCTCAACCTTGGTACTCTCTCTTGAAGAAGGAAACCAATATGCTTGCATAACCAAAGTTCTTCCACCTTCCTCTCTTGCAATCGGACAGTTGTGTTTTCATGATAGGGACAACTCCCGAACACCAATCATAGAGGGCACCACGAAAACAATCCACCACCAACCTCATTTGGTTCCATGTAGCCAAATGTAATGGGGAGGATCTTGCAATCCTCACGATGGTGCTCGTAAGTACCTGTAGTGTAAAGTCACGGATATGTGCAATAGGAACACGACTCCCTCTCTTTTGGGTACCTTGTTATAGAGATTTTCACCCACTAGGTGAATCACACTTTGTATGGCCTTCCCCTATCCCGCTGTAGACTCTTTAGACCCAATGGACCACATTTTATCCTTTGATGTATCATTCATCATCCCCAAAACATAAGAAAAGTGATATACGTGGATTTTACCCTGATAATCGCGTACATACGTGGGTTTTCCCCCTATAGTCGCGTACATCGGGATGTGTGCATAATCCAAATCCTTTTTGGAGTTTTCCTTGACTTGGATCCGACTCATATGCCTCCCGGCCTTCCATATGCCTTGAGATCGCATGGATTTGACCCTTCATTGTCCCTTGTGAAGCTATATAAGGAACCCCTTGGTACATTAAAGAGGGGGGATAGATGAGAGAGAATTGAGAGCATTGAAACTATAGTCCATTGTTGCCAAAACTTTATGCTTTAGTCTGCATCCCTTTGTCCCTTTGGAGCACTTTTGTGTTCTTCCAAAGCTTGCCCTTTGCTAGTAATCTTTCTATCGAAGTGATGGAGGATTGAGGTGGTGGAGGCCCAAGTGGGGGATTCAGTTTCTCCGGTTCACAGATGTGCCGTTAGAGGTTGTCACTTGTAATCTCTGATTCATATTAATAGAAATATCTTTTCCTGTCCAGTAATGTGTATTTGAATGAATTTTGTTTCCATTGGAATATATCAAATGCATTTACATTATTGATTATATATGCTAGAATATATCTAACACCATGAAATATAGTATGCTTGTATTGTTTATCTTTTGTTGAGGAAGTGTTATAGCAATTCAAGCTAAAGATTGGAAAGCTCAACGGGGATCTACTTCAACCATCCGGAATAAGGTTTGAGGTTCGATCCTTTAGTGTTAGATGTTTTTATTTCTATTGCATATTGGGAAAGACTGATTTCTGGAGTCTAGCTATCTGTTGTGGTCCCAAAGCCATAGGAATTTCTCTCCATAATAGAATTGGCGACTCTGCTGGGGAGTTCCTAGTAGTTTTCCTTTGGGGGAAACAATGGGCTTGATATTATTGATTTGCTCTCTGTTTCTCTCTGTTTCTGTGTCGCATGTTATAGCCTGTTTTTCCATTGACACTCCCCTTTATTGGTTTACTCTTGTCCTAATTTTTACCACTGCCTTCTCTGTATACGTGGGTTGTGGACTACAGTCGTGTACATACGCGGATTTGTGGCCATAAGTCGCGTACATACACAACTGTTATTTATATAGTTGCGTACATCCTCCCTTTTGGTGAGTCTGATGTTGTGGGAAGTTGCTGGGTGGGTTGTGAGTGTGGTTGGGTCTTCCTTGGGTCTGAAGTTGTCTGTTGGATGCTTCTTTTGTGACCAGAGACCGTTTGTGCTGATCTTAGGTATCATATTTACACTGGCATATAGGTTAAGTTCACCTCCGCTTGCACTTATGCATTGCCTTATGACCGTTCCATCTTAACCTTAGGTACGAACCCACTCTATTGTGTCACGAAACCTTCTTGCTACTTTAGAAGTGGCATGATATGAGTGGTAGAGCCTCACCTTACATGGGTACCCTAGTTAGCGCCTTATTTGCATTTGGTGCCCATGCTGATGTTTCTCCCTTTAGGGTGTGGGAGTCCGTTGTATAGTATTGCCATGACATTTCGCAAGAGCCTCATACTCCTCTTGATCTTATGCTGGCCATGTTCCCTCAGGACTCCCTTGTATCAAGTTGTGAATGCATTATCATGAGCTTTTCCTGTCTTATTGAGCTTTATGCCATCTTCCCTGACATTGCATTTCAGCCATATAGCCCGAGCTTGTCTCATGTATAGCCATGTAGAGCCTCTCTTTATATCCTTTGCAGCTTGAGTCCCTTTTTTACCGGGAGGGGATTTTCCCCCGAGTGTCGATATCCTACACATGTATCCTTGCATTGAGCATAGGTATGTTCCACTGCTTGGAACTAGTTTGTTTTCCCTTATGACACTCGCCTCCTCCTAGTTTGTAACGATAAAGCTAGTTTATTCTTTTTTCAAGCTTTTCAAATAACTGAAAAAGACCAAAAAAAAAAAAAAAACCAAAAATCCGGACAAGAAAAGATATTATCTTTGGCAGCTGTCGAGTCATGTCACCTTCGAACAGATCACTGTATATCACATCTGTTGGTTGGGTTATAGTTTGACTTTAGGAAGCTGTACTCATTTATCTGAGTTTATCTCCACCAACTGGTTATGCTTCCAGTACCTATAGAGCCTCTATTGATTCCTTCTGCATCATAGAGATGTCCCAGTTTGTATATCGAGTCTATGCTGCCTCCATTCAGTCACCATACGCCGTTATGCTCTTGTTAGAAGGAAGTTGAAACCTGAGTTGGCCATTCCTCAGTTATCTTGACTTTGCATGTCGGCCATTCCCGGTACAGTTACTGGTTCGTGCACCTTATGATCGAGTCCTTCCACATTATACAGCTTTCCTGAGTACCTCATGTTGGATGATGGGGGATTCCTTAATGCCCTCCTTCCAGTAGATTTCATCCCATCGACTTTAGATCATTTATTCTGGGATTGGAGTCTAGAGTCATTTTGAGTGCCTTGAGACTTGCAGTCATCCGTGGCAGGTTCTCTCGCCATCGACAGTTCTTGGGAATACATCAATGTCCCCTGATTGATGGATTCTCTCAAGTGTTTGACCTCAACACATTTATTCACACTTGTTAGTTTGCACTCTAGTACCTTGATTCCCATTTTCATTATCGGTGGGTGATGTCACGTCTGTTAATGGTATACATTAATGACCGGTAATCAGACGATGGACTACTATGTTCGACCTCGACACCTCTATTCGCATAGTAGGACATGTACTCATAGAGGTTTGTGTAGAATACCTTCCAGATTGGTGGCATTTTTTGTATGCTACCTCCTTAATCGTGCCAGTTTTCATGAGATTTCAGCTCTCGTGATTTGTTCCAGTATATGTCAGACATTTCCAGCCACTATGGAGATCATGATCTATTGTATGTCTTCAATCTTTGTGGAGATCATAGTCCTTTGTATATCTTCCTCATGGAGATTCTGATCTATGTATATTGTATGTAGCGATTACCACATATGTTCTATCATGTTTCATGCATATTAATGGCCATTGTACTCTTATGTATCCGGGACTGCTATATGTATTTGCAGTTATATGCAGAGTTGTATTATTGTACTATGCTGATTGGATGGCTGGTCTTCCATTTGGGTACCTTCATCACTTCACTTCTGGGATGGACTTATAATGAATTTCAGCCATCGTATAACCCCTCTGACCTCATACATTAGGGGGCATCTGTTATAGAGATTTTCACCCTACTAGGTGAATCACACTTTGTATGGCCTTCCCCTGTCCCGCTGCAGACTCTTTAGACCCAATGGACCACATTTTATCCTTTGATGTATCATTGATCATCCCCAAAACATAAGAAAAGTGATATACGTGGATTTTAACTCGATAACTGTGTACATAAGCGGGTTTTACCCCTATAGTCACGTACATCGGGATGTGTACATAATCCAAATCCTTTTCGGAGTTTTCCTTGACTTGGATCCGACTCATATGACTCCTGGCCTTCCATATGCCTTGAGATCGCACGGATTCGACCCTTAATTGTCCCTTGTGAAGCTATATAAGGAACCCCTTGGTACATAAAAGAGGGGGGAGAGATGAGAGAGAATTGAGAGCATCGAAACTATAGTCCATTGTTACCAGAACTTT
Organism: Pseudotsuga menziesii; assembly: GCA_001517045.1. NCBI lineage: Eukaryota > Viridiplantae > Streptophyta > Pinopsida > Pinales > Pinaceae > Pseudotsuga > Pseudotsuga menziesii. The sequence goes on from LPNX010258200.1 coordinate 141,038, forward strand.
ATGCTTGAGTCAGCATCCCTTTGTCCCTTTGGAGCACTTTTTTGTTCTTCCCAAGCTTTCCCTTTGCTAGTAAGATTGCTATCGAAGTGATGGAGGATTGAGGTGGTGGAGGCCCAAGTGGGGGATTCAGTTTCTCCGGTTCGCAGACGTGCCGTCAGAGGTTGTAACTTGTAATCTCTGATTCATATTAATAGAAATATCTTTTCCTGTCCAGTAATGTGTATTTGAATGAATGTTATTTCCATGGGAATATATCAAATGCATTTACATTATTGATTATATATTCTAGAATAGATCTAACACCATGAAATATAGTATGCTTGTATTGTTTATCTTTTGTTGAGGAAGTGTTATAGCAATTCAAGCTGAATATTGGAAAGCTCAACGGGGATCTACTTCAACCGTCCAGAATAAGGTACGAGGTTCGATCCTTTAGTGTTAGATGTTTTTATTTCTATTGCATATTGGGAAAGATTGATTTCTGGAGTCTAGCTGTCTGTTGTGGTCCCAAAGCCATAGGAATTTCTCTCCGTAACATACCTGGTGTGCAAAACACATCTATGTAGTTCTGGACACTTAAAGGGTCACCAGCCTTGTCGGTGCCCTCTAAATTGACCGGTGCTCCTCGTCATGACAGATCGGTAATGAAATACATGTCCTCGGTAGTAATCTCCAAAGTCTCACCTTGTAGGTCAAACATCCCCAAATCATGATTCCAATAGTTTATCATGAACTCCAATAGGTGGACATTGGCCCACATGCGTGATGTGCAAAATAACTTTAATAGCCCACTTGTTCGCAATGCATGTATAGTGGGCGCACTTTGGAGCGCTTCTTGGTCCATTGTTTCATGTTCTCGTTCCCTCCATTCCAACACCATCTTTACACCTAGCAAAACAAGTAATTTGATTCATTAATTTCATCTAAAATTTGAATTTTTTTTTACTATAATTAGCTTTTTATCCTTCATGCAGTACACGTGACTGTCTAGTTAGACATGTCGCGTACTGTACACGTCTATCTCTAAAGGCAATCCACGTACAAAACACATGTACGCAAGTCTTTACACTGTGAGCCCGCGTACACGCTGTGACATGTTTTAGGATGCTTTTAATAATGAAATTGGGAATCAAAATTAATAATCGCTAGGATCAAAATGAAGAGCTCGGGGTGTAGACTTACCTGCAACTTGCGGAATTTGATTTTGTCTGCTAGATTGTCCACAACGATCGAACAAAGGTAGAGGTAAAAACTTGCTTCTTATGGATAAAAATTCCAAATGGTGAGTTTTGTTTTGATTTTCAACTATTTATAGAAATTTTATTTCTCCAAGTGGGTTTTTTCTATAGTTTGAAAATCTATTCAACTAATACCATATTTCTTTTTTCTTTGAAATAGGTTTTTCATCATTATAAAGTGTTTTTTGCTCCAATAGGGTGGTTTTGTCATTTCCAATGCATTTTTGGCATCTATATTCAATCCAAATCAACCTTAGCAATCAACATTTTTCCACGGACTATGGTGTTATAAACCATTAGTTCCGTGTTTTTACCATTGTTCTTCCATGGATAGGACCGTTTTTTCATGAGTATCTTCCTTCAAATCCTATGTTGTTCTTTGATACTCATGCTGCAACTGTTTTAGCTACAGGGGTATCCTTTTAGCTATTTTTCACGCCAAATAGAGATTCTTTTGAATCTCTTTTTACAAGCTATCACTTTATAGGACTCCCCGCCCTTATGGAGTTTCTTTAGGCCCAGGTCTGACTCCTTCAAAATAGACTTGACTGCTGAGTTAACTTGTCCATTCAAGCTCGTTAAGAATATGTGAACGGGCATCCACATTGGTGGTAGGTTATCTCTTTCTCGAACCATGTGGAATAATACGAGAAAGGATCCCTCTCGTTTCTCTTTTGAATTGAGAAGAGTATTCTCAGGCAAAGGTTTATCACTTTTCCAGACCAGAGGGACTAAATTTATGGAAAAGGAACGCTTGGTATGAGCTTAGTTTTCTCTTTTTCGTGCTCTGGACCTAAACATGAAAAAGATTCCGAGTGTACTTTGTGTCTTTTTCATGCTCGTTAAACACTTAAGAACAAAGCAACGAGTTTATTATTGTAAGCCCCATTTCTCGTACTCAAATGGATCTTTTTGAGTGATATTGCTTTCCTTCACACTCATAAAACTCAAGCTATTTTATGCTGTTATGGAAGGAGCATTGGGTAGGTGGTAATTTAACCTTTTTTGGACCTCCCTGACTAAGTACAAAAAATGTTCACCTTTTCTTCTATGGAAGTTAAGAGAGTTCTTCTGTGGTATGTTTTATACTTTTTCAGCCTCAGAAGACTAAATTGGATGAAAAAGGACCCCCCTGGAGTCTTCTTTGGAGTTTTCAGACTCTCTAAATGTGAAAACACCAACTGAGCATGTACTAGTTCGGGCTCATTAAATCCATGAATCGGTGACACTATCAAGCATTATTTTCCCTTCTCTTCAAGCTTGTTAAAAAAATGAAGAGGGAACTGAGTTGAATTTCCTGGACTCGTTAAAATTTAACAAGGAAGGAAAGGAAGAAGTTTTCTCTTGTTTTCAGTAGTGGCAGCATGTCATCCTTGAACATAGCACTCTTTGTCTTTTTCGATACCCATGTCTCAGTATCTACTTTCAGTTCAGCTATTACTTTGAGTTTCCTACTCCTCCTCTTCTCCGTTATACCTAGGGGATCTGATCATGTCTCCTACATGATAGATAAGTCTAGTTGTTATATCTATAAGTTAAAAGCTACCTCGGGTCATCTCTGTGTCATGCTCATTGTTCAAGGACTTCACCCAATGTTTGATCTATATCCTAATCCCATCATTGTTATATCTGTTAACTATTGTGTCTCCCTTCTTTTACCCAGTTCCTAGTCACTCTTGTGATCCGTTGGAGGATCTATTGCCTTCCTTATCACAACATGGTTCCATTTCAGTACTTCCTGATGATGAAGACCTAGAGTTTTGACGATCGTACCTTAGGATTCACTTTCATTATTGGTGAATTCATTTGCTTCAGTTGTCACTTATCATTTGATTGACAAACTGTTGAATCCTTTCCATGTTTGACTTCAACCTACATTTATTCACATGGCTTGGATTGTACAAGTTCTTTGGGATAGTTTATGAAGACCTTAGTCCCTCCCCTATGGACTAAGTTGCACAAGATTATGTTCCATTTATGTAAACAGCTTCCAGATCTTTGAAGACTCATCATTATTGTATATTGTGGCTTTGATCCACCTTTGTAATATACGTGGTTTTGCACCCGTATCATATGATGTACTCAAATATTGTAAAGGATCTAGTGTTCCAGTATATTGAACATAGCATCCTTAGATATGACTTTGTATATGACACTATTATGTATTTGTTTTAGGTACTACCTCTGCTCCATTGGATTTCTGAGTTCTCCAAAGATAAAGATTATAATGTATTTTGGCCATCGTTTCCCTCTGACCTCACACATTAGGGGCCATCTGTTATATACCTATATGGCACTTCTCCTTCTGAGTGCCGACATTCCCTATGTTGGCACACAAAATGAAATTTATGGATTGAAGGTTTCCTAAAACACTATAGATGGGCATATTATGAATTACATTTATCATCCATACAGCTAGTTATTTTTACCTTTGAATATGTCAAGTGTTGTACACACCTTTTCTTATATGAAACTCGCATACATACGTGTCTTTTATTAAAGCATGTCGCGTGTTGTACATGAGTATCTGTAATAGAATCTCACATACAAATCTGTACGCAGGTTCCCCTTAGAGTAATTCACATGTCATACACGGGTTGCCAGTATTAATACCTGCGTACACCTTCCTTTGACATTAAAAATAATAAATCGCAATTATTTGAGATTTGTTAAGCCCTTAACCATAATCACCTTAACTTTCTCAGCCTCCTCAACCCTCAAAACTGCCTTATTTCACTAAGTATAAATAAAGGCCTTGGGGAGGGTATTAATGAATGATACTTGGAGAGAAAGGTTATGCTGGCGGTGTCTATTCAGAAGTCTTTGGAGCAGTGGAAATCAAAATCCTTTGGTTGAAGAGGAGTCCTTGTCTCAGGCGTTGGGTTGTAATATGAACTCATTCATTATTGTTAATAAAGAGAATCCTTCTTCCATATGTGTCTTGAATGTCTTTCATGTATCACAGTTTGATGAATACTTATGATTAAAAACTTTGTAAATGATTTATCTAACCTATTTTTATACATGTATCATCTTGCACTTGGAGGATTTCTCTTGACAGGTGAAGAAGAAGCATCCCTAAAGGATTTGGAGGAGAAGTAGAGCGGAAGAGGACAAATCTAGGATCGACTGTCATGTATCGAGTGAGTCTATTCTATCCTCTTATTTCCTTTTCTGTACTCTAAGGTTGATTTCCTGCAAGTTTTATGAGTATGTTGGTAACCCTAGACCTTCGGTTATAAGGTGTTTATTCCTGTACAACACATGTGTTTTGCTATTTATTACTCCCATAATGTTTTCCCTTTCATGTTTGAATGAGTTTACAATAGCGCATAATTCATAATCATATGCTCTATCTATTGCTTTCAAACATTCACTAAACTTGTTGGTCTAAAGTTAATGTTGGATTCATCCCAGTCAAATTCCCACATTAATAGAGTATTGTTTCTAATTTTCTCCATAATCACAAGACAAAACAATTTTGACTGTAATGATATTTCTACCTTCCCTCTGTTAAAATTTCCTATGTATAAAAACTGTTAATGATATTGTTCGACATTATGACTCCATGCCCAATGTACATCTGTTTCAACCACCAACAATATTAATTTTATCTTTTGTTTATATATATCTGGCATGAGAGAAAATACATTGAGAGATCCCTCTCTGGAGAGAAAGAAGCCAACTTTATTTCCTAAATCTTGGTTTTATGGTTACCTTAGGGCTTACCTTTTCGCAACCGGCGGTAAAATATGAATGCTAAAATATTGGTGTCATTGCCAAGGAACGAGATTTCAAATATACTCTGGGAGAATGAAAAATATTTCAAGAAGACAAAATTTCATTGTGATCCATTGTACATTTTCCTTGGTGACTCCATGTTGAGCTTAGTTTGATTTTTAGAAAAGACATCCTAGCTTCCAGGAGGACACATACAAGAGGTAATCCTTCTTCTAAAATTTTATACAGTGTCGAAAACCTAAAAATTTGGATTAGATGTAGGCTTGATAAATAAAGAATACATACTTCTCAATTTGAAGGATTGTTTTCTAAAGAATTTCATAGTTTTCAGAATTTTAAGTGGGACACCAGTTTTAAAAGATCATTATTAGGATCCAAATCTAAATCAAATCTTAAACAAACATAAATAAATCCTAATAGGATTCATTCATACTTGCTTCACTCTTTGTGACATTATCTACAAGATACTATAAAGGTTGAAGAAAATAATCTTATTGTCCAAACCTTTCAGCTGTATATTCCAAGCCCTCCTCAAAGTCCCCTTGTTGTTAAAGATCCTCCTATTTTCCCAAACCCTCCCAGACCCATGGAAACGAAGTTTTCTCCTTTGGCTCTGGTTGCTGTGCTGCATGACTTACGCCAAAACTACTCTCAAGCAATATCCTTATTTGATGGGGAGGGAAACTTTACTACTAGCAAGCATATGGATAGGTTTGAATATTTCATTGATGTGGAGGAAGTGGGCTACGATGACGCTAAGATGAGGTTGTTTGCACAAATTTTGTATGGAGATGAAGAAAGATGGTTTAAAGACTTACCTGCAAGATCTATTCTTACCTTTGAAGCCTTTCAAACTTTATTTCTGGATAGATGGGAAGAGAATAAAAGTCCTCTACATGTTCTTTCTCAATATAACAATTTGAAAAAAGGGAATTTTTAATCAATCCATGAGTTTTCCATCAGGTTTATGAGGGTATAGAATTCCATACCAACAAACATTAAATCCTTAGTAGGTGCTACCCAACTCCATTATGTTGATGCTTTTGAGAGTGAATTTTCTTTGATGTTGACAGAAAGAAAGTCTACAAGTGTTCCTGCTATGCTTAAAGATTCCTTAGAGGTAGAAGCTAATTTGACGGCCTCTGCAAAGATGAAACAAAGAGTAGAAGTAGACAAAAGAATAACTAGAGAAGAAAATTAGAATTCCACTTTTGTTGTTGTTGCTGCTGCTTCTTCACATGATGTAAAGTTTGAAATGGTGATGAAAGATATGGAAAGGTTAATGGACAAGTTGGCTCTAGAAAACATAATACCCAATAGAGAGAAACCTGAACCTCAAGTAAGGAACCCCAACTTTAGAATACCATCACTTCCTCCTCCCCCTCAAAATAGGCAAAGATAACCAAGAAATCTCAGAAATCTTGAAGATCAACAAATAAGGCCTCCCTTCCTTGAAAACTATGTTGATGATGAGAAAGAAATTGATCCAATGGATATTCAGATTAACCATTTTGATGATTTTGATTCAGAAATATATCTTACTCAAGAAGAGCATAATCTGTTTTCCCATGAATATGACAATAGTATTTTCGAGGTCGATTTAAAGCAATATCAAAGGGGTTTCTAGAATGTGATAGATGATTTTTAGAGGAACCTAGAATTCAGAAGTAGAGATGTAACTATAAATAAAGGAAGGGCTAATGCAAATCAGCCTTCTAGTAGTCAAAATAATACAGAAAAATAAAAATACAAACAAAAAGAAAAATATGTATAAAAAATTGTAAGTACCAAAGGAGAAGTATCAAAAGAATTCAAACAACCCACACCAATTGATGTAGATAAAGTAGTTTCCTCCTTTAATTTGCAAAGTGAGTTATCAAAAATAAATATTTCTATCCCATTCAAGGATTTGTTGAGAAATAATTAGTATAGAGAAAATATCACCCACATGATGCAGAATGAAGGTGAATGTCAACCAGATACTTTAGAGCTCATAGATGATAATCCCACCATAGTCCTTGTCCTAGAGTTGAAGACATAGATGAAGAGTATGTCCTTCCTTTTTATGTAAGTCTAGATGTTCATGATATGATTTTGCATAATTCCATGCTTGATTTAGGTGCATCTCATAATTTAAAGCCAAGGGTTGTAGTGGAAAGTTTAGGATTGGAGATTACTAGGCCTTATAAATACCTGTACTCCTTTGATTCTAGAAAAGTGAAGTTTTTGGGATTGATTAAAGATATGGTGGTAACACTGGCTCAAATTACATATAAAATCATTGTCATGGATGTGGTAGTAGATGATATTCTTGCTAAATTCGGTATTTTACTATCCATATCCTGGGCTTCAAAGCTAAAGGGAAAAATATAGATGGATATGTCAACTTTAACTATTCCTATGTTTGGAGGTCATACAAGGTTGTACAGAGAGAAAATACTAGCATATGTGGTGAGTAGCCTAGATAAATCTGAAAATCACCCCATATATGTTGTAGATACTAATTTAGGATCTTATATATTTTTCCATGATACACATGTTGATTTTGAAATACCCATTGTAGTGGATTTAAAAGAAAATAAAGAATTTTCTTAGAGATAGGAGGCATTGGAAAAGAAACTGAATGAAGAAGGGCTTTGGAATTTTTTTTTGATGTGTGTCTCAGCAAAGAGGGAGTTGGTGCTTGAGTGTGGATAATTTCTCCTAACAGAGATTTTAAAGTATTTTATTTTAAGTTAACTTTTGAATGTACCATTAATCTAGTAGAGTAAGAAGCTCTACTTTTAGGACTAAATGTTTTGAAATATTTGGGAGCCAAAAGAATTGATGTATTTGTAGATTCTGATTTAGTGATTAACCAAGTGAATTCCAACCATTAGACTAAAAATTCAAGGATGAAAGCATATAGAAATGAGGTCTGGGATATGTTGGGTAACTTTTTCACAAAGCATAGACTTAGAGTCCTTCCTAGACTAGAAAATCAAGTAGTAGATTCATTGGCTACGACTACGGGTAATTTCAAGGTTCCCATATATTCAAAAACAAAATACAAAATACTAGTTGTAGATAGACCTTCCATTCATGATAATTACAAATACCGGAATGCATTTGAGGACGAACTACAAATAAAAATATTTCTGAAAATGACACATGAGTTTGTAAATACTCAAATAGATACAAAAAATCAAAACACAGAAAAATTCCATGAAAATGTGTAGTCCGATGATGAAGATGTTGAAAATAAAAAGATGAAAAATGTAATTGGAGGTAAGGACATAATACAATTAAAAATAAATTATATCCCTATAGGTATGATTCCTCTTTATTTTTTTATTAGAACAATGTTGCAAAAGACCCAAAGGTTCAACCTGTTGAAAATGACATCAAATACCAGAACACAGGAACTCAATATGTACCAAGAATTGTAAAACTATCTAGAAATTTTTCTATGGCTAAGAAGGAAAATTACATTCAATTGATGAAGAGTTATGTTGATGTGTTTTCATGGAGTTATGAATATTTTAAAGAATATGATACTTCCATAATACAACACACTATTCCTATCAAGCCTCTAGAAAATCCATTTATAAAAAGTTAAGAAGAATTCATCCTATGTTGTTGTCTCTGATAGAAAAGTAAGTCAAGAATTTGTTTAATGCAAAGATTATTGTTACTGTTATATTCTCTAAGCCAGTAGCTAATATGGTACCAGTCAGAAATAAAAATGGTGAAATCAGGCTTTGTGTTTGTTTGTGATAGAAATTGTTCCTTGACTACCATAGGAACAAGCTAGAACAATCTACAAAATAAAAGTAAAATGGAATTGGGTTTTATTGATTTTGGTTTGAAAATTCATCAACAAGAAAGTAAAAACATCAATAAGCTAACACAAGTACTGAATCATGAATGAGTATGAATAAATGGGGATCAAACACATAAAAATAAACCATAAAGATTACAAATATAATACTGATTTCATCCACAACATACAAGCATTTAAATGACTAAAAACATTAAACAAGAAAATGAAGTTGTATATTGAGGGATCAGACAGATCATAAACAAAACCAGCATGACAAATAAAGTGGCTTATTGGTATGTATAAAATCAATATCAGTCTTAAAACTTACCTAAAACTTATGAGTCTTAGCTTGTAATACATCCAATGCTAGAGCCTCTTCTTGCACAAAATTCCAACCCTTGCACTGTTTGCTTGTCTCTTTTTATAATTACAAAGATATAATATGAAGTAGTTCCATCTTCACTACTTTAGGTCAAATTCAAAACTACTCATAATTTATATTAACCAACTTTCAAAAGATTAAAATCTAATTGACTAAAAATAGCAAAATTGGATTCCTGGGAAATTTGGCGAATTTCTGAAAAATGGGTCTAAAAGAATCCTCCATATCTCTTTATACGGGACACCTGTGAAAAAAATAAGAGAGGTTTTTCTAAATGAGTCTATTATGAACACAAACCACGCTTGGATTTTAAAAATTCCCCTTTAATTGATCGAAATACGTGCCAAAAATATATGACTAAAATAGGAAATTATTAAATATTTCAAAGCCTGAACAATAGGCCACAAATATGAATTCTAATATCTAAAATGATGATAGATGTTGCAAACCTGAGATAGTTTTTTATGAATGAATCTGTGATGAACAAAATCCTCTTCGGGATTTCTGAAATTCATCTCTATTGCCTCATAATCCATGCTCAATTACAACGACTAAAATAGGAAAAACAGAGTCCTCATGACTTTTTTTGGAAAAAGGCTTCAAACAAGGGTTAGACCTTGGATATATACCATGAATTCAAAAGCATTTTCAGACTTTGAAAGACTATAATACTTAATAATCCACTAAAATAAAACTAATACAGAAAATAAATAACTTAAAACAAACTATAAGCTATAAAACCCAAAAACATACATTTAAACTATTAATATTTAAAACAAACTCAAAATGAAAAGTAAATAAGACATAAAACCTTTGAAAAACAAGGCACATAGACTAGGAACAATTTTCATTCTTAACATATGGCTCCTGCTGAGGGATGAAACACCTCCTTTTGAGGTTTCAAGAACTTCTAGACCTTGTTCCTTATTCATTGGGCGATGGAGTCATTTGTATCTCATTCCTAGCCTACCATTCACTGCTAACCAAAGGCTGCAACTTGTTTTTCCAATCAAAATTTGAACCTTGTTCTGCAAATTGAGGTTACTCTGCAACTAATAATAATAAGTGTGAGTGCTTCATTTGGGCTATGGAGTCATTTACCAAATCTCTACAACCTTCTCAAACTCTAAACACATACCTCTGAAATGACAAAATACTACTACAAGCCATCATACTGAAAAGAATCTACATGCTCGTATGGCGAGATTATTCTTCTTTCTACTCCTACTTGTAATTAGAGAAAATAACCCAATCAAGTATAATCACACTTCTAGTGAAGCCAAGAAACCATTTGACTGAGAATCACAATTCCATGCATGCTATTGTTTGAGAAGACCCACAAAGTATGTGATAAATGTAATAAAAAATCTGTAGGAAGCTGATACTTATGGCTTGAAATAGGAAGTATACCAAAATATGGAGCATTAGAAACCTTTGAAAAATATAACTCCATCAAAGAAGCCATGGGATCATGAAACTCATGCAAAATTATTTCATCATGTTGTTTAAAAAATATGGACTGCAAATGGGTGTCCCCTATTCTCAATACTCCGTGAGATAATGCAATAAAAGAACAATATATAAAATCTTTGAATATGTTGAGGTTATCCTGTTTTATATCTTCCACGAACCCAAGCTGCCTCATTTATGAAGGGTGCTGCTTAACTAATGAGGACTAAAAGAATGGCTGTAATATTTCTTTATATCCATAAAAAAATAGCATATTTTCATGATGGTTTTGAGCACCAAAGTTATCACGGTCATGGCTATTAGACACATTTAATATTATATTCAAAGTATCTACAGTTTGGCTGCTATCAATTTGAAATTCAAAGCAATTCAGAACTTTTTCTTGTTCAATAAAAATATTGGAATATAATTCACCTACCATCGGTTTCTGCTGATCATGAAACTTTAAATCTAAAACTTCAATGTCTTCTTCATATTCATCATAAAGTGAAGCATTCTCTTTCTCTCCATTATTGTTCTTTTTAAACTTTGGCTCAAGAATGAAAACCAAAGGCTCTTCAAACTTCTTCTCGACCTTTGATGCATGACAAACTATAGTGGACAGATCTGATAACCTCTAATCATTTCCTTTAATGCCTGGGTCAGATTCACATTCATCATAAAAATGATGATTTGAAAAATAATTAGCATGATCTTCCGCATCATTATCATCTTTTTTATTTAGATTTGAAGTAATGGGTACATAAAGAGACAGTAAGTCCTCTTGTTGTTCCTCCTTGGAAATAGATGATCTTTGCAAATCCACTTCTTCATGGTTAGCGCAATTTCCTTTTGTCTAAAAATATGAAAGTTGGGGATTGCCCTTATTAATTTCCATTGACATTTGACCAAAATACAACTGATCATTGTGTTTTGTATCTAAAGAAACCAAATCTTCTGGTTTATAATAATAAGAATTAGTGATAATAGAAGAACCTTCAGCTTCTTCATTATCAACTTCTAGTTCATGTTTATGGGAAAACTTATCATCATGATTTTTTGAATCAGAAATTGTATTATAAAAACCAGCCTGCTCACAACAATATTTAAAAAATAATTCAGTTGAGAATTGATAGGTATAACTCCTGATTCTATTCTATTCCATTGACATATCATACATTTATACATTTCATGTGGCGGTTGAGAACCAGCGTTTTCACCTTCCTATGCATCTATTCATATTCCTATTTATTTATTTATTTACAATATATTATCCCGACGGATTATATTCTAACAATCCCCCTCTTAATCCAAAGGGGTGTTCGTAAGTCCGTGCATGGTTATAAATCTTTCAAACTTTTCTCGTCCAAGAGATTTGGTGAAGATGTCTGCAACTTGATCATTTGTGGAACAATGTCGAAGATGGATTGTCTTGGCCTCTACATGATGTCGAATCAAATGATACTTTGTGTTGATGTGTTTGGTTCGATCATGGAATCTAGGATTCTTAGCCAGCTTGATTGCAGAAGTATTGTCGACCAACAATGGAGTGGATTTCTCTTGTTTTTCTTGCAAATCTTCAAGTATCTTCCTGATCCATACTATTTCTTTCATTGCTTCAGCTTCAGCCACATATTCTGCTTATGTTGTTGAATCTTCCAGAACTGACTGTTTGCATGATATCCATGAGATAGCTGCTGATCCAAGACTCATAGTCTATCCAGAAGTTAATACTCATGTCTCCTTATCACCATCAAAATATGAATCTGAGTACCCAATAAGTTTGAAGTCATCCACTTTAGAGTACTTGAGTCCAACATCTTGAGTCCCCTTCAAGTATCTTAGAACTCTTTTTGCAGCTGACCAGTGTCCTTCACAAGGTTTATGCATGAACCTTGAAATTATGCCAACAACATAAGAAATATCTGGTCTAGTTGTTGTAAGGTTAATAAGACTTCCTACAAGTTGTCGATACTTGGTCGCATCCTGAAATTCTTTTCCTTCACTTGATGTGAGCTTCATTTTCTGTTCCATTGGAGTAGATATAGGGTTGCATTTTATCATGCAAAATTTGTTTATTAGTTCTCTAAGATATTTTTTCTGGGATAGGAATATGTACTTAGGATTTTGAGTGACTTCAATTCCTAAGTAATAGTGGAGATGTCCCATATCTGTCATTTCAAAGATCTTTTTCAAATCTTTCTTTATGGATGATATATAGCTCTCATTGTTCCCTGTCATAAAAATATCATCTACATACACCACAAGATACACAACAGATCTTCCAACTTTCTTTATAAACATTTTTGCACCACCAAGATCAAAATGTTTGAAATTTAACTTCAAAAGATGCTCGGTTAACTTTTCATACCATGCACGAGGCGCTTGTTTTAGGCCATACAAGGATTTGACAAGCTTGCATACCTTTTGTTCTTTTCCTTTCACAACTAAGCCTTCTGGCTGAGACATAAATACATTCTCTTTCAAGTCTCCATTCAAGAAAGCAGTCTTCACATCCATTTGATGAACTTTCCACCCTTTCTGAGCAGCTAAAGAGAGTAAGGTACAGATGCTAGCCCATTTTGCTGTAGGAGAGAACATTTCTTCATAGTCAATTCCTTCCTTCTGTGCATAGCCTTTTGCTACAAGCCTCACTTTGTGCTTTTCAAGTGAGCCATATGATCTGTATTTGTTCTTGTACACCCACTTGTAGCCAATTAGTTTGGTTCCAACTGGAGGGTCAACCAACTTCCAAGTTCCATTCTTCATGAGTGCATCATACTCATTTTGCATAGCTTCTTTCCACTCAACATGAGCAGAAGCTTCTTCAAAGGAAGTTGGTTCAAAGTTATAAGATAAATTAAATTCGCAATCAACTGATACATCCATGTCATCACCTAAATTATCTGCTCCTCCTCCATCTTCATGTCTTTTCGAACTTCTCGTTCCTGTCTTTCCAACTTCATCTGGATGGACACTTTCAAGTGTCTTTGTGGCCCATTTAGGAATCTTTCGTGATGGTCCTGGTTGATCAACTGGTGGTGCTTCATCATTGATTGAGAGTATTTCAATTCTATCAATCACATCATCCAGTTGAACCTCTTGTTCAGGTGAAGTAGCAGGAACTTCTTCATGCAGGGGATTTGGTGCTTCATATGGAAATTCCAAAGGTTGATCCAAAATAGGAATCCCCCCTTCAAGGTTTGGAATTTCATATTCATTTTCAGAATATGTCTTTGGATGAGGATAAATTTCCAAATGATCAAGCTGTCTCTCAATGTACTGGTCATTTTTATTAGTTTCAAGAAAAATGACATCTCTAGAAATAACAAATTTCTTGTTTACCTCATCATACAGACGGTATGCCTTGGAGTATTCTTCATACCCCAGGAAAATACATTTTCTACTTCGGGCACCAAGCTTGTTTCTTTGCTCCTTTGGAATCAAGGCATAACAGGTGGAACCAAAAACTCTGAGATGCCTGACTGAAGGGAGATGGGCAAACCACATTTCATGTGGAGTCTTGTTATCAAGAGCATTTGAGGGACTTCTATTTCTCAAATAGGATGCACATTTTACTGCATCACCCCAAAACATTAGTTTTATATTCTTGAAAAACATCATTGAGCGAACCATATTCATTATGGTTCTATTCATTCTTTCTGATACACTGTTTTGTTGAGGATTGTAGGGAACTGTAGTCTGATGTGCAATTCCATGTTGGCGAAGATAATCTTCAAAAGCATTTGAAGTGTATTCTTTGCCATTATCAGTACAAAGTGTACGAATTTTTTATTGTGCTTGTTTTTCTATCAATGCATGAAAGTCTTCGAATGTTTGAAATGCTTCTGATTTTGTCTTTAAATAGTAAATCCAGCACATTCTTGAGTAGTCATCAACAAATGTCATAAAATACTTATTCCCATTTGCTAAAGGTGTTGGCATTGGGCCACATAAATCAGAATGTACTAATTCTAATTTCCTACTTGCTCTGAAATTAGATTCATGGAATGGCAGCTTACTATGTTTCCCTAATATACATACATCCCATTTGTTCTTCTCTTTGGGAATGGTGGGAAAACCAAATACACCATTCTTTCTCAACAAACGAAGACTGTTATAATTTATATGACCAAATATTGCATGCCACAATGAACTAGATGACAAATTACCTTCTCCATGCTGAGAGAGGTAGGCATAGTTCTAAACTCTTGCAGATGAACCCTTTAGCTTCAGCAGCTTCCCATCTTCATATCCAGTCATAATGACTTCGTTTTCAGAGGACTTTATTATTTCTACGATTACATCAAACATGTGGATGGAATGGCCTCGCTGTCGAATCTCCACCAAGGATAGCAGGATTCTCTACAACTCTGGAAGATAGAGAATGTTCTTCAACAAGAAATCAAGGAATCCAGGCATCTTCAGCCAAATGGTGCCCATTCCCTTTGGTTTAATACTTGACTTATCTACGAAGTAAACTATGCCATCTATTGTTTCATTAAGTTCTTCAAAACAGTCTTTTCTAAATGTCATGTGTGATGTTGCACCACTATCAAGCAGCCAACAATCTTTGTAAGATGAAAGTGAAGTCATTTCATTAATTCCAAGATTACCATGTGCAACAATACTGTTGGGCTCTGATCTATCAGTATTAATCAGAACTTGAATTTAAAATCAATCCGGGTCTGTAGACTTCGAGACACATCCAGGTTTAGGACAGAGAGGCTGGACTCATTTGGAAATTAGCTAACTGAAATTGAATCTACTAACAGAAACTAAAATACTGCAACTCATAGAGACAAAAGTCCTTTTACAAGGGTGACTTCGTTTGTTTCATTTTAAGCACACAGTAATTGATTTGTAAAAGCACAAAGGACTGAGGTAAAAAGTAATTTAAATAACAGATCTATAACCCTAGGATCAAACTACAGAGTTCTACCAGCGCTGAAGGAACAATTACTAATCAAAATCTCTTACAAGACAGTATTCATGATTTTTTAATGTCCTTTATCATTTCACCATTGGATAAACAGCAATATATAATGAATTAAAATCTTGGTTTAAACCTTCAACGCATTCAGTCTTTAACCATTGAAAAGAGCAGAGTTTATCCAATATCGCCAGTGATATACAGTACAATAGAAATTGTATTTTAAACCGTAACATGAAAGGAACAGAGCATTAATAGAATAGATTGAAAACCTGACTGAACTTGTTCTACAATTTATAAATTGGAAATTACAAGAAAACTCATACCAATTACACGATTTTAAATAGCTAGCACCAGAATGAAATTGCTGCAACCATCAAATCAATCTACCGGCAACGTGAAAGTGGGAGAGTTCGACGATGGGGGCCCTCCAAAGCCTTGCTCAACACACAGTGAGAGATTCAAAAAACTAAAACTTTATATTCATTCACCAGAATTGTTTAAACAGTAATATCACGCAGTTTAGAAGCACGAGTGCATTCCTCCTCAAAATCGTGATCCTTTCTTCATTGTCTTGTGAATAATTTATACAAATTCAAACTCAAACTGTAAATGCTATAAACCTGCATCTAATTAATGATAATAGCTAATGATATCATCTTCAGAATCGTGGAGTTCAACAAAATCAGTATTGTTCCTCCTTTTGTGCTGGATGTGGAACAGGTGGCCATCTTTGACTCTAGTTGACTCGACATCTGCACAGGCCATCTCACCTAACTGTTGTATGTTCATCCATCTGTGGACATTAAGGATCCATTCTTTATCTTCTGTTTCCCTCTTAGCTGTCCTGTAATTACTCAACCTTGGAGGAAATACGGGAAGTTAGTACATCCCGTAGTCTAAGTAAAAATCCTAGTTTAAAATGCTTAAAAAAATCACAAAACCCAATTTATTAACAAGCAATGACATTATACCTCTTTAACCAAGGTTTATAGATGATGTTTAAAGCTTTCTACTCAATATGGATGTTTTATGAAGGAAATAAAAGATATTCAAGAGGCAAAAAGGGGTCAAAAACGGTGCCCAACATCTCCCCCAAGAGGAAACTGCTGCATGTCCTCATGCCAAAACTTTGACCCTGTCAAAAACCAAAATTTTACTGATGTTTATTCTGCCTTTAGTCTTCTGTCTATGAGGATGCATCTGTTGATGCCCAAGATGCATAGAGGATCTTCAACCTTTCATACTTAGCCTTGTAAACCTTCCTTTGCTTGTACCATCTATAGGCTTGTTTAGTGATGCGTGTTCTTTGAGCCTTTAGTTTCCAATTAACTTCCCTTAATTTCTCATTCTTTTGTTCAAGTTCCTTTATCTCAAACTTCAGTCTTTTAATCTCCTTACTGTTTTTGGGAGCTTTCTTTTTCCTCATCCTTATTGGAAGCTACTCAGAAGTTGCATCCACACCCAATTCTCCATGCTCTTGCGCTGAATACTCTTTTTCCTCTTCCATAGCCTGTTGTTCTAAAAAGAGAGAACTTGAACCTTTGGATAATTCCTGTTTTAACTGCTTTCCTTTTTCTTTTTCCTGCTGGTCTAAGAAGAGGTTGATCTTCTTTGTTTGCTTGATTACCTCTTCAGGATCTAGAATATCCTGTCCTGTTTCAGCTGCTAGATCTTCTCTTGGACTCCCCAAGGTCTGTACATGTTCCTCATCCTCCAATGCTGATTGGTTCTGAACTTGCTTGTATTTTCTTGACTTTCTCTGATAAGTAGTGAAGAGATGATCTTGTTTTTGATACTGTTTTTCTTTCTTCTTCACACTTCTAGTTTGTATCCTTCTCTGAGGCAGTTTTGAACTTGTTGCCTCAGAGCTATCCTCATCATCAGTAATCAGCAATACTTCCTTCTTTTTCTTCTTCCCCTGTGGCGGTTTTGAGCTTGTTGCCTCAGGGTAGGTTAACATCAATAGTTCATCTTCCTTTGCATCTTCTTCAAGCAACTCTTCTTGATTTTCAAATTGATTATAAGCTAGGAATTCTGTCCATGTCAGATTATGCCTGTGTAATTCATACTGGATAATGATCGTAACAAGACCACAGTGAAAAAGACTTGTTACCTTATCTTTTGGACGCCTTTGGACAGCTTTGGCCATTTTAGGTAGGCTCTGAAGCAGGAAGTAAGGCATATTAATTTCACATTCCCCTTTCAAATGTTGTAGCAGCTTGATGTGATAGAGGTAAACAATGCTAAATCTGCCTTCACATGTAACAAATTTCTGAATGATGCAAACTATCTCATCCCATGGATGAACTAGCCAACTTATTGGTATCCCCTTTTTCCAATTGACTGATCCTGCCCTAGACCTGCATAAAAATGGCATCCATACCTTCTCTTTAAACTGTTTTATCTTGAAAAATCCTTCCCCCTGCCATGGTAGACCAGTGACTTGAGCTAGAATGTCTTCTGACAGTCTAATTTGCAAGTTTCCTACTCTAGCTCTCTCTCCATCGAATTTCTCAGCAAAAGCTAAGCTAGTCCGCTCATTGTGCCCATTAAATTTTTCAAAGAAATTGATCCACTGTTTATTTGCAAAAATTTCAAGGCAACTATCATGGATATCATTTGGATTAAATGTTGCTGGTTCCAACCTAGCTGACATTTTGATTTAAATTGAAAACTAGAGCCTTTCAATGTTTAACTCTGTTTCTATTCTCCTTTGCCACAGCAATACTCTGAGTTTGTGAAGTTTTCGCTGGTATAAAACAGAGTATCTAGCAAAGAAAAAGGGTTTAAGCTTAGCTCTTCTCTGGTGTAACCATTTTTACTTCTTCCAGTACAATTCTCACAGAGATTGGTGTATCCACGATTTCTCTTTCACTGGCTGCCTTCTTTCCTGCGCAATTATCCTCAGCAAACGGTGTCTACGGCCTCTTTCCACTGTTAATTGTCTTCAGCAAGTGGTATATGCAAACCTCCTGTAGCTCACGGCCTTTCTTACTATCAATTTCCTTCAGCAAATAATGTTTTCAACTTCCTGGAGCTTACGGCCTTTCTCACTGTCAATTTCCTTCATACAACAATCGATTTCTTATGCAGAAGCAAAAATTAGACTTGGCCTCTATGAGAATGACCAAATCATGGTATATAAGTCAGAAATCGATTTCATTTATGCGCTGTAGTGGGCATCCTTCCACGATTTATTTCCATCATTTTATGATATGGCATTTTCATTTGTTTATTTACTTAGGATAGAAATAAAAGTAAGGTTTTAATAAACATATCAATCTCTTTATATTCCCAATGTTTAGTATATAATTTGGCAATATATTCTTCAGTTTGTCATATATCCAATGTTTAATAAACAGGCTGTATAAAAGAAGCTTTCTTTTCTCTCAAAATAAACCTTTTTCTTTCATAAAAACCATGCTGAAGATGTATATTTGCCCTGTTTTCTTTCAAATTAACCAATGCATAATGCATTATATACATATACAAAGGAGACTTTTGAAATTCTTTTATGTCCATGTTTCACTTTTGCTGAGAAAGAGACCTTGTTTATCCTTAAACCAAATTGAAACTTAGACTGTAATATGCATTATACTTCCTGTAGAATCCAGTATAGATGTTGACCATATAAAATTTCTCTTTGGGTTTGATCATGACAACCATTCTGACCCCTAAGGTGGAAAATGAAGTGTTAGCAGAGATAAAAAATGAAGTGCTGACAGAGACTAAGTGAGGTACTGGCAGAGATCAATGAAAGGTAAATAAGGAGCTGGTAGAGACTTATCAGAATAATGGCAATAATAGGCAGTCAAATTTGTGCTAATTGGTAAGATGTCATCACTTATAAACAAAAGAATTTTGAAACTTTTTAAACATAAAAAACCATAAATTCTTACAGACTTGCTTGATGTTCCTTTGATGAGCTTGCTGCCAGTGTGAAATTGGTTTGGATTCTGATTGTCCTTCTGATGTTTTCTATCTGCTGCTGTCTCAATTTCCTTCATTTTCACTGAAAATCAGGTCTCTTTGTAGATCTCTTCTGCCTTACCACAAATCAAGGCCCTCTTCCTTTAAAAATCTCCTGTATTGCTGGTAATCAGGGCTGGTAATCAGGTCCCTTCTGCTAATAAAATTGCTGGTAATCAGGTCCCTTCTGTTGATGAAAAATCATAATCTTTTGCTTGTGAAAAAGACTTGGAGGATTTAAAAAAAACATGAACAGTTTATCCCCCTCACAGGCCTAATTTTTGACTTGTCCTCAAGTCAAACAAGATCTTCATTATTTGTAAAACAAAAAAGGGAAAAGACTTTGTTCTTGGGAATTTTCAATGGCCAGGCAAGCCTGGTTTTCCAGAGAAATTTCAAGTTTATATTGTGCCAGCAAACTGGTTTTCACAGCTAAACTTCCTTTTTTTTTTCTTTTATATTTTTTTATATTTTTTTTTCTTTGTTTTATTTTCTAACTGTATCAAAACAGCTAAGGAGTAGGTGAAGGAAAAACACTGATGTGTTTATCCAACACTTGTATTTCCTTTTGCTGTGAAAGTTGTTGTATAAATTCTGCCCTATTGATAGGTTTATTGTACAGCTTGAGGCGGTGGCCATTGACCACAAATTGACAGGCTTCATCATCTATGGTTTTAAGTTTGACTGACCCATTATCATAGACATCAACAATATCGTATGGACCAAGCCAATGAGTAGTGAATTTAGCCTTGAAATCTTTAAATTTGGAGTCAAATAATAATGCCTAGTCACCAACATGAAATTGCTTCTTTTTGATAAATTTGTCATGCCATTGAGCCCGCTGCTGTTGGATCAGAGTGTTGTGTTCTATGGCAGCCTGTCTGATCTCATCTAACTGGTTCAACTGAAGTAATCTTTCTTTATGAGCCTCAGAAAGATCCATGCCTAAATCTGCTGCCAACTTAAATGTATGAATTTGAAACTCTATAGGGAGGAGGACTTGCTTACCGTAGACAAGCTGGTAAGGAGAAAAACCAGTACTGTTTTTCCAAGTGATCCTGTATGCCCATAAAGCTTCAGTAAGCTTTGCTGACCAATCCTTCCTATGCATCTGAACAGTCTTAGTGATGATGCCTTCTAGGGTTTTATTTGTAGATTCCACTTGGCCATTGGCTTGTGGATGGTAAGGAGTGGACTTTCTGTTCTTGATCTTATATTTTTCTGCTATCTCTTGCACTAATTTGGAAGTAAATTGGGCACCTTGATTAGTCACAATTTCTCTAGGCACTCCAAATCTAAAAAAGATCTCTTCAAAAAGAAAATTTACCACAGTTTGCTCCGTAGCTCTTGGTAAAGGCTTGGCCTCTACCCATTTAGTAACATAGTCCGTATAGACCAGAATGTACTTCTTCCCTTGTGATGGTGGATTAATGGGACCAATGAAGTCAAGGGCCCACTTCTCAAATGGGTCAATGAGGATTTGGGGATGGAGTGGCATTTCATCAGACCGGACTGGCCGTCCCATCCGTTGACAAGTATCACAACTTCTAACATACCTCTTAGCATCCTTGAAGATAGTAGGCCAATAATACCCCAGATTGAGTATCTTGTATGCTGTTCTTTTATCTGCAAAATGACCACCACACGGTTCGTCATGACATGCTTTTAAAATATCTAAGATTTCATCCTGTCATACACATCTTCTTATAATTAGGTCATATCCTGTGTAAAAGAGATCACCATTAACCCATATATGCCTAGCACTCTGTTTAATTATCTTTTTCTTTTCTTTAGTGGTCATAGATGGTGGTAATTGGCCTGATGATAAGTAATTGGAAATGTCAGCATACCATGGAGTGATAACAGAAATTACAAAGAGGTGTTCATCAGGAAAAATATCAGAAACAGGAACAATCTCACCAGTATTGTACAAACGAGACAGGAAGTCTGCCACTTGATTTTCTCGTCCAGGTCGATCTAGAACAGTGATGTTGAATTCCTGCATTAATAATAACCATATAGTAATTCGACCATTAGTGATAGACTTGTTCATTAAGTATCGTAAGGATGAATTATTTGTATGGATAAAAATCTCATAACCAGTTATGTAATGACGAAACTTATTTACAACATGAACCATAGCAAGCATTTCCTTTTCAGTGACTGTATAGTTTAACTCTGGAGGTGTCATATTTTTACTTATAAAATAGATTGCATAAGTTAAATTATGTTCTTTCTGGCCTAATGAAGCCCCTATGGCAGTAGCAGAGGCATCAGTAGAAATATGAAAAGGTAATGCCGAATTTTGTCCTCTTAAAATAGGTGCAGTTGAGAGTTTCTCCTTTAGGGTCTGAAATGCAGATTGACAATTAGTATCCCAATTAAAATTCACATCTTTAGAAAGCAATTTGAACAATGGCAGAGCTATCTTACTGAAATTTGCAATAAACCTACGATAATAGCCTGCATAACCTAGAAAGCTTCTTACATCTGTTTCAGTTGCTTGTTTAGATAAATTTTCAATTATTTGAATTTTAGCAGGATCAACTTTTATACCAGATGCAGAAATGTGACGTCCTAAGACTATTCCTTCAGTCATCATCATAAAACATTTTTCATTACTGAGGGAAAGGTTTGAGTCAACACATCTCTTTAGAATTTTGTCTAGGTTTGCCAAAGAATCTTCAAAATTACTTCCATAAACAGAAAAATCATCCATGTAAATCTCAACACACTCATGAATCAAATCTGCAAAGATGGCCAGGACCGCCCTCTGAAAGGTAGCTGGGGCATTACATAAGCCAAAAGGTAGAACCTTATAGGCATAGGTTCCCCAGGGACATGTAAAGGTGGTTTTATCCTGGTCTTCTGTTGCAATACTGATTTGATTATAACCACTGAAACCATCTAAAAATGAAAAGTACTCTTTGCCAGCTAGGGTATCCAACACCTGATCAATGAAGGGAAATGGGAAATAGTCTTTTAATGTCGCTTTATTTAATTCCCTGTAATCCACACATATGCACCATTTACCATTCTTTTTAGGGACAACAACCAAGGGGGAAACCCATTGGATGTCGGAAATGGGGTAAATAAACCCTACTTTTAACAACTTTTGCAGCTCTTCTTTGACTATTTCTTTTAATATAGGATTCATTCTGCGTTGTGATTGTCTAAGGGGTTTAATTTTATCATTTGTGTAGATATGGTGAGTACATGTCTCATGAGGAATACCAGGCATATCAGTGTACTCCCAAGAAAATGCATGTGAATGTGTATTCAGTAAATTAATCAATTGTTCTTCTTGTGATGGAGTAAGATGTGCACTTATATTTAAACTTTTGCCTAGACTAATTTCAATTGTCTTACTCTGAATATCTGTGATTGAATTAACATTGAGAATACCATGAAGTGCTAATGCTAGAGAGTGTATTGTGCAATTTTCCTAAAAATTATAACCCAAAACCTGATTTGCAGCATCATATTGTATGTCTCGTAATTCTTCAGAAATATCAGGTTCAGCAATAAAATAATCTAATAAATCTTCATTATTTGCTTCCTGAAAGTCATAGAACTGGTTGATGCTCAGAATAGGCTGAATTATTTCTTCTTCTTGTTCTTTAGTTTCATTAATCCAAGACAACTAATCTAATGTAGAAGGTCTTTGGGTAGAAGGGTAGAGTGTAATTTGTTTTCTTTCTGTCCCATGTGAGATAAGCATGCTACCTGACCTACATCCTATGAAGGCATCTGCTGTTGCCAGCCATGGTCTGCCAAGAATCAAAGGGTGACCTCCTAGGTTAGACTTTGGCTGGAGGACTATGAAATTAACAGGGTACTCCCAGGAGTCTAAAGAAACAGTAATATCCTCTAATACTCCTTCAGGTGTGATCTTAGACCTATCAGCTAATTCCAAGACTGTTGTTGTTGGTCTAAGATTCGACAGGTGGAGGTATTCCATTGTTTCAAGTGTCATCACATTAATTGCAGCACCTAAATCAATCAATGTCTTTGGAATTGAAAAATTATTAATAGTGATGGTAACCATTGGAATCCCAGGATCCATATATTTCTCAATGAAAATGGTGTTAGACATTAGTCCGACGAGATTGCCTACCACTTGTATTTTGGATGGATCCTTTTTCCTTTTATTGAGACATAATTCTTTAACTGCTTTAGTTAAAAATGGAATATCCTTTATAGCTTGCAGTAAAGGAATTTTAACATATCCATCTTTTAACTCATTCAAAACATCAAAGTTAGGTAAGGAAATTGAAGGTTTTTCTTTGACCAGCCTTTCTGGGAAAGGAGGTTCATAAGATACTAAAGTTTTTCCTTTTTGACTTTGATTTTCTAATTGAGGTTTTTCTATATTTAATTTTTTTGTATTTTTCTCATTTTCTGTTTGTTCTTCTACAATAACATGAGATTCTTTTTGTAGGGTTTTCCCAGATCTTAAAGTAATATTTTGCAATGCAAGAACTGAATAAGGAAGTGCCATTCCATCATCAACATTATACATAGGTCTTTATGTTTTATTGTTTGGATTTGGAATGGGCTGAGCTGGTAGTTGTGTAGGCCGAGGTGGAGGATGATTGGATGGAAATTGAAGCTGTTGAGATGGGGGACCCAATTGAGGAGCCATATTGGGTTGTTGAAAAGATGGAACTTGGTAAGATGGGGCTTGATAAGAAGGAGTTTGGACTTGATGCTGCTGGTATTGGGGATAGGATGAAGGTTGTTGGTATGGCTGCAAATAGGCCTGCTGATATGTTTGATTACCATGGGCATAACCTCTCCAATTTGGAGTAGATTGGGCTAAGGGAGGAGACCAAGTTTGCCAAGGCATGGGTGCACTCCATGAGTTCTGAATAAGAGTTTGATAATTTTCATTAAATTGGTGCATAGGGTCTTGGGACATACCTAAGAATCGTGGTTGCCAAGGTCTTCATTGTCCCATGAAGTAGAGAGACTCCATGCTTTGGTTCTCCTCCATTCGAGCTTCCTGCAACTCTTTTAATCTAGGGAAATCATCACTCTTATGATTAAAAGTACATAAACCACAAATTTCAACAACATTTAAAGGACATTCTTTAAGTGGGTGCTTCTTTCTACACTTAGGACAAAATATGGACAAGGCTTGATCTTGCTGGTCCTGTTGTTCTTGTCTTTTCTTCGTTTTTTCTACTTCAACCTGTGTGCCCAATGTACTCAATAAATCAGTCTTGAAATCTTCTAGCAGATTTCCAAGCTCAGCCCTAGAAATACCACTGTTTGTAGACTTGTTTACTTTGGTAATGATGTCTCTTTTTCTAGTCCTAGCCTTCCCTCTCGAATATTTCTTGCATAAGTCTTGTATCTCATCAAATGGAAGATAAGAAATGTCACCTTTTCCCATAACATTTAAAATATCTAAATAATCTTCTCTTATCCCTTTTAGAAATATTGTTCTAATCATCTCTGATGTTAAAGAATTGTATTTAGATTTTTGTAAATTGTATGAGAACCTTTCCAAATATTCCTCCAAGCTCGCATCTTCTTGTTGAGTCATTCCAAAGATATCATCTTTGAGATCCTTTGATCTGCAATAGGCCTGATATTTCCGAAGAAAGATCTTCCTCATTTCATCCCAGCTAGTAATAGAATGTTCTCCTAGACCCATAAACCACTTCAAGGCAGCTGCCTTAAGGGTAGCAGGAAAGAGGCGGAGCTTATGGGTGTCATCAGTATACCCATAAGTTCGACACAAGATGTCAAATTCGAAAAGGAAAGAGTCTGGATCTTCAGAGGTCAGGCCATAAAAGTTTGGTAAAACAGAGGGTGGAATGTTCTTCATTTTTACATCTTCTCCTAGGATAATGCTAGTGTCCAAAATAGGAAATTTGAAGGTAGCTTCCCGATCCTCTTCTGTCTTTTCATCTCTCTCATGTCCCCTTTCTTCTTCTCTTTCATGTCTCCTTTATTCTTCTCTCTCTTGTCTCCTCTCTTGTTCTCTTCTCTCCTGTCTTCGTTTATTTTCTATCTCTAGCATCCTCTCATACTCCCTTCTCTGTTCAGCTGTTGGGCCTTTTGACGTTTCTTCCTCAGACATTCTAGAACTACCAACTATTGAGATAAAACCTTTTGGAAGAGAAACTCATGTTACTTATGTTTTTGGGGGGTTTCTGATATATCTTCCTTTCTCGTCTCTAAGTCTTGACATAAAAGTAAAACCTACTCTGTTTTTTTGTTTGAAATTTTGTTTTTATCAGAAAACTAAGGTTCCTAAGTCTGCTTCTACAGTGCCTCCTCGGCAACGGTGCCAAAATGTTGGGCTCTGATCTATCAGTATTAATCAGAACTTGAATTTGAAATCAATTCGGGTCTGTAGACTTCGAGACACATCCAGGTTTAGGACAGAGAGGCTGGACTCATTTGGAAATTAGCTAACTGAAATTGAATCTACTAACAGAAACTAAAATACTGCAACTCACAGAGACAAAAATCCTTTTACAAGGGTGACATCGTTTGTTTCATTTTAAGCACACAGTAATTGATTTGTAAAAGCACAAAGGACTGAGGTAAAAAGTAATTTAAATAACAGATCTATAACCCTAGGATCAAACTACAGAGTTCTACCAGCGCTGAAGGAACAATTACTAATCAAAATCTCTTACAAGACAGTATTCATGATTTGTAAATGTCCTTTATCATTTCACCATTGGATAAACAGCAATATATAATGAATTAAAATCTTGGTTTAAACCTTCAATGCATTCAGTCTTTAACCATTGAAAAGAGCAGAGTTTATCCAATATTGCCAGTGATATATAGCACAATAGAAATTGTATTTTAAACCGTAACATGAAAGGAACAGAGCATTAATAGAATAGATTGAAAACCTGACTGAACTTGTTCTATGATTTATAAATTGGAAATTACAAGAAAACGCATACCAATTACATGATTTTAAATAGCTAGCACCATAATGAAATCGCTGCAGCCATCAAATCAATCTACCGGCAACGTGAAAGTGTGAGAGTTCGACGATGGGGGCCCTCCAAAGCCTTGCTCAACACATAGTGAGATATTCACAGAACTAAAACTTTATATTCATTCACCAGAATTGTTTACACAGTAATATCACGCAGTTTAGAAGCACAAGTGCATTCCTCCTCAAAATCGTGATCCTTTCTTCATTGTCTTGTGAATAATTTATACAAATTCAAACTCAAACTGTAAATGCTATAAACCTGCATCTAATTAATGATAATAGCTAACAAGATCATCTTCAGAATCATGGAGTTCAACAAAATCAGTATTGTTCCTCCTTTTGTGCTGGATGTGGAACAGGTGGCCATCTTTGGCTCTAGTTGACTCGATATTTGCACAGGCCATCTCACCTAACTGTTGTATGTTCATCCATATGTGGACATTAAGGATCCATTCTTTATCTTTCATTTCCCTCTTAGTTGTCCTGTAATTACTCAACCTTGGAGGAAATACGGGAAGTTAGTACATCCCGTAGTCTAAGTAAAAATCCTAGTTTAAAATGCTTAAAAAAATCATAAAACCCAATTTATTAACAAGCAATGACATTATACCTCTTTAACCAAGGTTTATAGATGATCTTTAAAGCTTTCTACTCAATATGGATGTTTTATGAAGGAAATAAAAGATATTCAAGAGGCAAAAAGGGGTCAAAAACGGTGCCCAACAAATACAATGAGTAGAATCAGAAGATTTACTAGCATCTTGATTTTTACTGTCACCTTTCTTCTGGTTATGCTTGTCTTTGATGGAGTCCCATGAAGCCCAACACTGATCTAATGTGTGCCCAGTATTTCCACAACGCTTGCAATGCAAATCTGATCTTTTGTTTCTGCCCCCTCTGCCTCTGAAGTTTCTTCTTCCTCGTCCTCTCTTGCTGCAATCTCCCTTGGAAGGGTCTTTGAACCGATTCTTTGTTTTCTGAAAAAAGACAAGGGATTCTTCGACAGGCTCGCTTGATTTACTGATCTTTCTAGACCATTTTGGATATGTTTCCTTGCCAGTGAGGACATCACCAACAATAGATGCAAAATTGTGCATCTTCAATCTAGAACTTGCAACTTATAGAATACTTGAAAAATATGGGATGCAGGTTTAGATTCCCGCTCCTTTACAAATTACAATATGATTCTGCAGCCTATACAAATAATTTTGCAGCTTATCAAAATAATTTTGTAGCTTATCAATAGCTCTATATCATTAATTCTAGAGTGCTATTACATGAAAATTATATTTCAAATACAATAATACATCAACAAAATATCTTGCATCAGACTTGTTTGTAGTAGCACAACGTGGACTCTTCAATGGAAGGTTGTATCTTTGATGAAGTTGCAACACTCTTCAAGCAGTCTTCATCAACAACCCGGTCTTCACATCAATACAGGCTGAATCAAAATCGCACCCTTCATGTCTTGAATACTCAATAGATTCAATCTTCATTTATGCAACAAGCTTCCAACGCTTTTGGAAAAATAGAAGACACAACTCTTCATACTTCATGTAAATTGCAGCACTTCAACTTTTCAAATGGGAAAGAAACTCCACAAATACAAATGCAATAGATAATCTCTGCAAAACTTCTGTTGATCCATGTATAGTACAGATTATTTTTTTTTCAAATGTAACCAAATTGAATGTTGGAAAGAGAACTATGGACAGGTGCTTATCCTGAATGAGAGACAGATAACCTAGAATTCATGACCTAGCGCTTCATTTTACAGTTTGTAGAATGATATGGCTATACTACATTTTTCTACGTTTTCTTATTTTCCTCTCCAGAGTCAGAAAGATCGGAAGAGAATTCAGAAGTCAGTTTCAGATATGCTAGGTCTACATTTGCAGAAACACATCAACGAGAAGAAGAACATGGAGTCTTTAACTCATTTTCATCCATCACTCAAAGAGTACATAGAGAGCCTACACACTTCACTTGGAGTGATCAATGTTCACACACAACAGTGGATGCATAGTCTTCATGAATCATAGCAACAGTACTAAATAGTTCTTACTTCCACCCAATTCATTATTAGGGTTCTAGTGACCATCCCCACGAGTTGCATACAAATCAAACACAAACACAACAAAAATAAAACCTTAATGGTCTTTCCCATATGTCGTTCACAGTGGTCTCTTCACATGAGAGAGAGATCCACGTTTCAACCTTACAGTTAGCTTTACATGAAGTTTCACAGCTTCACTTGTAGTAAAAATGCATCTCTTAGCGTTGGAGTTTAGATGATCATGGTGGCAGCTGTTGGAGTCTGTCCCACCAGGCGTGGCAAGGGGCGTCACTTGTCAAAATTTTTGTTTGCAGTTCAACAAAGCTCCACAATAGTCTTTACTTGCTCCACGATGTGCCCAAGAGATGAGTATCAATAAGACGCTCAAGCGTTCCTCACCCAGGCTGCCACTAGGCATAACGTTCAACTCTAAGCAGAACGGGATGAGTAGAAGGAGAAACGCATGCAGAGATGAATGTAGGTAAGAATTTAGGGTTTGCTATTACCAACACACAGACACATAGAGATGGAATACCAACAACCAGGTCTAGACATGTAACGCACAAAATGAATGCACTGGCAGGAGAAATGCATGCAACTGGCAGACTGATGAAGCAGGCAGTCTGGCAATGGACTGGCAAGCAGAATGCCAGGACTGAAATGCATCAAGCAGGAGTTATGGCAAACAACCAAACTCTGATACCACTGATAGGTATAACTCCCGATTCTATTCTATTCCATTGACATATCATACATGTATACATTTCATGTGGCGGTTGAGAACTAGCCTTTCACCTTCCTATGCAACTATTCATATTCCTATTTATTTATTTATTTACAATATATAATCCTGGCGAATTATATTCTAACAAGAACATATACTTACAATGTTTCCGAAAACATGTGTGGAATTCTTCCAGTGAGAAAATGATAGCAACGTGAAGAGAAAAATACCATTCTCGTGCATCTTGATTGAGTGAATACATGAACATATTCATGAGAACATATTCATGTTGTATATTTAACTGAACCATATATTGATGAAATTTGATGAGGTGATTTGAAGGATTATCCTCTTTGCTTTCTCTAAACCGTGGAAGGCAATCTCCCCAAACATCCATAATAGGTACTGGATTTGGAAAACCTGGAACATCAGAGAAATTGAAAGGTGAAAACCTTTGATCCATAATGGCTTCCATGGTCTTCAGCATCATCTTTAACAAACGGAGTTTCCAATCTATTTGTCAAGGCAGATTTTGTTTTCCTCTTGTTCCAATCTTTCTAGTAGCCACTGTGAACTACTGCTTGGTGAAAAAGTAGTTTGAAAGATGTTCTGATTTTGTTCACCTCTCAAAATCATATGCATAATGATATCCCAAGGAATATATACTTCAGTTTCATACCTGGAAATGGATCCAAATATGTTTGTGCTAGAAATTGTTCCCAGACTACCACAGGAACAAACTAGAACAATCTCAAAAATAAAAGTAAAATGGAATGGGTTTTATTTATTTTGGTTTGAAAATTCATAAACAAGAAGGTAAAAACATCAAAAATCTAACAAAAGTACTGAATCATGAACGAGTATGAAGAACTAGGGATCAAACACATAAAAATAAACCAGAAAGATTACAAATATAATACTGATTTCATCCACAACATACAAACATTTGCATGAGTAAAAACATTAAACAAGAAATGACGTTGTATATTGAGTGATCAGAAAGATAATAAACACACTCAGCATGATAGATAAAGTGGCTTATTAGTATGTATAAAATCAATATTAGTCTTCAAACTTAGATAAGACTCATGAGTCTTAGCTTGTAATACATCCAATGCTAGAGCCTCTTCTTGCACAAAATTCTAACCCTTGCACTGTATGCTTGTCTCTTTTTATAATTACAAATATATAATATGAAGTAGTTCCATATTCACTTCTTTATGTAAAATTTGAAACTAATCAGCATTAACATTAACCAACTTTCAAAACATTAAAAACTAATTGACAAAAAATAGCAAAATCGGATCCCTGCGAAATTTGGTGAATTTTGGAAAAATGGGTCTCAAAGAAGCCTCCATATCTCTCAATCCAAGACACATATGAAAAAAATGAGAGAGGTGTTTATAAATGAGTCTATGATGAACCAAAACCTCTCTTTTTTTTTTTAAAATCCCCTTCAATTGATCACAATACATGCCATAAATCTGCGACTAAAACAAGAAATTATTAAATATTTCAAAGCTTGAAAAATAGGCCACAAAGATGAATTCGAATATCTCAAATGATCAGATATGTTTCAAAAATGAGATAGGTTTTTATGAATGCATCCATTATTAGCAAAAAACTCTTTGTTATTTCTTAAATTCATCTCCATTTCCTCGTAATCCGTGCTCAATTACAATGACTAAAACAGGAAAAACAGAGTCCTCATGACATTTTTTGGTAAAAGGATTGAAACAAGGGTTAGACCTTGGATATATACCATGAATTGAAAATTATTTTCAGACTTTGAAAGAATATAATACTTAATAATCCATTAAAATAAAACTAATACAGAAAAGAAATAACTTAAAACAAACTATAAGCTATAAAACCCAAAAACATACATTTAAACTATTAAAATTTAAAACAAACTCAAAATCAAAAGTAAACAAGAGATAAAACTTAGAAAAACAAGACACAAAGACTAGGAACATTTTCTAGTCTTAATAGTGTTGATTTCATTAATTTGAATAAAGTGTCATTGAAAGATAACTATCCTTTACCTAAAATAGACCATATTCTACAAAAAATGGTAGGAGCAGAGAGAATTTCCACCATGGATGGTTTCTCTGGATATAATCAAATCAAAGTTCTTCCATAGTACCAAGAAAAAACTGATTTTACTACACCGTGGGGTGCTTTCATGTATGCCAAGATTCCATTTGGGTTGATGAATGCATGATCCACTTTTCAAATAGCCATGGATATTGATTTTGTTGAAGAAAAGGCTAAGTTTGTAATTATTTATATCAATGATATAACAATGTTTTCTAAGTCTGATAAGGACCATGTGAAGCATTTGGAGAAAGTTGTTTTGAATTGCAGAAGGTATGGTATTTCCCTTAATCCAAGAAAATCAAATTTTTCTTTAAAGGAGGGAAATATATTGGGGCATATCATTTCTAAATATGGAATTAAGATAGTCCCAGATAGAGTGAATGTCATTCTAAAAGTTGAATATCCTAGGAGTAAAACTGAGGTGCGGTCTTTCATTGGATAGGTTAATTTTTTAAGAAGGTTCATACCATGTTTTGCTGAAATTTTGAGGAATATTACAAACATGTTAAGAAAGGATAATGATATCAAGTGGATTGTAGATGCTAGAAAATCTTTCAAATACATTAAGAAATCCATTACTGAATCACCAATTTTGGTAAGTCATGATTTTGCAAAAGATTTTCTGGTATTTTCATATTCCTCTGAGCACACCATTGGTGGAGTTTTATAGCATAAGAATGGTCAAAATTATGAGCATATTATTTCTTTCTTTAGTAAAGTCCTGAGAGATGGAGAATTGAAGTTTGAAATTATGGAAAAAAAGAAGCCTATTCTTTGGTGAAGTCTTTGAAATATTTCAAAGACGTGTATATTCTTCATTCTCATATGGTGGCTTATGTTCCCATCAGTGTGGTACAAAGTATCCTTACACAACTTGATCCAATTGGAAAGAGGGATAAATGGATTACAGTGCTGGTAGAATATGATTTGGAGATTAAGCCTACCAAATTGGTGGAAGGGTAGGGGTTGGCTTAATTGATGATAGATTAAAACTATGAATCTTTGCAACTAAATTTCTTATCTAATTCCTCTAAGCAACTTGAACCACAATTGCGGGTGATATTAGATTTTACTTTATCTCCATGGTATAGTGACATTGTATATGTATTGCAAAACTTCCAGGAACCTCCTGGATTAAGCAAAACAAGGGATAAATCAGTCAAACCGAAGGCATCCAAATTCAGTATCATGAATCAATATCTAAATTGGAAGGATACATGAAGGATTTTGTTGAATTTTTTATTAGAGAATGAGGCCCAACATACCATGAAAAAAGTCCATCAATGGGTTTGTGGGGGACACCTTTCTTTGAAGGTAACAATTAACAAAATCTTGAGGGCTGGGTTTTATTGGCTTTCTATGTTTTCTAATGTGTATAAAGAAACCACTAGACGTCATCAATGTCAAATTTTTTAAGGGAAAATAAAATTGATGCCATTTCCTATAAATCCCATCTCAGTGGAAGAACCTTTTCAACAATGGGGGTTGGATTTCATTCGAGAGATCAACCCAAATTATTCTGGTCAAGACAGGTGGATTTTTACAGCAACTTATTATTTTACCAAATGGATTGAAGCCATACCAATCATGAGAGCTAATGATGTTCTAATTATGGATTTCCTAGAAAAAAACATCTTGTCAAGGTGTGGATGTCCAAGAGTATTGTAACAGATAATGCTCCTGCATTCAATTCAAAGAAAATGATCAGCTTCTGTCATAAGTAGCATATTAATTTGAATCATTCTACTTCATACTCTCCTCAGGGGAATGGGTTTGTAGAGTATTCCAATAAGAGTTTAGTAAATATAATCAAGAATTTTGTGGAAGACAATAAAAGGGCCTAGCATACTAAATTGAAATATGCTTTGTGGGTAGACATGACTATTACTAAAAGAGCAATTGGAATGTCACCATTTTAGTTGGTTTATGGAGAGGAGGTAATTTTTCTAGCATCTTTGGGTCTGTCTGTCATGAAGCTGTTACATGAACAAGATGATGATCATAATAATATGCAGAGAAGAATCAATCGGATAATTGAATTAAATAAAATAAGAGACAAGGATTATGACAAAGTGTAGGTTCATTAGGAGAAGGTAAAGAAGCCTTTTGACATAAAGGTGAAAGAGGAAAATTTTTAGATTGATGATTTGGTACTGAAGTGGGATACAAAAAAAGAAGACAAGCATGGAAAATTTGATTCCATGTGGAAGGGTCCATACATTATTGAATCTTATAGAGGTGAAAATTCATTTGTTTTGCAACATCATGATGGGGTTCAACTGAAAGGAGGCCTTGTCAATGGAAGATTTCTGAAACATTATTTGTCCTAGAGTTGGAAGGTAATTTTTGTACCATAGATTGTATATATTTATTTAATTTGAGATCAGTATAGATGAAGAGATCAGAGATTTGAATCCGAGAGAGAAGGAACTAAGATCTTGAGGGGTTTCCATTTTCCATTATTTTTATAGTATGCAAAAAAATGAAAAAGAATTTTTTATTTTTGCAGGAAGCAATAAAAAGAGGAACTAGTATGCAGGTTCTTTTCTACCTCACGGGGAGGATATAATACCCATTTGAAGCCAGTTGTAAGCACCATTTATGGCTAGTAGTTGGAAAGGGGGAAATCCTAAGAATATATAAGGTAAGAACTAATTTTTTTTATCATATGGCCTAAATTTATGTATATGGGGATTTAAAATATTGAAAGGGATTATTCCTAAGCTTGGAAATCATATATGTGAAGAAAAATATTTACCTTAACCTTAGAAATAAGTTTTGTATGAAAATTCCTCCCCTATTTTATTTGGTGGCAAGATTCATTGATGTAGATATGCAGCAAAGATGATCAACGATTGTAAATGAATCCATTGAAAAAGGTTGCAAGGTAAGAATAAATCTGGTCACCAACGGAATGGTTTAAAAAACATCATAGATCGATGGTTAGATGAAATGGGGGAAGCATATATACGGCTAGGAAGGATTCCGCCGATGGGACATGCACTGAAGGATCAACTTTTCCAATCATCAGAAAGAGTTACATCCAACACAATTCAATGGTGGAGATCTGGATGAAGGAATGATCAGTGGCTAGCATTCATTCTACTGGAGGAACATGCACGAAGGGAAAACATTTTGAAATTAGCATAAAGTAGTGTAAAACACATGTTTTAATGGTCGATATGGAATCCTGATCAAGATCAATGGCCAATACTAATTCCGCTGATAGAAAGTGTGCAGGGAAAGAGAGTTTGTGAACGAAAATAATTTGTTTAGGGGCTCACACAATCAAGGATGCATATTTAATGAGATTAAGATCTACAGTCTATGATGATTCCACTGAATCAACACACACAAGAAAAATTGAAGGGAGCCTCAATGGAATTGATTAAAGGGGAACAAAAATGAATGGCTAATATCGATGAAAGTTCATATCTATGATGGAGAATCACTCCGTTGGGAGAAGATGCACACTCTTTGTGAAGTTAAATCTGAGTGGAATATTAAAAGAGGATATTGACCGATGGCAAAGATTTACAAAGGATAATATCAATGGCTGAGTGTTAATCCATTGAAATTAGGTGCAGTTCAGTTATGAGGTGAACATGTAATGTTAAAGCAAGGAAAATATTTACGGTGGTGAGTAAACTAGAAGTAGATCTATGGTTGAGATCAATTCTGCTACTGGATGTTCCAGGAGAAATAAGGATGGGTGATATAGAGGAAATGAGAAGTCATATTTAAATGGTGATCAAGATCAATGAATTAGAATGAAGGACACTATATCTACAAACAGGAAGGGATTTGACTGAATTAGATGCATGCCCAATAAGAGAATAAAATAATATAAAATAAAAAGCACATGGATAGGGACTATTTGTATATATATGCATTGGAAATCAAGATCTCACGACCGTGCAGAAGAATCCAACTCAAATGAATATCTTGTCCAGTTTTCAAGTAACCAGGTATTACATTTTCATCTTAACAAAATATATTTAACATGGACAATGTAGAGGGAATGGAGGCTCAGGCATTGGAGTATCAGAAAATAGAGGACGTTTTTTAAAACAGGGATTGTGAAGTTTTTTATACTATTATGTCCATTAGTTCAATATTCTTGTTGAAAAACAAGTTAAAAGTCCTCAAAGAACAAGGAATAGATATCCATGGAGTTTTCTAGTCTTATTTCCAGTTTTTTAGTACTGAGCAAACCCTAAACTTCCCATAATTTATCGATTGGTGCGCTTGTAATTATTTCTCTTCTAAGAGGGTGGTTATGGACGTGGCCAAGTCTAAATACTTTATCATATCATCCCATTAATAGTCCAAGACACATTTTTTGTTCCTTCCACTTTTATCGACTTGTCTGAAGAGTTTAGTGAATAAATCCTAAAGTTATTCAAAGAGTCTACTATAGAAAAAAAATATTATTTAAACATGTTTCAAACAAGATGTCTCCTTCCATAGCCAAGGCTTTCCTTTTGATTTGAGTTTGTTCACTGATGAAACTCATTTTGTCATTTCCCTAATGAGTTAGTTTCTAGGTCTAGACACTAATAGGTATGTTACTGATTTCCTAATGAGTAAGTTTTTTAGAGTCGGTACTTTTTAAGTTGAGTCCATTAAGTCAAGTCTGTCCTGTTGCCTTAAATTTTATGAGTTCTTAGCAGACAGTATCAACTCATAGCTAATGAACTTTCACAATACTTGATTTTTCATATTGCAGTCATATTTGGTGAAAATGTTCTTATTCTTTAATGAGGAGAACCTACAATTCCTGAGATGGTTCTCACTGATGAAATGAGAAGTAACTTTAGTAAATATATGAACTTTCTAATGTCCGAGGTTGTCGATATTAGTTTTGTCACCATTTTTGGTTGGTAAATTACACTTTTTGACATCCATTTTGTCATCTTTTTGACAAATTTCTATCATACAGCTTGTCATTCAGCCTCAGGTATGGATATATTTGGATTAATGAAAATTCTGGTTTATTATCATTCTTTCATGATTTTATTGATTAAATTGATGTTATTTAGGAGCATGTTTGATGTATGCATGAATTTGTTTGCAGGTTATGATATTTTGATGAGCCAACAACTGGACATACATCACACTAGATATGCGCAAAGCACATCTAACTCACCCTCCAGCTCGCCGATCAAACTGCGTGATGTTTGTTGGTATATTCCATAGTGTTAAAGTACTGTAATTATTAAGTGTCCACATGTTTGAATGATGGAACTGCCTTCATTCTAGAAGGCTCATTATATTTCCTCCTCTTCTCGACACCATGACACTAGTTCATGTCAAGATGAATGCTCACACTATAGCACACGCAAGGGAGAACCTCCACGTGAGGAAGAAGGAAGATGAATGTGCATTGGCTTATGATTAGTTAACTGTAATGATGGCTGACTAAATTTAGGAGCAGTCGAACACTGAAAGGGTCGACTTTATCATTCCTGTAAACACTATATATTTTCCTCTAGATGAGAGCATGCGAGCTAGTTTTTGAGTTTACATTTATATCAGTCGTTTTCAAGTAGAATCTTTAATACTATTTTGAACCTTAAAACAAGTTACATATTTATTGTGTTTATGATCGTGATCATGTAAGAATTTAGGAATAATCACCCCGATTACTGAGAGGGCCCATCATCAACCAGTGGTTTTCATTCTTATGTGTATTTTCATTATCCTTTCCTTGCAAATTAGTATCATTTTATTTCCAGTTTATTTGTGTAATTGAATTACTATAATTGTCCATTTTACTATTTCCTGTAGAATAGGTTATAGTCTGATGCTGTGTTGATAATATAATTTCATTTCATAGATTAAAGACCTGTTGCACGCATAGTTTTCTTTCCATCCTTTTCAATTTACTGTTTAGTCTTATGTTGACAAGTACATAGGGTAGGTTGCTTTGATATCTTAGGATTAAGTTACAGTAGGTTCAGTTCTTGTTATTTTCATTTTGTCATAGATTTATTTCATTATATTTCAGTCTGTTTAACAATGCAATAGATTATGATGCCTTTATAATTATGAATTATTTCAAGTTATTATGTTGTCGAATTTGATCATTAAGTAGGTTTACTTACTGTATTTATGCATCCTAGTTTCATGTGCACAAGATCAGTTGATAATTAGCTCATTTAGGACATTTTATAATGTTTTATGTATACAGTCTATCATTTAGACAACTTGTTTAACTTGTTCTTCATACCTATCTTCGAGTTTGTTATCCAGCCTTTTGTTCGGCCTTTAATATTCTTGTTTTGTTTTAAGCCTATTTAAAGCTTTGTTTCTTTAGTTTTTTTAATATGTTTTGACTGTGGTAGTTAGATAATGGTCTTGTTTATCATTAGAAATATAGGTTAGGTTGTTTAAAGTATTTATTAATTTATATTCTTATCTTTTACCTCCTTTCACCTTGAAGATGTTTTGAGTTATGCTTTGTGATTGTATTTCTTTTGGTTTCTGATTTTCTTCTTCAATACTGTCATAATATGTGATAATTATATCTTTAGTTTGATTTGATTTATCCTTGTGTATGTTAAGTTTAGGGATAAACATGTTAAAACTATAGAGTAGTACACTAGCACTTTGTATATTGGTTATACTAGTAGGACCTGTTTCTTTCATTGTGTGGTTACTGAAGAGACTTGGAGAGTAGGACTTAAAAGAGTTATCCTGATTAAGTTTTATGCTTGCTTATTATTAAATCTTCTTTATTAAGTTTTCTACTAGATTCTTTCATTAAGGTCTATTACTTGTCTATAAGCTAGATTTTCCTTACATTTGAAATTGGTTATTTATGAAAGTAATCTTTAAAAAGAATCTTGTCTCTTATTATATTAGTTGTTCATAATATATTTTTAAGTTTAGAATCCATTGCTTATGGAATAGATCACCATGTTTACCATCACATGTAATTGAACTTTCCTTATTTTGCACATATTTGTAGAAGTTAAGTTAGATTTTATTCCATTCCGTTTCCTTACTTTTTTTGAAATCCATTTTGACACTACCTTTCGTCAAGTTCTAATCATAGTAAATGCAGATCCATATAAAAACCAAGGCGAGTGGAACTAGATAATTTAGTTTTACCATTATGTACATTTGTCAATTGTATGTATATCTTAAGTTGTTTAATTTGTAAAAGTGTCTCCAGTTGTTGTAATTTTGTTATAATGCATTGTATTGTTAATCTCTGAAGTTGTTTATGAAGCTTTCTAATTCTTAAATTAAGAGGTGGAATAGTTAAGTAAAATGAAGTTTAATTTCATAAAGCTTATTTATATTTTTATCCTTTAGTAATTGTCCATATAGTAAAGTAGTATAGCTTGATACTGCTCTAGTCTAGTACTCTGTTTGGTTTAATTACCTTTCTAGTTGAATTTATAGGAGTTTGACTTGGTTTTTCATTTTGAAAGATCTTTCAATATTTTCTTTATTAAAATATTTATGTGACACCCAAGGAACCCCTCTACCTTTGCATACACTTTGTGTCAACTCAAATTTTACCAACCTCAGTCGATAATTAAATATTACGTGAATTAATTAAGACATTATAACACCCAACATTTTTGGTGGTGTTTCCAGGGAGTTGTTCAGTAAGGTAGAATATGTAGAATCTCCTTATGAAGTTTAGTAATAGTTTGGTGGTGGGGGAATGGTAATACGAGAGGTAAGAACCCACGCATCTATTATAACAGGCACCCTCAAATCTGGCAGTAGTGGTATTAGTCACATAGGTTTCCCTTTAGTTTAGTTTTTCATGAACAGACCTAGAGATTCTAGGGGTATATATGTTAGAGATAATTCTCAAAACCTTATTAAAATCCCTACTAATATTTACGGGGGACCAAATACCCCAACCACTAACTCAGCAGAAAGCTATCAGAGAACTCATATAGGAAGTAGCTCTTCTTGGATACCTAAATATTTCATAGGAGAATCCATAGACGGGGAATAAACCATGGCAGAAAATCCTAAGGATCCCATTGTTGAAGAAATACAATAGGGTCAACCTTTGGAAACCCTCAACCCTTCACTAGTGCAGAAACCTATCAATACAACCTTCTCATTAGTAGGGGATCCTAACTTTGTTGATTTCATTGATCCTACCCAAGTACAAACCCTCTTTGGCGGCTCAACAAATACAGTTATTTCACATACAGAAACCTCCACAGTAACACCTACCATTCCTATAGGGCCTAATAAAGACATAGTTGATCATAGGAATATCTCCCCCGAAAAAAGAACGTTGGGACGACCCACTATCACCTCGAAAGGAGCCTCCTAGGTACACACTCTTTAGGAATCAAGCCTGCATGGAGCGACGGGGAGAGAATGAAGATAATGACAGCGTTAGAAATTATGAAGGAGAAGGAGAGAACCAAACTAAGACTACCTTCTTGTTCCTTATTTTAGACACTAGATAAGATATAAATATGAAGAACATCCCTCCTTCCTCCTTACCTAGTTTCTATGGGAAAAGTAATGAAGATCTGGATACATTTTTGTTTAATTTTGAAATCCTCTATAGAAGTTATAACTATCTACCAGATGCCCATAAATTAAAACTATTTCTAGCTACATTAAAATACTTTTCCTTAAGATGGTTCATGGGATTAGGAGAATCTAGTATCAGGACTTGGGAAGATATGAAAACTACATTCTTATGGAAGTAACAAGAGTATTGCAAACCAAGAGGATCTCAAAATGACATCTTTAAGATACATCAACTCGAAAACAAGTGCTTGTAATATTATCTCGAAATATTTATCTATGCATTAACTAAATCTAAATATAATGACCTTCGAGAAGAAGCAGTACGAACACTCTTTCTTAAGGGGATCTCAGAAGACCTAGTAGAAATCCTTAATCTCATGGCATCCGACGATATCTCTCATAAACCTTTTGCACAAATTAGGGAGATATGTAAAAATTACTCTAGAAGTAGGGGGAAAGGTGGGAGGAATCTTCGGGAGCCTTCTAGTAGGAATTCAAAAGGAAATAATCCCACTTCAGGAGGAGCTACAAGGATAGAATTAGAAACCTATTGGAAAATTTTAAAACTAATATTTTAGGAGCAATGGGTTTCCAACTAGATGCATTACAAGCTAAGAAAATACAAGAAGAGGAATGAGCAACGATGACCATTTTCTGTCCAAGATTCATAACTAAAAATACCCAATGGGAATTCCCATTAAATAACATCTTCGTATTTCACATCTGTATGAAAGAGCATCCAAAAGACAATTTCCCATCATTACTAGGGTTACAAGACATATACAAGAATGGGGATGTTGGTGAAACATCCAGGAGGCCTCCTTGGCAACCAAGGGATTTTCCACCATATCCGAATTTGTCACCACAACCTTCACCTTATTACCAAGCTTACCAACCACCTTAACAGTGGAACACTACAAGTTGGCAGCATTGGCCACCCTAGTATCCTCCTCCTCGTAATTTTACTCAGAAACAGTATTGGCCACAGGGGTGGAGGGGACAATCCTACCCCCAACCAACACTTTTCTCTACACCTATTTATTTGCATCATCAGCACTTATCCAATACCTAATAATTTTACCAAGCTTTGTGCCTCCAGTTCCCCTTATTACACAACAACCTCATCACTTTCAAAATAAAAAACCTCCATGGCCTACATTGTTACCTGCACAACCAATACCTAATCTAAATAATAATCCAACTCAAGCTCTTAACAACATTAAGTTTCAAACTATTCCACCCTACGTTATTTTGATTGCACCTATACATGAGATGCAATTACGATCTGGAAGAGTTGTAAATGACAAACCCAAATCATCAGCCATCATTCGTGAAGAAAATGATGAAGAAGATTCAAATCAAGTCTTAAATGATGCTATTCTCTAGGATGTGGATATTCCAAAGATCCCAGTGCATAACCATCCTCAACAAGAACCCACTCAAGAACAAATAATTCCTCCATTTTTGGAACAACTAGCAATAGAAAAACCCGTAGTTCGTCCCGAGTATGACATTATGAACGAATTAAAGAATATCTATGTCAAAATTTCTCTATTACAAGCTATTAAGGATATACTAATTTAGAGCAAGTTAATAAAGGAATTATGAATTAAGATCCCAGGAAAGAAGCAAAAAGACCCCCTCACAATTCATGTCATAGGAGAGATGTCTGAATGTATGACAAACCAATCTTATATTGCGAAATATACAAATCTAGGAACTCCATTAGTGACTATGATTGTAAATAATACCGCTATAGAAAATAAACTTATTGATTTAGGATCTTCCATTAATATGATGACCACTACGGTTCAAGAATTTTTACAGTTGGGACAGTTTCTCTGACCTACCCCTTCAATCCTAGAACTAGTAGACTGTACCATGGTAATACCTGCTGGAGTCCGAGATGACATTATTGTAACATTAGCTTCATGGGAATACCCTCTTGACTTTATGGTCATCGAATCAAAGGATCCTTCTAAAGCACATCCTATTATATTAGGTGTTGATGTATTTGTAACTTCGGAATGTATTCATGTATATATCTTATGTATTGTACCCCGATGTTTATTTCGGGAGATGTCTGTAATGTATTTGAGTCATGTCATGCCTCGATGTTTCTATAGGTAGATTCAATAATTTAAACAAGCCATGTCAATTCATTGTGGGTAACCCTCCTATTGATCAAGGGTTAAATTCCCTGCAGTTGTGGAGCACTAGGGCTATTAGACTCTCCTAGAGAAGAT
Organism: Pseudotsuga menziesii; assembly: GCA_001517045.1. Lineage (NCBI taxonomy): Eukaryota > Viridiplantae > Streptophyta > Pinopsida > Pinales > Pinaceae > Pseudotsuga > Pseudotsuga menziesii. The sequence continues at coordinate 183,180 of LPNX010258200.1, forward strand.
GGCCCTAGGTGAGTTAATGTAACTCGGGTCATTAGTACCCTAGTTGTGGTTACACAAGCCTACATAACTGAGTTAGGATTAATCGAGCCTACATAAAAAAGTTAAAGGTTAATTGAACGAAAGAATATAAATAGAGAGTGATACTCTCTATTTATCACACACCCACTCACTCACTGGGGTACATGAGTGAGAGAGAAGAAGCTGGGATCAGAGAGAGATACTACTACTGTTGGGAGACCATATTTATGTTTTTGGGTTTATACTTTTGGTGCTGATTCTATCTCTAAGAAAGTTGTGGGTTTTTTCTCCTTTATGGTTTCCCTGAGGAAAATCTTTGTGTCTATTGTCTCTTGTGTTTGATTTCTATGCTTGTTATTCTCTCAGTTAAAGATCCTAAGATAATGCTAGCTTGAATGATAAAAATATAACATGGTATCAAAGATAACCTGAGAAAAATACATTGTGCAACTGTAGAAGCTAGGAATTCTTACTTTTTGGGTCTCTCTCCACAATCCATCAAGAAAAGTATACTAGGCTAACTCTCCATTGAAGGGCGCATCTTTCTCTCGAAGTAAAATTCGATTTCAGACATTTTCAGTTTTTGGTGCAGGAAATTAGGTTTTATTATAGAAGAGGAATTTTTTAGTGAGCCCGACATATGATTTCTTTCCTCATAAAAATCAAATTTTAGAGACCTGGGTCGATATTTTTGGTTGGGTGAAACTCAAGGAAAGTCAAACCCTAGTTTGACCCCGAGATAGAAAAACCCTAAATACTAAAACGGATATGTTTTGGTACATTTGATATATATTGGGATTGAAAGAGTCTTAAGGGGCCAAAAATTTCATAGGTCTAAGATCAAATCCTGATGTACACTGTGTCCAAGTTTCATCCTCATATTCTCTATATTCTAAGAGATATGATTCCTCCAACTTAGGGTTCCAACATGTCCTAGGATTCATCCCCAAACAGGACACCTGAGGAGAATTCATATATCTTGGGCTACGAAGGTCCAAATTAAATTTATGAAGATGTTATAGAAAGGGCACATAATTTATTTTTTGTGATCCAAGTTTCAGACCTAGAATATGAAAGAGTGACACGTGGTAGTCTGTACAACTTAGCTATGTTGAACAGTCCTGAAACAGGTCACCTTGGGAAAAACTCATAACTCCCAATTGGTGAAACCAATTCTTTTGAACCCTATGGTGTTAGAATAGGGACAGCCAAGGAGACCTCAATGTGAATTTTCAGACACATAAGAGTATAAATTTTGGAGATATTGCATAAACAGTATCAGGAATTTCTGTAGAAGAAATTGGAAAACTAGGGCTTCCTATTACGGGAGCTTCTCTCCGCTGTATTCAGAAAAGGAGTACATTAGACAGTTCACCCTAAAGAGGTCTATATTTATATCAAATCAGAACTAAAATATTCCAATTTTTTAAAATTAGGTTTTCTCTGACAAGGCCTAGATCAGCTAGCTCTGGAACCACGATGGACACCTCAAATCGGTAAGATCTAATCTTTTTCTATTTTCATTTGAGGTTCTAATTTCAAAATGATCTATCACATCATATTGATGATAATCTTGGTGAAATTGACAAATTCCAAGCATGTAAGTATATTATCTCTCTAAAGAAGCTGAATTGGACACCCACATGAGTGGAGAGGTTCCACTTCCAGAAGGAGATAAGGCTAAAAGTCTTACACAAGTAGAACTTGGTCAGGGCTAAGAAGATCATTGTTGATTCAATCACGGATCACCTTATACCACAAGGGTATTCCCTAAAGACACCGAAAGAGATGTTTGATTCCTTTACCAAGTTATTTGAAGGGAACAACATAAATCAGAAAATGACTTTGAGAAAACAATTGAAGAATGTGAAGATCCAGAATGCAGAGACCATGCAGTCATACTTTAAAAGTGTCTCTCAAATCAAAGAACAACTTGAAGTGGTAGAAGGAGAAGAGGAGAATGCAGAAGTGGTGATAACCACCTTGAATGGCTTCCCAGGATCATGGGATTTAGTCTTTCAAGGAATGTGTGCCAGAAGCAAGTGATTAATTTCACCAGACTCTGGGAAGAGCAAACACAAGAATAATCTCATCTCATAATAAGAGAAAAGGCGATGGGAGCAACTGAAGATCAAGATTTCACGATTCAAAGAAGATACCTAGAGTGATGAGGAATATGAATAAATCAATTATTGAAGATCCTCTTATTGATATTTAGCATTTGGATAAGAATTGATGCTATTTCAAATGAAGAAGATGATGAAGCTGAAGGCTCAAGAAGGAGTCTACCCAAAAAACAAATAAAGATAAGTATTCAATTGTCATTTCATGATATTGTTTTGTTATGCATTTGTTTATATTCAATTAATGTATTATGCATGATAGAATGTTTGCATTAATGACAGTATACTACTAATACACATGTGATGGGTAAGTAGATCATGGTGATATACAACCCTCCATTTCTACTTAACTAGAATGAAACCTCTTTGATGACATATTGGATTAGTGCACAATATCAATGTTGTCCTGGTGGAGATGGAAGGCATCTAGAGAAGTTTCCGTGAGACATGGATGAATGTTGTATTGGCTAAAATAGTTTCATAATAATATATCTTGATGCAAAAGAATTTTTTATTATGAATATATTTTATGAAATGTTTCTAAGCATACAAATAATGCATTTGACTTGTAGTAAAGATCACGTAAAATCTCTTACAAGCAAAGAAGGATGAGACTTGTTCCAAAGAACAAGTGACGACCATTCAAGATGAAAAATAATATGACGAATGCAGTGACATCATTGATGCAAAACCTTCCAGTCATGAAGAAGTAACCAAGAAGAAAGGGAAGACCAGTTCAAAAAGAATGATGTCTAGGATGTAGTATCGATACGTGAAGGCAAGTTCGTAGTTCCATCATGCAGTAGATGGAAACATCGTGGGATACAAGGCAAGATTCGTAGCACGAGGATTCTCTTGAAAAGAAGGCATAGAATACAAAGAGACATTTGCAGCTAGTGGGAATTGAGACACATGATAGGAAAAATCATGTGTGCAAATGAAAGAAGGCCTTGTACAAGTTGAGAAGACACCCATGGGATAACACATACATGAAGAGCTTGATGAAGATATAAACCTTTGTTACAAGGTTGAATATGAAAGTCTATAAACGATGACAAGATCAGAGATGGGTGAGAGAAGAACTTTTCAAAAATCTCATGATGGAGGATCTTGGTATCTAGTGATCCTAGATGGATACATAGAATATTAGTAGCAGAGGAAGCTACTTGTCACTCTGGTACAGAATGTTTAAGTGCATAGAGTATGAAAGACAGAGGGAGAACAATACTCCACTTCAGAGGGAGTGACTACAGAAGATCTTAAGGTTTGACATGGTACGACATGATGGATAGATTACTGATGACTCTATGCTTTACCAAGAGTAAATAGGATTCCAAATTTTGATTTAAGGTTGAAGGAAGAAGACCAGTGATGCTCTTGTTATATGTCAATGACATGTTACTGACAGAAAAGAGGAACTCATTAGAGTTGCAAGAAGGAGACTTGCTACTGAGTTCGATATGAAGGACTTGAGGATGATGCACTACGTTCTAGGCATGGAAATGTGGAAAAGGGAAGTATGCAGTAGAGATCCTGAAGGGGTTCAGGATGATGAACTCCATAACCACACCTATGGCATTGAACTTGAAGCTATTGGGTGTTGCTTCATCAGAGTTAGTTGATGCCATGATGTATCATCAGATGTTTTATTCCTTGATGTACCTGATGAATACAAGACCAGATACTTGTTTTGTTGTGAATACATTGAGGCATGTTCACCTGATTGTTGCAAAGCATGCAGTGAGGTACCTAAAGGTTACACTTGATTATGGGCTCAAGTATGAGGTGAATCAGAAGATTAACTTGGAAGGTTATGTTGATTCAAATTGGGTATGTAGGGCCATCGATAGGAAGAGCACTTCAGGGTGTTGCTTTAGTATGGGATTAGGTGTGATCACTTGTTTTAGCAGGAAACATTCTTGCGTGGCATTGAGTACAGATGAAGTAGAGTATGTCGCAGATTGTTCAACTAGTTGTGAGACAGTATGGTTGAGCAAGCTACCATTTGATTTATTTGATCTCCAGTTGGATGCTACTTGTATATATTGCGACAACCAGATTTGTGTGAAGTTTTCGTAGAACCCAGTGTTCCATGACAAGTCGAAGCATATCAAGATCAAATATCACTATATCAGGGATATGGTGCAGAGAGGAGTAGTGAAGCTCTAGTATGTTGTGATGGATGAACATATAGCTGATGTGTTGACTAAGCCATTGGCCAAAGTGAAGTTTGATTACTTCAAGGAGAAGCTTGGTGTTCTCCAGATTGAGGTTCCCTCCAAGGGGATGTGATGAGTTCATGAGCCATTCTGACATGGTGAGAGGATTAGTTCCTTCCATGGTCAAATGTAAGGGTTGAGCCATTCTATCATGGTGAGAGGATTGGTTCCTTCTATGTCAGATATGAGTGTTGAGCCATTCTGATGTGACTGTAGGATTGGTTCCTACATGATCAGATATAAGCACTGAATTCCATTCTCTGAATGGAGGCACCTGGTAAGTTACCAGGAATACTTAGCCTAGAGCTAAGGGACATTCTGATATGACTGTGGGATGTGTTCGCAGATGATCAGATATAAGTGCAGGGCCATTCTGATGTGATTACAAGATGTGTTCTCACATGATTAGATATAAGTGCTGAAGGCCATTCTCTTGGAGAATGGAGGAACCTGGTTAGTTACCAAGAATCCTCAGCCTGGGGCTAAGAGCCATTTTGATGTGATTGTGGGATTGGTTCCCATGTGATCATATGTGAGTGTTGTGCCTTTCCACAGATGATAGTAGGTGTGTCCTATCATGCTGGTGGATGTGAGTGATGTACCTTTTCACAAATGGCATTAGGTGTTTCCTACCATGCTGGTGATTGTAAGTGCTGTGCCTTTCCACATATGATAGTAGGTGTGTCCTATCATGCTGGTGGATGTGAGTGCTGTGCCTTCTCATAGATGGTAGTAGGTGTGTCCTACTATGCTGGTGATTGTAGGTGATGTGCCTTTCCACATATGATATTAGGTGTGTCATATCATGCTGGTGGATGTGAGTGTTGTGCCTTTTCACAGCTGGTAGTAGGTGTGTCATACCATGTTGGTGATTGTAAGTGTTGTGCCCTTCCATAGATGGTAGTAGGTGTGTCCTACCATGCTGGTCAATGTGATGGCTAAGCCTTTCCACAGATGATGGTAGGTGTGTCCTATCATGCTGGTGCATGTGAGTGTTGTGCCTTTTCACAGATGATAGTAGGTGTGTTCTATCATGCTGGTGAATATAAGTTCTGGTCCTTTCTGAAATGGTTCTTGGATCTATTCCTCCCATGGTCAGATATGAGTGTTGGGCGTTCCTTTCTGACATGGTGTTGGATGTGTTCCTCTCATGGTTAGATTTAAGTGCTGGGTAGGCCATTCTGACTTAGGGTCAGATATAAGTACTGAAGAAGACCTACGTGGAGGCTAGTCCTACAACCAGCATGAAAAAGGGATAGCTCTATAGAACTTCCTATGACTAGAAGAATCATGAGATACACCCGTGATGATGATAAAACAGTTATGATCTAGATCAAGTGATGATATATCCAGTGATGATGTTCCAATGATGATCCAGATCCAGTGATGATCCAGATACGGTGATGAAGATGACTTGAATATGAAGATAACTTGAAGATGAAGATGAATTGAAGATGAAGATGACAAGAAATCGATGATGATCTAGTTGATACAGAGAAGAAGACCAGTGCTGACAAATTTTTAAGAGGGAGTGTTGATTTATTTGTAGCTTTGGAATGTATTCATCTATATATCTTATGTATTGTACCCCAATGTTTATTCCGGGAAGTGTCTGTAATGTATTTGAGTCATGGCATGCCTCGGTGTTCCTATTGGGAGATTCAATAATGTAAACAAGTCATGCCAATTCATTGTGGGTAACCCTCCTATTGATCAAGAGTTAAAGTCCCCGCAGTTGTGGGGCACTAGGGTTATTAGAATTTCCTAGAGAAGTCGGCCCTAGGTGAGTTAATATACTTTGGGTCATTAGTACCCCAATTGTGGTTACTCGAGCCTACATAATAGAGTTAAAGGTTAAGCGAATGAAATAATAGAAATAGAGAGTGAGACTCTCTATTTATCACACACACACTCACTCACTGGGGCGCATGAGTGAGAGAGAAGAAGCTGGGATCAGAGAGAGAGACTACTGCTTCCGAGAGATCATCTTTATGTTTTTGGGTTTCTAATTTTGGTGTTGATTCTATCTCTGAGGAAGTTGCAAGGTTTTTCTCCTTTATGGTTTCTACGAGGAAAATATTTGTGTCTATTGTCTCTTGTGTTTGATTGATGTGCTTGTTATTCTCTTAGTTACAGATCCTAAGATAATGCTAGATTGAATGATAAAAATCTAACATTAGGGAGGCCATGGTTAGCCATTTCTAATGCCTTTATAGGATGTAGGGATGGATAAATGACCATTTTGAATGGGTTGTCTACACATAGACTTATTTTATATCCCCCATCACAACCTGTAACTAAAAATTTGTGGTGGTTATATTTCCCCTTTGGGGATGAAAATATAGAAGATCTCTTCTTTCCTAATGACTATTTCTGGGCACTTTAGGAGAAAACTACTGAGAATTAATTAAACTAGTTTGTCTCTTCCACAACTTGTATATATTTTCCGCAGTATTTTTCCCAACTCGATCAGATGTTTTGAGATGCGTTTTAAGAGAATATGGCTCTCTCAACATTTGTAGAAACATGACGTGTCTTTGTAATTGAAGAGCACATAGGGTCTTATACTGTTCCTTGTGAAGTTAGCCTTGGAAACGTTTTACACATAAATGCAGGGTTAACCGAGAGTCAACAAGAAAAATTGCTTAAGGTCCTTAAAAACCAATTTGGAGCATTTGCATGGGAATACACTAACATAAAAGGTATACACCCTAACACCTATATTCACCATATCTACATGGATCCAACCATTCAACTTGTGAGATAGCCTTAGAGGAGGATGAATCCTGCTCTAAAAGATATAGTAAAAGAGGAGTTACAAAAAATTATCAATGTTGGTTTCATCTATCTTATCTTCGATAGTAAATGGGTGTCTCCTCTAGTTGTAGTCCCGAAGAAATTCACAGGAAGTGGAGTATTTGTGTTGATTTCAGAGATCTAAACAAGTCCACTCTTAAAGACTGTTTTACTTTTCCCTTTATTGATCAAGTGTTAGATACCTTGTCAAGAAAACAATAATTTTCCTTTATTTATGGGTATAGTGGATAAAATCAAATTTTAATAGCACCCAAGGATCAAGATAATACCACTTTTACATGCCCTTGGGGAACATACGCCTATAGAGTTTTTCCATTTGTATCATATAATGCACCTGCCACTTTTCAGCATGCATTTTTAGTAATTTTTTTTCATCTTATACATGACTTTGTAGAGGCATACATGGATGATTTTACAACCTATGGTAATACCTTTCAAGAGGCCCTTAATAGCCTTGAGAAGGTCCTTATTTGATGTCAAGAAACAAACCTGGCCCTTAGTCATGAGAAATGTAAAATGTTATTAACAAAAGGTATAGTCTTGGGGCATCATGTTTCTTCCCAAGGATTCAAGGTGGATCCTGTGAAATTACAAGTAATTGTTGGCATTCCTTCTCCAAAAAATAAAAAAGAGGTAAGAATATTTCTTGGCCATGAAAGCTATTATCGTTGTTTTATTGAGAATTTCACTAAAATAGTTGCACCAATGTTTAAGCTACTTACAAAGGATGTAGAATTCCAATGGGATGAATCTTTTCAAAGTGATTTCGAAGTCTTAAAAGATAAATTATCAGTGGCACCGATACTGAGGGGTCCCAATTGGTCCCTTCCTTTCCATATATCCACTGATGCTTCTGATACAAACATAAGAGAAATCCTAGGCCAAAAAGAATGCCTATCACCTTATGCTATTTATTTTATTATCAAGAATTTGACCCGTGTCGAGGTGAATTATACTGTTACTTAAAAATATTTTTTGGCAGTAGTCTATTCCATTAATAAATTTCACCATTAAATCACAGGATACAAAGTTTTTGTGCATATGGATTACTCTTCCATCAGGTTTTTAATGAATAAACCAATTACCAATGGTAGTGTGACTCGGTGGCTTCTTTTATTACAAGAATTTAACATTACCATCATTGAACAACCAGGTAAAGAGAATTTAGTAGCAAATTTCCTTTCCCATATTCAAAATGAGGACGACACTAAGACCATTGATGACACTTTTCCTGATGAACATATATTTGATGTATTTCATTTGAACCTCTTGGTTTACAGATATTTCCAATTATTTAGCAACTAGGAAATTACCAAATCACTTGTCCCCACCGGAGAAGCGTCGTATTATAGTATAGATCTCTAACTATTCCTGGGTTGATAATGATCTCTTTCATATTGTCCCAAATCTTATTATTAGACGATGTGTGTGGGAGAATGAAATGACATATATCCTCCATGCATGCCATGATGGACCAAGTGGAGGATATTTTTCTGATAAGAGGACAACATACAAAGTGTTGCACTCTGGTTATTACTAGTCGAGTATTTTCAAGGATGCCTCCAAATATGTTAAAGGATATGATAGCTTCCAAAGAATGGGTAGACCAATGTCTTTTGATCAGATGCCCTTACAACCTCAGGTCATGATAGAGCCATTTGAGAAATGGGTTCTGGATTTTGTAGGACAAATTTCTCCCATGTCTCGTAAAAAGAAGTATATCCTAGTTTGCACAGAATATGTTACTAAGTGGGTAGAAGATAAATCTCTATTTAGGGCCACGAAGAAATCGGTAGTAGAATTCATATACTAAGAAATATTCACTTGATTTGGTGTGCCTAAGGAAATTGTCACAGATCAAGGCTCTCAATTCACTTCTAAGTTAATGAAAGAACTCACCACGAAGTATGGCATATGACACTGTAAATCCTGACCTTATCATCCCCAAGCTAATGTTCAGGTAGAATCAACCAATAAAGTATTAGAATCCATATTAACCAAAACAATTCACTTACATGGCATAAGTATTGGGCAGATATACTTCTAGAGGCTTTGTGGGTCTATAGGATAACATGGAGAAACACTACCAGACATAACCCCTATGAGTTGTTGTATGGAAAATGAGTCCTTTTACCTATCAAATTTCAAGTTAAAAAATTTCATATGACATCACAATTAGGCATGAATTTGGATGAAGCACAGAAACAACGAGTGTTACAGATTAATGAGTTAGATGAAATTAGACAAGATGCACTCCAAAGAACAATGTTAATACATAATCAACAAAATAAATGGCATGATAAATTTATTAATAAAAAAAAAATTTAAAATTGGAGATTGGGAATTGCTATTTGACACAAGATACAAAATTTTTAAAGGAAAGTTAACTACTAGTTGGATGGGTCCATATTAAGTAGTTATTGCTTTCGATAATAGATCATTAGAAATTAAGAAAATTGATGATTCACAAATTTCCTTTGTAGTAAATGGACACAAACTTAGACTTTACAATCAACCAATATCTAAAGAGGATTTCGTACAAAATGTCTTGCAGCAAAATGAGATGGAATTGGTTGAATAGGAAATTATTCCTCCTCCTCATGATCCTTAAAGTTATTTTTGTTTGTCATAACTTGTATATATGTAAATATGTTTGTGTTTTCCCGAATAAGTAAGAGTCATTTCTAACAAATTAACTTCATTTATATAGAAGTTTCATTCCTATGATCATTTGTTGCAGTTTTGTCAAATTAAAGCAGAAAGACTCTTTTTCCTTTTTCTAATGAATTTTGTAGATGCTTTGTTAAGAATAAATACGAATCATCTAACACATGGTCTTGTAGTTTGATTACAAATATTTTATCTATATAAGTAGCTTATGACACATTATTTGAAAAGGGGTAGTGCTTTAAAATATTCATTATATAGATTAACTCTTTCTTTTTGGTTACTATCAAAACTGATGTTTATAGTGCAATTAAAGAATTCCTTGTATATCATCCTTAACCACTTATTCTATAATTTGTTATGCTTTTATATATGGTATTTTGATTCAGACATGTACATTTTTTATTTAATAGAACAATTGCTTGAAAGACCTACTCTAATTATCATATTCTTCAGATTCTTATCTTACACCTATGGACTACTGGTTCATGCTATACTTATTATCAAAACTTGCCTCTTAAGCATTTTTTTGTGTTAACTCGAAAGTAAGTGAAATTTCTACTTGTGGGGAGCATTACTGACATTTTATGAAGAAGATAGACTAAAAGTTCAAAGAAATGCTTTAACTTATTATCATTTGACATGATCCATAATTAAGGCCATTATAAAGAAATTACTTATAAGCTTTGTTCTAAATTTGAATTATGTGTTTAGTAGGCTTAGCACGCTCTAGTACCAACCGAATTCCATATAATCAAAATAATTATACGAAGCAAACCCCTCAGGGTACTGAACAGGCCTGTTGGCAGTAGGGCTATGCTTACATGGTACCAAGATAAACCCACCAGGGTATTGGACAGTCCTACTGGCAGTAGGCAAATATTGGGTAAAAGATATCTGGTTAATACACCACTATGCACATGGTTCGGACAAATGATAATATATTTGTAAAAAAAACTAGAATATATATAAATAGATGTGTAGGCCAATTGTTTATGATGTAATTAACCAGATATCTTTTACCCAATATTTGCCAGAATTAGATCGTTGGATCTCACAAACTCTAGGGTAAAATAAAAAATATCCTTGAGATGACAAGAATTATTTACAATAAGGCATGGATATCACATCCCCGGTTTTGACCCCGTTTGCATGATCTATATAATGTAATTAATAGTGGTGAGGAGCTAAAGGAAAAATCCCCACCATAGATTTGGTTGTGTATGTTTCGGCAATAGGGGTAGTTGCCAATGTTATGTAGTGTTATTTGGCACATTATAATTTGGCATCATGTAAACACACACACATCAAATAAAATGAACCACAACTAGCTACGACAGTGCAACGTTGAATGAAAAGGGCATGGTTCCAAAGGATAAGGGGTGGGGGATGTCAAACCTTGGTTTATGGGGGGAAACCCATGTGTTGCCAACTTTTTTGTTTTTCCACCTTTCTTGTTTCACCAAGCTCTTCAATGTCTTGATTTTGTTAGTTGGGGTAGTTATTGCATGAGGGAACATGGGCATGGGAGGCGTAGGTTTTGGCAGCCTATTGTCAGTTGGGATGGTACATATGCCCAGTGGAGAACCTTCTTTTCTCTCACACCTAGTCTCCATTCTTCCCCATTCCCCATTGGGGCCACTGTCTATCCTCTTCCTCACTGGCCTGGCCCTCACCTCCACTGCCATCTTCTTCGTGGTCAGTTTATGCTCACACGCAGGGACTCTGCGTTGTTTTTGCTCATGCTGGGAGTAAGAGAAATCATGGCTGTCGCTTGGGATTCTCGGGTGCAGGAGCCATTTCGCGCCTAGGTATTGTGTGTGTAAGTTTCCTCACTGGTTTGTGGCTGTGCATTTGTTTTCTTCTGTGTGTTGCGGTTTGGTGCAATCTGCACTCACGCACAGACTACTTGGGGCGTTTTTCCCATGTTTTGAGTCGTGCTCACTGAGTACGTTGTGGGATTGTTGTTTTCCCTGCGTTTTGTTGGCTGTGGTGTTCAATTTTCATTTTCGGGCCACTGTGAATTCCCAATTCCATTGATTGAGTTTTCCTTTGTCCATGCTGAGAGTTGGCTTCTCTTTTGTTTGGGACTGTGTAAGTTCCCAGTCATTACATTGAGAAATTGTGTGCGCTATGGGCTGTTGATTTCCACAACTGTGGGCTAATTTTTCCTTCTTCCCTGTTTTTGGGACTGTGAATTGCTGCTACCATCCATTTGGAGTCTATGGTTGCTGATATACCCTGGTTTGGGTGCTGTTGCAGAGTTTTTTTGGCCACGATATGGCCAAGAACAACTCCGAGTTTCCTTGTGGGCTTGAGCTGTGCTCATCGTTTGTTTGGGACTATCCCTGCTTGTCGTTGCTTCTTCACAAGGCTGTGAAGGGTTGTTTTGTTGCCGGTATGCAGTGGTTGTCCCTTGGCTATGTGTAAGCCTATACTGACCCTTATCCTAGGAAGAATCATGCCCAGCTTAGGGGTGGCAGTGTTGCTGAGAAATTGATGAGCACGCTGGCCTATGGTTGGGTGGAACGTTGCAGCGACGTAGCTGGTTGCAGGACAAGTTCTTCATCCGAAGATAAGTAATCTTGGTTGTTTTGTCTCTGCAATTTATATCTATTGTATAATTAATTATGATGAACATGTTTTATGTTGGAAATGTATGTGTGTTGCTTCCGCTGAATGTTGATTCATTCTCCATCTGTGTATGCTTGTAAGTTTTAATTCCAGCATTGATGTTTGTTTAACTTCATGGGGCTGCTTACCCAGTTGCTTGTGGTGTTCGTCGCATCCTCTTCACCATTCTAAGGGATGGGGACATGACAATGGATTGTTGAAATTGAACCCAAGAGATAGAACAATTACACTCACAAAGTTGCTAATCAAACATGCAAAATTAACACCAAAGGAGACTGAAATTGGAGCATAACACTAATCTGTATTGAGTAAGTGTAAAATATCTTACCTTGTGAAGTAATAGGCTTCTATAATATATAATTACATGAGAGGTTTGAATGCATAAGTATGCCATTCGAAATAGTAAAAAAAACAGCTTAACAAATCTAGTCAAATACCCCATAGGTGCATAAAGCAGTTTCCAAATCTATGAAGATGCTAACGAATTTGCTAAGTCAAGTGAGAAAGCTAAAGAGGGATGGAAAGACAACTCATAAATTCTAAAATTGGTCTCCAGGATGTTTCCCAAGTGCTCCATGACTCAGTTTTAGCAAGTGTTGACTTCTAGTACATGTAGAAGGCAACTAACATAGAATGGAATCTATAAATCTAGGTAATAAGACAAAAATAATTAAAATAATGTCTAATGTAGGTAACTATGGGTTTATTATTCTAACACCCTCCCTTAATCCTGAATTTATGAGTAAATATTAGAAAAATATAGTGCCTAGAAACAAGGCTTAGTCACCCTTTACATACTGCTGGTCCATACAACCAAGGAAAGAGGCAAAAACCCAGTGGGAAAATCCTCCCTTAAACATGGAAAAAAAAACAAAAGTTAGAAATCTTGTTATCAATCATGCTTCATAGCATGATCAGCAATCCCAAGCAGTGATTTGAGATTGCTGAAGGTCTTCTCACAAAAAAATTTGGTGAATATGTCTACTACTTGTTCTGAAGATGCAGAGAAGAGTAAAACAATGGTACCATCATGCACAAGATATCTTATGTAGTGCATATGGATCTCAATGTGCTTGGTTCGTTGTCTCTGAACTGGATAATTGCATATTCAAATGGTTCTTTGATTATCACAGTAGATAATAGTTGAAAACTTTGATTCGAAGCCACATTCTCCAAGTATCCCCTGCAACCACAAACATTGAGTTGCTGCATTTACAACTCCTCTATACTTTGCTTCTGTAGATGAGAGTTCTATGGCACTCTGCTTCTTGCTTGACCAGCTAATTGGTCCTTCTTCAATCATGAACACATATCCTAATGTAGACTTTCGATTTTTTTTGTCACCTACCCAATCACTATCAGTAAACCCAATGAAATCAATATCATATTTTGCTTTGTAGAAGATCCCATGAGTTCTTGTTCCTTGAACAATGTTTAGGATCCTTTTGGATGCCCTCCAGTGGATCTCATGAGTCTGATCCATGTATCTCAAATCCACATTAACTGCATAAGATAAATCAGGTCGATTGTGTGTAAGATAAAGCAAACACCCAATCAACTGCGTATACAGTGTATTATTTACCATAGGAGAACTTGCTTCTTCAAGCTTAACTCTCGAAAGGAAGGGAGTCTTTCTTGGCATGCAATATTTCATGTTGAACTTGATGAGAAAATATGAATCATACTTGGACTGATGTACTTTGATTCCATGTTGGGATTGAGCAATTTTGAGACCCAAGAATTAGCTCAACAATCCCAAATCTATCATAGAAAATGCATGGTTCATTGCATCCTTCAAGGTCAGAAATCTCTTTCTTTGAACTTCCTCTAATCAGTAGGTCATCCACATACAAGACAATAATCATCAAAGAACCATGAATCAGCTTCAAATAGAGATTAGTATCAAACTTGCATTGAACAAAACTTAATGGCAACAAAAAACCATCAATCTTGGCATACCAAGCCCTGGGGGCTTGCTTGAGGCCATATAATGATTTCTTTAACAAGAAAACTAAAGATGGATTAGAAACAAACCCTTCAGGTTGCTGCATGTAAATATCCTTAGTGATATCTCCATTTAGGAAAGCACACTTCACATCCATGTGATGTACTTCTTGCTGCTTCGAAGCTGCAATGGCTAGAGCTAGCCTTGTGGAGTCCATCTTTTCCATTGGTGCAAAGGTTTCATTATAGTCAATACCATGTACTTGTGAGTAGCCCTTGGATACCAATATTTCCTTATATTTCAAAGGTGAACCATCAGCATCAAACTTGGTATTGAAAAACCGCTTACATTGAACTAGCTTCCTCCCTTGGGGAACAAGTGTTGTTCTTCTGGAGCGAGCTAAATTCTTCTTTCATGGTTGTTTTCCATCTTGTATAATGTGATGAATATTCATATGTCTATGGATATAATTCAACCATTATATAGCACTTCTCAGCAAATAGATGATCCTTCACACAAAGGCACTCTCAAATTGAGATCTAGTCCTCCTAGTTTTATTAGGGTTTCCAGCTAGTTCCCCAGCTGCATGAATGGTATTTGCTTCCCATTTTGGTCTTGTAGAATTGTTAGGATCTTAAATAAAATCATAATTTTCAGACATATAAGAATCATAAAACTCATCAGTCTCTTCACTTACAATTAATGGTTCTGGTGGTGAAGAGGATTCTCCAACTTCAACTACTGCTTAAGGCTCTTCTTGGAATTGAACACTTCTTTCAATGAAAGCTTTGTTAGTGCTCAAGTTGATCAACTTGTACCCTTTTGAATCTTCAGAATACCCAACAAATAGGCACTCTTGGATTTGGGGTTTCAAATCCTTCCTCTTTTTAGTTGGAATTCTATCCCAAGCTTTTGAGCCAAAAATATTGAATTGGGTCACATCTGCCTTGTTCCCACTCTAAGATTTGAAAGGAGTCATACCATCAAGTTTCTTATGAGGCACCCTATTCTGGATGTAGGATGCACAGTTTGTAGCGTCATCACAAAAATTTGGTGGAAAATTCTTACCCTCCATCATCCAGGCCTGCCATCTCCTTCAGTGATCCATTCTTTCTCTCAGCAACACCATTTTGTTGTGGTGTGTAAGGGATTGAATGTTGCATCTGAATACCTACATATTTGCAATACTAAATGAACTCAGACTTGACATAGTCACCACCATTTTCAGATTTGAAGATATTGAGTTTCCTCCCATACTGGTTTTCAACCAAGGCTCTAAATACTTTGAAGGGGTCAAAAACCTCAGACTTATGCTTTAGGAAGTGAACCCAACAATGTCACTGTGGATCAACTCAAGAGGTGTAGAGGTTCTCTCATGACTAGCTTTCTCATACTTGTGCTCTGGGTGTTTTCCTAGGATACAACCTCGACAAACTCCCTTAGAAAACTTGATCTTTGGTAACCCTATGACCATATATTTTTCACTCAAATCAAAAAGATACTTGTAGTTAATATGGCCAAATATTTCATCCCAAGGCTTGCTTGCTTCATTAGAATGAATCAAAAGAGTATAGGGGTTTGAGTAGGGTAGAAAATGTTAAAACGTGTATACCTTAAAAGTGTGATCAACAACACCTTTTTCTATGACTTTACCATTCAAAATCTCAATGATTTCAACATCATCAGGGGATAATATGACCTTCTTTGGAGACCTAGTATGAGCCATCTGATACACTAACAAGAGATTAGAGGCAAGACCTAGAACATACAACACATTATTGAAACTTCCATGGTCAATATCAATCATAACCTTCCCCAAATTATCAGTGCGAGAGTCATCACCCAAAACTATTAGTGGACCTTTCGACATGTCAAAAGAGGAGAATGTCTCTTTTGTCGAAACCATATGTCTAGAAGCTCCAGAATCTATGATGAAGCTAGGTGAGATTGATGTGCCAACAACCAAGGCATGTACTCTCTCTCTGTCTTCTGAATTTGATCCTCTTTCCTTCTTCTTTGAGAAATCAGGAACATAGATGTTATTCTTCTCCAGGGGTTGGGTCAACATGTCAATTTTCTTCTTCATACAAGGGCTCTTAGGATGATAGCCCTTACTACATTATGCACACTTGCTCATTTCTCCTTTATTCTTCTTCTTCTGGGAATTCTTCTTGGAACCTTGGGAATCCTCTTGAGACTTAGACTTGTCTCTCTTTTGCTCAGGTGGATTTTTATCTTTTTTCTTGCTTTTTTAATCCACCCTTGAATCTCTAGAAACCAAATCTTGGTCTTTGGAAGGTTTGATGGTGCCCATGATCACCAACTTATCTTCTCCAGTGTGAGGGATTCCATGAACTGTGCAAGATTAAGAATATTCCAGGATCGAGCTGTCAACTTGGTGGCATGGAAGGTAAAAAAAACACTGAATAGTCAGTACCAAGCTTAGAGAGTATGGCCAAGACTAGTTTATCTTCCTTCTTTTCGATTCCACACTATTTTAGTTGCAAAACAAGGGCCTTAAACTTGGAAAAGTAGAGTTGCAATGATTTGAAGCTATTGGGACTCAAGGAGATTATCTCATTCTTGATTTGATGTCCTCTCATCTCATATGTCTTTCCAAAAATATCTTAAAGCTTCTCCCACACTTCATTAGTTGATGTCAATCCATCAATATGGAAGAGGAGGTCTCTTGAGATGCTCAGACACGAAAGACCATAGGCCTCATCCCTCCTGTTGTGCCATTTAATTTTATCTATAGCTGCATTGGGCTATACCTCCATTTCCATAGTCACCCTATAGATTCATTTCTCTCTCAACAATATCTCCATCTTAGGTTTCCACTCAAATAAATTTAATGGAGTCAAGATGATCTTCTGAGATTGGTCCATAGCTCAATAGCTATGCCCTCTAGTAAGAAGAATGCACTCTTGGTCAATGATGTAAAACCTACAATAACAATTTGGAAGGATAGAAATAAATTTACCATGTGGAAATTGAACCCAAGAGATAGAACAATTACACTCACAAAATTGATAATCAAACATGCAAAATTAACACCAAAGGAGACTGGAATTGGAGCATAACACTAATCTATATTGAGTAAGTGTACAATAGCCAACCTTGTGAAGTAATAGTATTCTTTAATATATAATTACATGATAGGTTCGAACGCATAAGGATTCCATTCAAAATAGTCAAAAACCAGGCTTACAAAATCTAGTCAAATCCCCCATAGGTGCATAAAGCAGTTTCCAAATATATGAGTATGCTCATGAATTTTCTAAGTCAAGTGGGAAAGATAAAGAGGGATGGAAATACAACTCATAAATTCTTTTATTTGGAGATAAGGAGGAAGGATGATGTGGGAAAAAAACAAGGCAATTACACCTAGACTAGCTTTTCCTTTTGCCTTAAATCAGTTATAAACCAAGGCATCTTTTCAGAAAAAGAAGATATGCACTTTAGAGAATCTGGAATAAATAAGACATGCTAAAATTGGTTTCCAAGATGTTTCCCAAGTGCTCCATGACTCAATTTTATAAAGCGTTGACTTCTAGGACATGTAGAAGGAACCTAGAATAGAATGGAATCTAGGAATCTAGGTAATAAGAAAAAAATAATGAAATTAATGTCTAATGTAGGTAACTATGGGTTTATTATTCTAACATGGATGACTAGATTTTCCTATGGCATTTTTCAATTATACTATCATTATTCACTTGATAATTCTAAGCACTATTATTTGTGATAAATGTACATATCTGCATCATTTCCATTTTACAAGTTAGTTTTTCTTTTTCTTGCAAACATGGTCACAGCATGATATAAATCTGTATTAAATTAATTTGAAATTACTTAGTTTTTTATTGTATGGATTGAGGACACGCCATATATTTTTTTGGGGGGAGGAAGATTATGTTGTGAAGATTATACTATTTTTATTTTTTCTGACTATTTATATAACCGTTTAGTTATCTTTGACAAATGACAAATGCTTTCAGGATAATTAGCAGCAATCTAATCCAGAATAAAGCATGTTTTTAGAGAAAAAATCTATATGAAGGATAATATGTAGGACCATATGAAGGGTCGAACGTTGGTCTGAATGAAATTCCAAATGATGATTTGAATAAAAACTGTGGAATTATCGCACTAATGATTAAAAAGCATATCAAGGTGTTAGATTTAATTTTTTTTTTGGGCAAAAGGTTGTGCTGAGCTATACCTATGATTATTAAGTCATATCTACATGCTTATAAGAGTGCTACGACTAATTTTTGACCTATGATATGAATTTGACATAATACAATCTAGCTTAAACCCCCCATATGGATGTGATATGACATTAATAACTTTTCAGTCATCATTATATTGTTATAACACTTACCCTCTTATCCTATTCCATGTATAAATCATCAAATGATCAATATTCATGTTAACTTAAGTTATTATGGCTATGAATATGGTTTATGAAAGCGCATTGATTAATACATTCAACTTGTCCAAGGTTTTACTTTGGACATGGTTGAACCGATTGAAACCTTATGAGCCTATTAATGAATGTGTCCTTTGACGACACTCAACTCAAGATTCATCTTAATAGCACGATCACCCAAATGTGCCAATTCTTTGTGTGATCATTTTATCGATTAAATGAAGCACGTTTTAAACCACCCTCTTGCAATTTCCTTGCTATTCTATCACCCTCACCTATTATCATCCTTGCAGATCCATTTCAGTCACGATCTCCATGTACCCTCTGTGAGCTCCACATCCTTCCCTCTGTCTAAACAATGCCGAATATCTTTGAAATCGAGAGCTATCAAGATTTATTTCAGATACCATAATTTCGAGAGTGTTAAGAGATATTTTTTCGGGTTGGATGGAACCCTTTTCTCCACCTGCTGTAAGGGTACGATGAAGAGATTTTGCTTCTTTTTGTGATGGGTTTTGATTGGAGAATGACTAGGTTAGGTCATCTTTCCTTCCCGATGACTAAGGAATCTATCGCCCTTCTGATTAATCTACCAAGGGAGGGAATTCGATGGCATAAGCACTGGTTCCTTCTGCGGGAATCTCACAACTTTGCTCTTAAACAAGAATATCGACATGTTGCAGGAATCAAGGGATTCCACCAAAACTGGATTAAGCCAGAGTACATCAACCATTTGAATGTCATCATCTGTCTTATCACTTGCGAGGGTAAGTTCAGCATATTCAAAGCTTTCCATATCCATTTGTTAGCACATTTTGTTCATCAAAAGTTTCACAATTTTCCATTTTATTTCCTTAGAAGTCTAGAGAAAATGTTGAGCCAGGTTAGGAAAAATATCATTCACCCCAAAGGTAGTTTATATCACCATAGTCTGATTAAAATCTTGATCTTAGATCAGATTAAAGAGAGGAATCCAAATTAGGATACTTTTGTGCTTAAATTTCTTAACCCCCAACTTAACATTCAAAAATTCCCTCGTCATCTCCATAATCATGAAGCTAGTCAAACCCAATTCGTAGAGAAGAAAATCCCCAATGTTGTCCATCTTGATGAAGAAACGTCAGAGGCTATCCCATCTCCACATTCTACCCCTGTTAACCTTATATCTGCTAATTTTGGACCCTTATCATGACCTCACACTAGAGACCAGGAGACAAAATTTGTCCATTCCACAGTTGATCCTAGCGTCTAGCCATGGTACAGCCCAATATCGATACTGGTCATCCAAATGATATGGCTGATGCATATAAACCTGATCCAGACTCACCTTTCTTTGTGTTGGCCCATGTCTCATCCAAATTGCTGAAGGATGTTGATCGTGAAAATGTCCCTGCACCTACATGGGACATGGGTCTAGAAAAACAAGTTCCTTTTGTTGACATTGAGCTATCATCTGAGAAATTGAATACGCCTCCAGAAACCAAGCAACCTGCGGAACCATCCACTCCTAACCAACTAATAGTAGATCAATTAACTCAGGAGTTGGTGGAATCAACAAAGTGGAATGAGGAATACACCAAGTTAATCACAGGCCTTCGACAAGAAAATAAGGATTTGTGTTTGCAACATAAAGTTGTTGAAGACCTCAACAAGGCCATCAATTAATCACATAGGTCTCAAAAGGAGAGGTGTGTTGTTTTAAAATCTCAGGCCAAGAATTTGAAGTTTAAATCTTTTGTTTGATCTTCCAAGTCGAAGTTAGCTGCTAATGCAGCTCAAAGTTCTTCCTAACTCCTCTCTGTTTTTCTCAGTGGGACCTAGCATTTCTCTGGTTTGGAGGAATTTTGATGTTAGTTTTGTCACCATTTTCGGTTGCTAAATTACACTTTTGCACATCCATTTTGTCATATTTTTGACAAATTTCTATCATGCAGCTTGTCATTCAGCCTCAGGTATGGATATATTTGGAATTATGCAAATTCTGTTTTATTATCATTCTTTCATGATTTTACTGATTAAAATTAATATTATGTAGAAGCATGTTTGATATATACATGAATTTGTTTGCAGGTTATGATATTTTGATGAGCCAACAACTGGACATGCATCACACTAGATATGTGCAGAGAGCATCCAACTCACCCTCCAGCTCGCCGATCAAACCTCGCGATGTTCGCTGGTATATTCCATGGCATTAAAGGTCTGTAATTATTATGTGTCCACATGTTTGAATGATGGAACGACCTTTGTTCTAGAAGGCTCATTAGCTTTCCTCCTCTGCTCGACACCATGACACCAGTCCACATCAAGATGAATTCTCATGCTACATCACACACAAGGGAGAACGACCACACGAGGAAGAAGGAGGAATGATTGTGCATTGGCTTATGATTAGTTCATTGTATAATGGTTGACTAAATTTAGGAGAATTCGACCACTGAAAGGGTCAACTTGCTCATTCCTGTAAACACTATAAATTTTCCTCTAGATGACAGCGCATGAGCTAGTTTTTGAGTTTACATTTCTTTCCGTCATTTTCAAGCAAAATCTATAATATTTTTTTGAACCTTAATAAAAGTTACATATTTGTTGTGTTTATGACTATGATCCTGTAAGCATTTAGGAAGCATCACCTTGATTGTTGAGAGGTCCCCTCATTAACCAGTGGTTTTCATTCTTATGTGTATTTTTGTTATCCATTTCCTTACAGATTAGTATCATTTTATTTCCAGTTTATTTATGTAATTGTCTATTTTACCGTTTCCTGTAGAATAGGTTATATTGTGATGATGTGTTGATAATATAATTTCATTTCATATATTAAACACCGGTTTCCCGCATAGTTTCCTTTCCATCCATTTTAGTTTACTGTTCAGTCTTATGTTGACAAGTACATAGGGTAGGTTTCTTTGATATCTTAGGATTAAGTTACAATAGTTTCATTTCTATTTATTTTCATTTTTTCATAGATTTATTTCGTTATATTTTAGACTGTTTAACAATGCAATATATTATGATGCCTTTAAAATTATGAATTAGCTCAAGTCATTTTGCTACCGAATTCGATCATTAAGTAGGTTTACTTACTGTCTTTATGCATCATAGTTTCATGTGCACAATATCAACTGATAATTAGTTCATTTAGGACATTTTATATTGTTTTATGTATACAGACTGTCATTCAGACAACCTGTTTCACTTGTTGTTCAGACCTACCTTCCAGTCTTCTATTCAGCCTTTACTATTCATGTTTTATTTCAAGCCTGTTTAAAGCTCTGTTTCTTTAGTTTTTGGAATATGTTTTGACTGTGGTAGTTAGATAATGGTTATTATTATCATTAGGACTATAGGTTATTTTATTTAAAGTATTTATTAAGTTATATTCTTATCTTTTACCTCCTTTCACCTTGAATATATTTTGAGTTATGCTTTGTGATTCTGTTTCTTTTGGTTTCTAATTTCCTTCTTCAATACTATCATAATATGTGATAATTATATCTTTAGTTTGATTTTATTTATCCTTGTGTATGTTAAGTTTAGGGTTAGACATGTTAAAACTCTAGAGAAGTACACTAGCACTTTGTAGATTGGTTATAGTAGTAGGACCTGTTTCTTTCACTGCGTGGTTACTAAAAAGACCTGGAGAGTAGGAATTAAAAGAGTTATATTTTTTAAGTTTTCTACTTGATAGTTATTAAATCCTCTTTATTAAGTTTTCTACTTGCTTCTTTCATTAAGGTTTGTTACTTGTCTATAAGATAATTTTTCCTTACATTTGAAATTGGTTATTTATGAAAGTAATATTTAAAAAGAATCATGTCACTTATTAGATTAGTTGTGCATAATATATTTTTAAGTTAAGAACCTGTTGCTTATGGAATAGATCACCATCTTTACCATCACTTGTAATTGGACTTTCCTTAGTTTGCACATATTTGTAGAAGTTAAGTTAGATTTGATTCCATTTTGTTTTTTTGCTTCTTTTGAAATCCATTTTGACACTACTCCTCAAGTTCCAATCATAGTAAATGCATATCCACAAAACAACCAAGTAGAGTGGAATTACATAATTTAGTTTTACCATTATGTACATTTGTCAATTGTATGTATAGCTTAAGTTGTTGAATTTGTAAAAGTGTATCGAGTTATTGTAATTTTTTTATAATGCATTGTATAGTTAATCTCTGAAGTTGTTTATGAAGCTTTCCAATTCTAAAATTAAGAGGTGGAATAGTTAACTAAAAGTAAGTTTAATTTCATAAAGCTTACTTGTTTATATTTTTATCTTTAGGTAACTATCCATAGAGTAGAGTAGTATAGCTTGATACTTCTCTAGTCTAGTACTCTATTTGTTTTAATTACCTTTCTAGTTGAATTTATAGGAGTTTGACTCAGTTTTTCATTTTGAAACATCTTTCGATATTTTCTTTGTTCAAATATTTCCACGACACCCAAGGAACCCATTTACCTTTGCATAAACTTTGTGTCAACTTGAATTTTACCAACCTCGGTCGATAATTAAATATTGGGTGAATTAATTAAGACATTATAACACCCAATAGAGGTATATAAGGTGTTTTCAAGTAGAATTTTCCTAGGGTTCTATCTCTTATGAAGAAAATTCTATAGTTTTCACTTGAGAAAATAATTGGAGACTGGTTCTTAATGGAAGAGGGAACTGTAATTAGAGTGTATCGATTTTTTCATCAACCATATATTTTTCCAAATTTCTTAAAATAAGGCAGAAGCTCATTGTTGAGAATAAGACTTTATCAATTTCAAGAAATTATTTGACATCAAATTTCCATGAGTAGTTGGCCCATTCATCATAAAAACTAAAGCTGATTTTCCTGCAGTTGAATATGTGTTGAAGGAGATTATTTTCATACCATTTTATCTATTAACTATGATCCTCACCATATCTTATCAATATGGAGACAAGTCAATTAAAATAAACACTTTGAGAAACATGAAGTTGCAGGCTTGGATGAGAGTGCCAATTAGATGGATTATCCTTAGGAGATACACAATGATGAGGATATGTACAAATATTATACTTCTCCAATGAAGGATTCCAGTTATACACAACCAGACCCTTTGAATATTGTTCCAACACCTGAGAATATTACACCCATTGCAGGTCACTTTGAGATGACTACTAAAAGAGACTTCTTTGATGTTATGGATACAGAAGAAGAATACACTGCTAAAAATACAAAGAAACAAAAGATTGAGGAGGTAGGCCAGATGGTACAGTTAGCAGATGCCAAAGGAAAGAAAAAGAAAATTAAATTCAAAGGACCATCATTTAAAATAAAGGAATATGCCTTCTCAAAGACACCCAAGGACTCTACTTCTCAGTTCAAAACTAGGCCTGAGCTATTTGACAAATACAGGGAGGATAAAGAGGTATCAACAGATGAATCCCATAATTTATATGCATATGTTAGGAAAATATCTAGTAAGGATGTGCCTTTGGTTACTGTTAGAGATCAATACACATTGAACTTAGCCATAACCAGCAAAAACAAAGTTGTTGAGATGAGGATGAATCTAGAAAACATTCCTATACCTGATATGATTCATCTTCACAAACAAACTGGAGAAGTGATCTATAGTGACCTACTCAAGGACACTTTAAAGGTGTCTATACTACAATCTACCAAGAGTAAAGTTTAAAATACATTGAGACAAGAGAGGGTTTAAAATAAGGCTCATTTGCAGCAAATAAAAAATATTCAAGGTTATATACTAATTGTTGATAATGAAGTTGATAAAGGAGCAGCAACTCATAGGCTTTTAAATGAGAAAGAGAACACTATTCTGCTCCTTAAAAATAAATTGAAGATTCTAGCTATGTAGTTCATACAAGCTATAGAGCTTACAGAGTTGCAGAAAGAAAAAGAGACTCTAAATGATGAATTGAATGATTGCAAAGCAAAGATTTTAAATCTTGCTAATGAAAATAAAAATGGGGAAAAGTCAAGGGTATTTTGGTTGAAATTGAGAAGGATTCAAGGAAAAAACAAGCATATTTGGAAAAAGAATGAAATGAAAAAGGGAAATATTTTGAAGCACAAACCAGTGTAGACTCTGTTGTAAAGGCTATGTATCAAGTTAGCCTAAGGGTCTTGGAGATAGTTGGTTTAAAAAATCAAAATAAGAACCTAAAAAATGTTGTGTTGAAGAAGGAAGAGGAAAGGAAAGCTTGGGAAAACAAATGCAAATATTTATCAGATAAAAATGATAAGTTAATGAAGCAAGTGACATGACATTTTCCTCTGCAGGGAGCCAAACATGTCATTTGGGATGTCATCATAGCTGAAGCATCTAATATCAATCCCTACTTGGATTTTATTTTTGATAAGAAAAATTTTGTTGAATTTTCTAGGAAAAGTGTTGTAGTAGTAAAAGTATTGTTAAATAAAAAACCAATAGATACTGCAAATACCACTATTAGTTTTCTGGATGGGTTGACTGAAGATGATTAAAGACAACAAACATCAAAGATAAGATCTTAGTCATTACATGGGCCAGGAAGGTGGTCAGTAAGCACCAACATCTTGATATAGTACAAGCAAAAATTGATATCATGACCCATCAAGTGAAATTGTTTATTGAAATGTTTACACCAATACTTAAAAAGGGACTTCCTTGCTTCTAAGAAGAAAAAAGTAGTATGTTTTCTCAAAAATAATATCATGGTATACTAGTCAAGTGCATATTGGACCATAGAAAATTCAAAGATATGCAACAATCCTTATTCTAAAAGATAATCATTGATAAGTTATCAAAGGATTTCGAAATACTATTTCTATTCAGAGCACATGTGCACAATGTTGATGTATTTGTAACTTCAGAAGATATTCTGATGTATATTATCATTGTATGTTGTTGTACTCCCATTCAGGATGTGTGTTACCCTTTTACAGGATGCCTAAATTGTGTCTATACCTTGATGTACAACCTTCATTGCAAGTAGAGGAAATAGTCCCCGGTGTAACATCATGTAATATGTAATTCTGGTCTCCCTAGGAGAAGTGGGCCCCATGTGAGATGACATGTAGGTTCGAGTCTTATATTTGGTCAGTGACTTGAAAGGGTATAAATAGGGAGATGATCTCCCTCATTTATACACATATCACACACTCTCTAAGGAGCATGAGATATAGAGACACAATCATAGGAGGAGAGAAAGATAGTTGTTGAACATTTCTTGTTACTACTTTTGATCATCTTACTATTTTGAAGAAGTTTTTGGGGTTTTCTCATTTATTGTTTCCCCAATAAAAATATTTGTGTCTTGTGCATATTTTACATCTTATGCATTTTTTTGTACATGCTATTCTTTCAAATAAAGATCCTAGATAATCTAATGAGATCTTAATAAAATCTAACATGGTATCAGAGCCTCTTTGAAAGAAGACAGTGTACAACTGCGGGAACTAAAGCTTCCTAGTTTAAGGTTTTCTCTCCATAGATCATCAAGAAAGGAAGGCTAGGCTAATGCACCTCACTAGGGTTTTGATGTTGGTGGTAGCAGTTTTTGAATCATAGAAGTTTCACGGTGCAGCTGAAATACAACTACAATGGTAGCTAATGGAAATTAGGGTTTCATTCTTGAAAACCTTAGAAGACTAAATTTAGTCATTCTAGAACTTGTGTTATAATGCGAGATTGGAGAAGGCTCAGAAGCTGAAACGTTTATAGGCCTAATAGAAATTGTTTTTGTACACTGTGTAAAATTTTCCACCTCATATTCACTACACTTTAGGAGATATGGTTACTCCAAATCAAGGTTCTAGCCTCCTCCATAATACAATCATAAACAAGTGACCTAGGGATATTTTCTATATCTCAGGCTAGGAAGGTACAAATGAAATTTTGCAAGATTTTTCTGGTAGGAAACGGACTGTAGTTGTTGTGGTACATTTTTCATACCCAGGATGTGAAACAGTGACTCATGGAAGTTCATAAAAGTTCTCTATGCTGAACATTCCCCAAAATAGTCACCTGGGAAACTCAGTATCAGTCCCACCTGGAGAATTCATTTATGCTATAACATGTGGTGTGAGGAAGAATATTTATCAAGATATCACATTGATCATTTTAAGACCTTAAGGCTCCAAAAATTTGGAGATACAGTAGAATAAATATCAGTAATTTCTGTAGAAGAAATTAGAAAACTAGGGATTCCTGTTCTGGGAGCTTACCTCCACTGTTTTCTGGAAAGGAGTACATTGGACAGCTTGTCTTTAAGAGGCCCATATTTATGTCCAATCAAAACTTTAAAATTCCAATTTTTTAAAATTAGGGTTTCTCTAACAAACCCTTGGTCAGAGAGCTTAGGAACCATGAAAAACACCTCAAATCAGACGTCCATGATCCTTGAAGAAATTGACTTGGATCAATATTTCTGTATGGAATTTCTAAGAGCCAGAGGGATATGAGGCTAAGGATGGAGCCAAGAGAATCATTGCATATCACATAATCCCTCATGTGTCATCTTCAAAGACACCAAAAGGAAGTGTTTGATGCTATGAAAAAGCAATCGAAGAAGAATAATATATTGTTATAACCACCTTGAATGGTCTCCTAAGATCATGGGATTCATTAATTCAAGGAATGTGTGTAAGAGGGAAGTGATTACCTTCAGCAGAATCTGGGAAGAGAACACACAGGAAGAATATCAACTCATAAAAATAGAAGAGAATATGGGAGAAACTGAAGATCAAGCTCTCACGATTCAAAGAAGATCCCTCAAGAGATGAGGAATATGAACGACTCAATTCTTGGAGAACCTCTTATCCATCCTATCATTTGAATAAGAAATGATGTTGTTATGAATAAAGAAGATGATGAAGCTAAATGATCAAGAAGGAGTCTACCCATGAACAAATAAATATAAGTATTCAATTTCCATTTCATGATATTGTTTGGTTATGCATTTTTGAGTATTTTCATTTATACTACTGAATTGCACAAGATGGGTAAGAAGTCAATGATCTTGTACAACATTCCATTACTACTTATCTAGATTGAAACCTATTTTTTGGAATATTAGGAGTAGTACACACTCTTAATAACATTAGGGTTGAATGCATCTAGAAGTTATTCTATGTATACATGATATGGATGAATGTTGTAGAATTGGATAAAATAGTCACATGGCTATGTGACATATATTTGTCACTATTAATATGTTTTGGAAATTATGATATATTTCTAATCATGCAAATGAAATTGACTTGTATATCATTCCAAAGAACAAGGCGATGACAGTTTAGAAGAGGAACCTAAATATTCCCAGGTCAAAGACACCATAGATAAAGAAAGAGCTTCAAAAGAATATAAAGAGAACGGTAGATGAACAATAATTCAAGATGAAGAATAGTATGATGAGACTTCCAAAAAAATAAAGAGGCCTTAGACACACTCTAATTATGTTGAGCGACATCATTAATGCAGAGCCTTCCATCTATGAAGAAGTATCCAAGAAGAAAGGGAAGGAGAGTACTAGCTCAAGAAGAATGATGACTAGGATGTGGTAACGAGACCTGAAGGGAAGTCCGTACTGTATTCCATATGGATCTACAAGATCCAACATGTAGTAGATGAAAACATCATGGGATATAAGGAAATATTTGTAGCATGAGGATTCTCATAGAAAGAAGGCATAGACTACAAAGAGACATTTGCAACCACTGGGAGTTGAGACACATGACATACAGACTCATGTGTGCAAATTAAAGAAGGCCTTGTATGAGATCAAAAGGTACCCATGGGATAACACATACATGAGGAGCTTCAACATCACCTAGAGTGATGAAGCTATTAACCTTCGCTACAAGGTTGAAGATGAAAGCCTATAGAGGATGACAAGCTCACAGATGGGTGCAAGAAGAACTTTTAAAAAGGTTCAAGATAGGGAATCTTGGTATCCGGTGACCCTATATGGATACATAAAATATTAGTAGCAGAGGAAGCTACTTGTCTCTAAAGTATAGAATGTTTCAATACATAGAGTATAAAAGGCAAAGGGAGAATGATGCTCCGCTTCAGAGGGAGTGACTAAAAAAGATCCCGAGGTTCGACATGGTAAGACATGATGGACATATTACTGATGGCTCTAGGATTTATTGGGAGTAAATAGGATTCAAACCTAATAAGAAAATAGGAACTCATTAAAGATACAAGAAGGAGACTTATTGCCGAGTTTGAGTTGAAGGACTTAGGTATGATGCACTACTTTCTAGGGATGGGGGTGTGGTAGAGTACAAATGGAATCTCCCTTAGACAAGGGAAGTATGTAGTGGAGATCCTAAAGAGGGTTGGGATGATGGAATGCAAGGCCAAGGAAAAACCTATGGCATCGAACCTGAATCTATTGAGTGATGCTTCATGAGATACAATTGATGCCATGATGTATCGTCAAATTATTTATTCATTGATGTTCCTCGCAAATACAAGACCGAACACATGGTTTGTTGTGAATGACCTGAGTGAGTTCCTGATGGATCTGAGACATGCTCACCTGGTTGCAAGGCATGAAATGAAGTACCTGAAGGGTGTAGTTGAGTATGGGTTTAAGTATGATATGAATCATAAGACTAAACTGCATGGTTATGTTGATTTAGATTAGTAGTGCCACTGAGAAGAAGAGCACCTCGGGTTGCTTCTTAAGTCTGATATCTAGTATGCACTACTGGTTTGGCAGGATGCAATCCTACATGGTGCTCAGTATAGCTGAGAGAGGAGTAATGAAGCTCCAATATGTGATGCATATTCATATCTCTCAAAAGAGGGAGTTATGAGTTCTAGCATAGCTAGTGAGACAATTTGTTTGAGCATAAAATCACAACAGGTTGCTTAGACATAATCAGTCCTTGCGAAGCTCATAGGTTATCCTTGGACGTAATTAATCCTGATGTGATTCTATGCTAGAAATGGACAGAGTGAAGTTTGAATACTTCAAATAGAAGCTTGGTGTACTTCATATTGAGATTCCTTCAAAGGGGAAGTGATGAATCCATAAGACATAGATACACATATGTCTTTTCGACATGGTTATAGGATGAGGCTTCCAAGGTTGTTGATGTAAGTGTTGATAACCTTTTTAAAGTGATGGTAAGATGGGTCTCCCATGGTCATTGATGTAAGTGTTGTGTTATGTGTATCTGGGTTGTGCTCTGTGTGATGATGAGATGATATGAAGATGATGAGGTAATACTAGGGTACATAGGTGTTGCAAGGCATATAATCAGTCCAAGGATGCTCCTTTACATTTTGCAGTGGCATATAATTAGCCATGGGAGATATTGCAGGTTTTGAAAGAGGCATATATTAAGTCCCGAGATGTACCTACTTGATGGCTTCTTCGCAGAGATGATGAATATCTAGAAGAGTTCTAGACCTACATCTAGCATGAAAAAGGGATGGCATTGTAGATAAATACCTAGCAAAGGGATAGGATTTCATTCAACATGAAAAAGGGATGGCACTATATTCCTACATCTAGCATGAAAAAGGGTTGGATTTGTAGATGAATACCTACATCTAGTGTGAAAAAGGGTTGGCACTGTAAACCTACATCTAGCATGAAAAAGGGCTATATTTGTAGATGGAGACCTACATTGAGCATGAAAAAGGGTCGGCACTGTATACCTACATCCAACATGAAAAAGGGATGGATTTGTAGATGAAGACCTACATATAGCATGAAAAATGGATGGCACCATGCAGACCTACATACAGCATGAAAAAGGGTTGGCTTTGTAGATGGAGACATACATCCAATATGAAAAAAGACTTGGTTTTGTATATGGAGACATACATCCAACATGAAAAAAGGTTGGCACTATAGACCTACATCCAGCATAAAAAAGGGTTGGATCTATATATGGAGACCTACATATAGCATGAAAAATGGATGTAACTGTAGACTTACATCCAACATGAAAAAGGGTTGGCTCTGTAGATGGAGACCTAAATCCATCATGAAAAAGGGATGGAACTGTAGACCTACATCCATCATGAAAAAGGGTTGGCTCTGTGTATGGAGACCTACACCCAACATTAAAAAGGGATGGCACTGTAGACTTACATCCAACATGAAAAAGGGTTGGCTCTGTTGATGAAGACCTACATGGAGGCTAGGCCTACATCCAGCATGAAAAAGGGTTGTCACTGTAAAAACTTCTAATGAAATATAGTATGGGATGATGATTAGATTATAAGAAGATGATGGAAATAGAAATGATGAAGACTCTATGACTCCATGAGGACGATGATGCAATGAAGACCTGACCAGATGTGTTGATGACTGTGCAGAGAGAGAATACTTTCCTAGTTAAGAGGGAGTGTTGATGTATCTATAAATTTAAAATATATTTTGATGTAAATTATCATTGTATGTTGGTGTAACTCCATGTTGTATGTGTGCTACCCTATTAAAGGATGTCTAAATTGTGTCTAGATGTTCAGGTACAACCGTCATTGTAAGTCGGGGAAATAGTCCTTAGTGTAACATCATGTAATATGTAATTGTGGTCTCTCGGGGAGAAGTGGGCCCCATGTGAGATGACATGTGGGTTCGATTCTTATATTTGGTCAGTGACTTGAAAGGGTATAAATAGGGGGATGCTCTCCCTTATTTATACACATCTAACACACTCTCTAAGTCCCATGAGAGAGAGAGATAGTCAGAGGAGAGAAATATAGCTACTGAACATTTCTTATTACTGCTTTTGATCGTCTTACTATTCCGAAGAAGTCTGTGGGTTTTTCTCCTTTATGGTTTCCCCGAAGAAAATATTTGTGTCTTATGCATCATTTACATCTTATGCATTTTGTTGTATGTGTTATTATTTCAGATAAATATCCTAGATAATCTAATCATATCTTAAGAAAATCTAACACACAATTGCAAGAATTTTCTTACATGGAACATGTGGATTTAAGAGTTTTGTCCAAGGAGATGGCCAATTTGGAGCTTCCAACTGTCAACTAGTGGAAGACAATGGAAAAGTATGGAAATTCAAAATACAGGTTGCTCTGATGAGGAAATATCGAAGACATGTCAAAGAATATTTTTGAAAATTAGTTAACTAGGAGTTTTTTAGTTTATTTTAAAAAGCAGATATCATTTAGGATTTATAGATGACAAATGTAAAAAGGAAGTTATTTACTACTTTTAGAGTTAGTTATTCAGCTCATGGAGCAATATTTTGTATAAGAACATTTTTTTGTAATAGAACTAGGATTGGAACTTATGAGATTATGCAATGTAAATTATATTCTAGAGATTAATAAAATTGCAGAGCCAATGATGGAATCTTTTAGAGATTCATGTGTTGCCATTGTTGTATTCTATTCTTTCCTTTTCTCATTTGCATGTGTTTCCTGTTTATTACTCCCATAATATTTTTTGTTTCATGTTTGAATGAGTTTACAATAGCACATAATTCATAATTATAAGCTCTCTCTATTACTTTCAAGCATTCACTAAAATTTTTCATCTAAATCCTAATTTTGAATTCATCCAAGTTAGATGCCCACATTAATGGATTGTTTCTAATTTCTTCCATAATCACCAAACAAAAGCATTTTGACTGTAATGATATTGCTACCTTACTTCTGTTAAAGTTTCCCATGCAGTAGCACTATTAATGATATTCTTCCACATTATGAGTCGATGCTCAATTTACATCTGTTTCAACCACCAACAATCTTAATTTTATCTTTTGTTTATATACATATATGGCCCTATGAGAAAAATACTAAGGGATCCCTCTCCGGAGAGAAAGAAGAAAGCTTTATTTCCTAAATCTTGGTTTTTTGGTTACCTTTGGGGTTACCTTTTCACAACTAGGGGTAAAATATGAATGCTAACACGTGGCATTAGAAACAATAACACTTGTCAAATTTGATTAGCTAAAGTGCATAGGTAAACAAGCAAGGCGAATTTTACTTTTGTAACTTATCAGATATGAAAATAATTATTATCATAGGTGTATCATTCTCTATTGAGCAACATAAAACTTATATATAATTATTATAGCCATGGAATCACTTTTAGTGTATAAAAACTTACAAAAGTCTCATTAAATGAGCATTGGAATACTTCTCTCACTGAATATTTGGCATTTATACCTCCTTGAGAAAAAATGTTGTGTATCAGAGACTAGAATCATGAGAATAATAAGAGAAGATCATAAATGGATTCGAGTATCTTATCTCCCACAATGATGCCTGATACTAAATATTAGAGGCTTGAAACCAACACCCAACACTAATATTACATTCCTAAGAGCATAAGTGAAGTCTCCTTCATTGGAGCTCGATTTCTAAGGTTGAATGGATGATATCTGAGCTTGATATTGGTTTTCAATGGATTCTTCTTGGATCTCTATAGCTGCATTGTATAATAGAGGGAAAGAGAGAAGATAATGGTAAATCTCTGGGTGCATCACCCAAAGTAGCTGAGGCACATTACTCAGACAAGAAATATATGCTTGACTCAACATCAAAAAAATAATGATCAAAAGTTGTTGAAAGGAGTTGGAAGAATTATTTTATAGACTAATTGACTTTTTTTATCAAGTTGTACAACTTATTGAGCACGTTATCCACTTGAAAATACTAACCCTAACCCATGAGTGCACCTTCATTTAGGAGATTAGCAAGTCTAGCTTTTAGCTGAGATTTTGTTGCATCATTCAACCAAAGTAGAAACTGTGCCCTTCTTGACCAAAAGTTTCCTTATTTATGAATGATGATGTTTCATTTCTTGCATCATTCAACCAAAGTAGAAATTGCACCCTCGAATAAAATTTTCCTTTTCAATAACTAATTTTTTTTCTACACATTCATGTTTTGAAAATTGTCTTGTTTTTGCTTATTTTTTACAGTTTCTATCTTTTTTATGATAGTTTTATTTTTCCTTCTTTTTCAATATTTTTCATTGCTACCATTTTTCAATCTAATCAAGTTGTCTTTCTTAGTGCACTCTCCTGTTTTCTAGAACATTTACAACTCATTTCCACATTAATTATTTTTCATAATAATTAATTGCACACAAAATTAGAATTGGAAATTTCATCTATTACAAGCCTCAACAATATTAATTTATCAAACTTTCCTAGGAATAATTGATTAACTTCACTTTTTAAACCCCTAGGCACTGAAAAGCTCAACACTTTAATGTCCTTCAAGGAAGGGACATGACAATTGTGGTGTGAACCTTACATACCAGAGGAACCGGTATGCACACAGTTTGGATAAGGATATGAAAATTTCCCTTTTCAACTCGTGATAGATTCCAATTGAGGGAAATATGGAAACACTAGCCAAAATATTTCAAAAAATAGGTGGTGAAAACAAAACATGTGCCTCCACTTTCTTATTTGATAGAAAAGTTTTCAAAATCGATATCCATTGGTGTCATGTGGCACCTCAATAGTACTAGTATATATCAATCAATGAGAGTTGATTGCCATAATTAATGCAGTTGATGGTAGAAAATGTAGACACCTTGAAAATAGATGCGTAATTGATTCCTTTTACAAGAGGGGGTATAAGGACATCATACAACTTCGTAGAATTGGTAATAAAGGAATATGTTTTAAGGGAAGATGTACAATTTTTTTATTCTTAATGGGAAACAAACAAGAAAATATTTAAAGCAAATAATGAAAAGTAAAGATTACAATAGCCTCCATGATAGATTGAGGGAGAGGATGGATCAAATTGTAGACCTTTCCAAATCTGTGACTTTAATCCTAAATCTTTGTAAGCAACAAAATGATGCAAACAAAACATGGGTTCAGATAGAGTACATTACACAACTTTTTAAAGATAAGTACCATTTGGAGAATTTTGGTCATCCAAAGCATCCTGAGATGGGTAAAAATCCTTGTTCTAAATGAACTATATGTTTTTGTTCTTGAATTGTATTGATTATATTATTCTAAAAAAAATATTTTTCCCACATTATATACATTGCAGGTGTTTGACAAAAAATGTAACAGTGTTATTCAAAAGACATAAGGTTGAGACTATTGAGGATAACTTGACCTTAGCGTGTCTCCCTTGCCAAATATGGAATAAATGGATCAAATTTTTTGACCTTTTTAGGAATGGTAGTATGGCATGTTCACCTAAGAAGTAATTACATGCATATTTCACTCCTAATAATACATCTAAATACACAACAAGTTTATTTAGGTGTACAAGGGGTATGGAGGATAAATAGATATATGGCTTAACAGTTTCAATAACAGAAGGCAATGTATGTCTAAATAGCTTTGTCAAAGAATGGGTGGAAGCAAAGGGATTAAGTGGATACTATAGAAGGATAAAAGCACAGATAGATGTTTGTAGAGTTGAATTAAGATACATGGAAAATTATGATGTTGAAAACCACAAATATTTTGAAGTGCACACAAGAAATGTACTAGAAGTGTACAACATGAAACAACACCTAATCATACAGCTTGGTAATATCCTTGATGAAATACGAGAAATTGATGATGACGATAAACTTGAAAAATCAAGTAAAAAACACAAAAAAGAAGTTTAATTGTGATTATCACAGTGTTTTTGAACCAACCAAGGAGATATTGGATATGTATATAGTGCAAAGGAATGGTGTGGTAAGGGGATCCCTTTCAAAACCCTATGATGTTCTCTGTGTTTCATATTATCCAAGTTCATTGAAGCATGCACTAGAAAGATTATGACCAAATATGATAACATTGGAAATTGATTTATTGGTGGTAGATTTATGCAATGTGATCATAGATTGGAGTGGTGATGATTTAATAGAGTTGTTCAAAATACTTGGCAGTACCCAAGGTAGATGTGTTTGTGTGTTTTTGCTGAACCATTACAATGATATTTGGTTATTGTTGCAGTCAAGATGTATTTCAGAAAGAAAATCAAAGATTGTTGCTTTAAATTTAGCAAATTCAAATATCTCAAAGAAAAAAATACATATTATATATTAGAAACCATTATTGTGTTTCATGGTATATATCAGCAATGAAAAGGTGATGAAATAGAAATAAATGAATTAATGGATATGTATTATGATAAAAATGAAGCCGATGAGAAAATAGATCCCTTGCCTTCATACAATGAAGTTGGTGTTGGGAGGAGGATTACACATCCTTTCAAAAATGAAATAAATATTTTGTTTTGGGACAATGTTACTAATCATTTTGTAGAAGGTGGTACAGTTCTCTCTGTTTATGGTGGAGGAAAAAATATTTAGTTTATAATGCAAGAATGAAAGTCTAGATTGGCATGTGTTGTTGAGAACGTACATTAGTAAGAATATTTGAATATGTATTATCAAATACTTATCAACACATCAGGTTGGTAAATTTTTCTCATGTTTATAATAATATTAAGTAACTACATTGTTTTTTTCCATTGTTGTAGTTTGCTAATAATTCAAATAAAAAAAGTTAATTTTATGTTGATGTCAGTTATAATAAAGATTCTAAACCTCTGAACCTTGAAGAACCTAATCAACTTATATATGAACGTCCTCTATATGTTGTTGATGCATGTTAGGATACACTATCAATTGGTAATTTCGTATTCCGATGGGAAAAATATATACAAAGACAATCTTTGTTGTAAATGAAATTACACAAATTGATTTATTTTATGGGTATTAAATTAGTGTCAAACACATCTCAACCACCATAATTAGAGGATATTGTGGATTGATCAAACATATTATGTGCATTCTATATTCTACTTGTGTTATCACTTGATACAATGACTTCAAATAATCTTATACTAGATTAAAGAGAAATATATGTCACAATACATTATCAATAGTTGGTAAGTTCACATTCACATGGAAAAAAAGTGCAAATTTTACTATAAAGCAAATTACAATGATTAATTCATTTTTTGGTATGAATTCAGAGTCAAAACATTTCAAAAAATAGTCCCAACATGAGCATATGCTAGTATAGTGGTTCGGTCGCACACAGGAATATTTTATATTCTATATTATTATTCTCTTCGATATCATCAAATTCAAATAATCATACTATCCAAAGTATGGAATCTTCTAGTACATGCATCTATAAAATATTGTGTTACTATAGAACCATCACAATCAATACATTCTTATCATTTTTATAGATCCATCACACCTAAGGAATTATTTCAACAAATTTACAGAATGGGTCCAGTTATCACGCTAGATTTAGATGTTGTGCGTTATAAACATGAAGGACAACCCTAATTTTTATATTGCATGACTAAATTATCTAAATGTGTGGATTTTTTTTATCTAAGTATTGAAAATCAATTTGTCTTTTGGAAGCTTCTAGTTTTTATTTGTTGTGTGATCTCCATACATTATTTGTCAAGAGACTATAATTGGGTCCTTTTGAATTCTTGCAGTTACTTGGAATTTAAATAATTTTTATACCTGCAGAGTTGTGTTGTAGATTATTCTTTACTCTGTGGGGATGGTCTTTTCATTATCATTCTATTATTGTTGGTGGATCTGATGCCTTTTGCAATATCATGCAGTGCTTTTTGGATTGTATTTGGTCGAATATTTCCTTATTGTTACTATCAATGTAAGAAGTTGTTATTTATGTTATGTATACCAAATGCTTTTTCTTATAGTATAACAAAAAAATACATTCTTATCAAATAATTTTAGACAAAATTAAGTTTTTATTTCTCTTTCTTGGACATAATGTTCAAACATGGAAGTCACTCAAGAAATCTAAGGGAAACGACGAAGGTTCGTTCTCATGTGATAATTTGCCACAAAATACTCACAATCAATTATCATTATCTATATAAGAATGTGTTTGTGTGGGTTGATTTCCATTAGAAACATACATTTTTAATACAATGAAAAACACAAACTTGGATTTTTAGTATTTTTAAGAAAAAAATATGAGTTTCTTTCTCAAATAGAAGGCAAAACTATTGAAATGATGTGAGACACTG
Source organism: Pseudotsuga menziesii (assembly GCA_001517045.1). Classification (NCBI taxonomy): domain Eukaryota; kingdom Viridiplantae; phylum Streptophyta; class Pinopsida; order Pinales; family Pinaceae; genus Pseudotsuga; species Pseudotsuga menziesii. The sequence continues at coordinate 221,028 of LPNX010258200.1, forward strand.
GAACATACATGCAACACACAATTTATTCAGGTATTTATAGTAGCACAGTAATGATTTTTCAATATATAATATATGATTTTCTTAATATATAGTACATTACAATGAGAAAAAAAATGGCAATGGAAAGAATATTATTTTTTATTGATTTTAGACCTCAAATATTTATTATACCATGAATCCATAGAAAGTCCAAATCATATCCGAGAGTGAAGGGAAAGTACTACAACCCAAACTATCTGAATTTATCTCATTAGTCACAAGTGTATTTGATGTTGCATTCTAGCTTTAGAATGAGAAGAAAGAAAAACACAAATAGCTAAGCAAGCTTTTTTTTTAAATCACTTTTGTCAAGTGGCTTGTTTTGTTTTGGTAAGGAATATTTCAAAATGTATTACATTGGCTAGTTAACCAAGCCACTTGAGGTGATCTTGAGATAGTATAATACAAAACATAACGAAACAAATAAAATACTTGTTTATAAAAATGTTGTTGGAGTCAGGATATAATTGTATAGCAGCTACAACCATTGTTTCAAAGGATAGTTGGATAATGAAATTTTGGTAGAGTATCTCAATTCTTGGCTGAGAAGAAAATAATGATTTAATGTTGTATATATTTGGAAATTTTTATGATAATTTTTCATAAGAATAACATTTAATTTCTTCAATATACTTTACAAATTGATGATGATTTCTATTTAGGTTTTATTTCAACATCATTCGTATATGTTACAAATAAACTGTTTATGTTGCATTTTCTTGCATTTTACTTCAATTATTTCCATATACTTTTAACTTTTAGCTAATTAATTGTTTTAGAATCCACACCAATTGAAAATATCACGGTTCTTTAGAAATAGATGTACTTATATGGTCCAATCTTTGCAAATTTCTAAGCCATATCGGTTATTCATTTTAGCGACTTGGAAATGGTTATTCATTTTATATACTTGGAAAATGATTTCATGGTTAACATTACTGTTATGTGATACAACATTTTATTTATTTTGATACTTATTTTTGGTAATTATATAAGCATATGTGCAGTATATGAAACCAATTTTTGTTTATTATCTCTTATATGAATGTTGTTCACTAAGCAATAACATTTATCAAATGAACAAATCAATGATATTTCTCAAACCACAATTAAAATTTTGGATCATGCATAGAGCTCATATGTGCAGCTTATGAAACCGATTTTGTTTTATTATATATGATATGAGTGGTGTTCAATGAGAAATAACATTTATCAAAATAACAAACCAATGATTTATCAACCCATAGTCAAAAGTTTTTATCATGAATAGAGTTCAATTTGATTGAAAGAGTGTGGTTCAAAATGAAAGAGTATGGTTTTTGTGAATAAATGGAAATTCAGATGATGACAATTATATGTGGTAATATAGCCAAAAGTGAGATTACTTTTAGAAACATGTTATATAATAATTTATATTAAATAGTTGAGGAAATCCTTAACATCCCAAGGGTTACACTGATTTCAATATCAAACAAATTTAATTTATTATCTCTAAGTTAAATGGTGTTACACATTTTGACCAAAATATGTTGATTTTTATAAAAGAAATATCATTTTTGTCTAGGCGACTCCCAATAAAGGGAGGTTCTCCAAATCACAATGAATGGTGGGTTAGTGGTAAAAAATAAACATGTGAACACCCAAGATATAGGAAAAAATTGAACTTGAAATCTCAATCACGTCTATCTATATTTTTTGTTTGTGAACATTACACTTTATTAATATATCATATGCTAATTTTACTCACCATATCACGTATGATTGATCATTTCATTGCAACTATAAGTTTTTTTTTTTTTTTTTAAATGTCTAGTACTTCATAGATTGTCAGCTTCAATTTAATTTTTTATGTAATTGAAGTATGAAAACACATACCTAGATTCAGTTTCACACATGGAGATATTTTGAGTGTTCTCCAATCCTAGTTACCTAATGGTATAAGTATTGCTCACCAAATATATATTCCTAGTCTAGACACATGAATCTAACCTGGATCTAAGCGCTATGTACAACACTCATTATTGAATGTGAAATCCAAAATGTATCATATACCTAGAATTAAAATTTATCAATTTATTGCAAATTAAAAAAACATTTAAATTTTGATTAGCCATGCTAAATTTTGGTTAGCCACTTTTTATCAGCCTATCATCAGACTATGTGACAATTATGACAATTATGGTTTAGCAACACAAACAGATCTACTTGATCCATCTGTGGATACATTTTTGGATCTTTTTGTTTCTCTTAACCATAATTTTTAAATCACAATCACACTCATTAACAGTATTGGTGGAATTTATAACGAAGAGGCATGATCAAAGCAGAGAGGTGGTTGTCTAGGTGGTGGGGTTATCTGTTAACCATTTTCCACACTTTGCTTTCATATTTTCTACTCAACCCTCGATACTCAGTCAAATATTAGAATTTCTATAAGACCATCTAAATCGTCGGTTGACACACATATAGAAAAAAATGATGAAGGAATTATTCATCTAGGTGAAAGACATCAAAGCGTCGGTTGACACTGTAAATGGTAGAAATAATGATCAAACCAATAAAAAGGAATAACTTGCATTGATTATGAATGAATATGGAGAAAAAATAAAAATTTTAAATCTCTTGGATGAACAACATGACAAATCCATTCAAAGAATTCTAAAGTTGGCTAAAACGTTGGGGGAACCCGCTGCCACTACTTGCTCTAGGGTGTTGGAGAACTCGATCAACCATGATTAGCTAGACTCCACCTTTTGTCATGTTTGTTTTTCCTCACTATACTTTCTTCAGCTTGGTATTTTGTATGTTTTTCCAGGCCTATTATAGTATATGCATTTTGTTTCTATATTTTAAAATTGTACGGAATGAAAACTCAAGGATAAATCTTGTTAGTAGTTTTATCAATATATTGTATCACAATTTTATTTATTTATTAGATTTTTCAAGGGATATGTATTAGTAAAGGGATCAACATAAAGCACAATGCAAGGGAAAAATTGTACAGAACAATATAACACATTTCATTATGAAAAAATATTTATACAATAAGATTTTCATGTAAGAGATACCAATCTGTAACAAACCGTCATGCACATATGATAAAAGGGATAAACCACCTGCAGAGCACTACAAAGTATCCATAAATACATGAAAATTTAAACAAAAATAGTTTAACACGTAACTAGGAGCCACTATCAACTCAAAACTATGAAAGTGTAGATATAAAATAGTTAAAATTGCATTAACAAATATCTAAACATGATTAAATAAATTAATTATTATATAATATTCATTAATAGTTATTTAATCACCTTTAAGAAACATCCTAACAGTTTAATCTCGTCTTTTGGATATTACCATGCTTATCCAAACATTTTGGACATCAACAAGTCGAGTGGATTATTGAGGTTGTTATATTTTTTTCTAGTGTTGATATCCAACTTTCGATGTGTTGATGTCAGAATCAATGAACGAGATTCCTAGAAGGATCTCCAAACATTTGTGATCCATTTTGAAAATAAGAACTATATTTGATAAAATTCCAATGGGACCAACAAAGAAGGGCTCAAGTATTACATCGACCCACTGTAAACGATGGGTTATGCAATGTCACCATAATTAGCCACACGTCAAGATACATGTAATACACTAGATGGAATAATTAAATCATTGGGTGAATGTTTAAATCCACATTAAACTTCACTACGGACACATACAAAACATGGGGGGAGAAAATTAACCTCCAAAGACCCCCCTTTCTCGACTTGTTTGACCACAAACAATTGATCATTACCCATAATCTATGTTAGTTTTCTGTCGGTACTCTCTCATCGACTTCTAATATGTTATTTTACATCATCAAAGTGGTTCTTTCAAATTTGTTTTTTTAAAGTGGTGCCATGTTTTTTATGCATCTCAATTTACAGTAGGCCACATGGATATGTCCATTAGTTATATATGGTTTATTTTTCTCTGTTGTATGCTTGGGATTCCATGCAATGTGCTGCATCACTTGTTTTGTATTTGTCCGAGGCTATGATGGAGACGTTGGGTTCACAAACTAGTAATGGGATTTTAAAATCTACCGTATAAAAGAAAAACATGTCAGAATTCAGTTGTACACTTTTCATTGGTCTCTTATGTGTTTCTCTCCCAACAGTAGGGATATGCTTTGCTATCCAACAACCATCTTAATTGCTAAACCTATTTGATGATAATGAATTATTAAACTTGGTTGAATCTATATTGATATGCGCCAGCATGTTTTTTCACAATTCCTCCCCCACAATATTATACTAAATCGAGGAATCCTTGAGTCATTGTCCTATGGAGGATTCATCGTGGATTTATTAAATCCATCTTATAAATTTACAACGGGTCCCAAATTTTGTGAAGTTGTCTGCCGAGATCTATTTTACATTCAGGTTTGTTTAATGAAATAGACATGGTTTTAGGCATGTGTCCCACTCTTTTTTTGATGTTCCTTGCTCTCAACTATTAATAGAGGTGCAATACCTTATCAAACATCTATGGGACGCACACATCGTCACATCTTATCGAAGATAAAGGGTTAATGATCCTTCCCTTTTTCCCAACAATGAGAATGACTAGTGTGTGATATAGGGAAGTGGCTCCTATTCTTGCTCACTTGAATTAAGGAACTTGTGCTATTGACCAGAATTGAAATGGATTTTTTACCTCAATACATTTAGATGATTAGTTACATCAAGGACATATCTCACTACTACATTTCGATCCAAAATCCGACGGAAAAATCCGATGGCGCATGGATTTCTCTTTTTAAACTTACCAAAAATCACAAGGATACATTTTTTTTTGTAAATGTGGCCACAAGCGTCGGTGAAGCGACAGATATTCTCATAACCGTCGGTTAAGAGACGGCGCGTTGGTAAGCGTCAGTTAAGCGACGGATTAAGCGACGGCAACTTCCCAAAATAGCCAATTTTTTTTATTATACATCCATTTTAGTCGTCACTTAAGCGACGACAACTTCCCAAAATAACCATTTTTTTTATTATACATCCATTTTAGTACCCAAATAGGGAGGGAATTTATGTGTCGGCCCTACTAAAACAAGGTTTTTATGAATTGAAAGTAGCGGAGACAACTCAGGTAAACACGGTAGGAGCACAGGCCATAGAGACATGGATGGCGCAGTAGCAAAGTGGTTAACCCCGTTTGGAACCACCAGCAAAGGCAATGGAAACTAAGGCAGAGGAGGAATCGGCAGAGCTAATAGTGTGGCAAAGTTCTGAGTTCCCTTAAGCAAGCACCTAAAGTTTTAGGTAAAAGTGAAATTGATGAAGAATTAGACACTATTCGATGAAGTTATAGGATCCTTTTGCAGTTTTAGAATTTTTGCAAGGTTTTAGGGCCGGTTTTTTTTAGGTTTTTGTGAAGATTGCAGCTTCATGCTTTTCAATGGCGACTACCCAAGTGCTGCCTTCAATAGAAGCAACAGTAGTAACAGATTTAGGAGGAGGTTCAACATTTTTGAAGGCTCCTTGTTCAAGGCTTCATATGATGGCCTTGCCAACGGCTGTCCCTTGTCATTCAGGGATATCCCATGCCCGCCATGGGATTTCTTGTTTGACCCCTATTTTGGGCAAGAGATGGGTCCTAAGAATTAGATCATTGGCACAGGATTCACCAGTGGTGGCAAAAGTGGTAGAGGAGGCACAGGATATTCCTTTGGTGCAAGCAGAAGAAGAAGTGGAGGAGCCCCCCCCTGCATCAGGAGTTTTAGAGGGAAAAGAATCAGAAGAGAAATTGGGGGGAATTTAAGTGGTTCAGGAGGAAGAATCAGATGTAGCAATTGGTACAGAGAGCAAAGCAGATCAAGAGACAGTTGAAGACCAGGACTATCCTCCTCTTCCTGAGGGCACTAAACTATATGTGGGTAATATCCCCTTTGACGTTGACAGTGAAGGGCTTGCCAAAATGTTTGACGAGAGAGGGGTTGTCGAGATGGTAGAGGTATTATCTAGTTACCTTTTCATTATTACAAATTTGGGTTTTGGAATGTATGTGCCTTTGTGTGTGTCTGTCAAGTGTTTTGATGCCGAATTTGAGTTGGCGAATATCAGGGCTCAAAAATAACACAATGCTTATTAGACATATTTGTTTTTACTATGCTTTGGGAGGTCTAGACTAACCATCTGTGAATTTTCAAGCAATGTTTTGTGGTGCTAAACAATGTTTTTCTTTTTTGGAAATATATGTTTCTAATTGCACATACTGTTTGTATATGCTGCTGCTTTTATCTTTCTTTCAATGCTATACTCATGTGTGGCAAATGATCTCGTTATTTCATTTATAATGAAGTTTAAGTTCTATATTTTTATATTAACTGTTATTATTTTAGGTTACCCTTTACAACCCTCCAAGTTCGTAGTTATATTCCAGTCATCTGAACTTGGTAGCAAACAATTGTTTATTTTGGAGCAAATGATAACTCTCCAGTATCCAATAACTTTATATTAATTGTCTTAGGAGGCCAGAGGTCTTGATGCTAGACTTAGGATTGTAAAAAAATTGGTTGGCCTCGGCGATAACATGACATCCAATATTGTCAAACGCATTGCAGAAGAAGAAATTGCACATGTTGCAGTGGGCGTGTCTTGGTTTCTGACAGTATGCAGAAAGATGGGTTGCATGCCTGACAAGACATTTACAGGTCTGTATGGAAATATGAACCCCGATAGATACATCTGGAACGTGAACTTCATAATCCTTTAGATGCCATACCCCAATCGTGCCTTTTTGTTGATTTACCCTTGTTCATCAACTTGCTTTTATGACATACATAATTTTGGTGTAGTATTTCACATTGCATGTTTGTTACAGAGCTGTTAGAGGAGCTTGATGTGGAGTTAAAAAGGGCCATTTAACTATGAAGAAAGAGCAGAAGCTAGAATGCCTCATGATTAGTAGGCAAAATTCTTTCTTATTGTTCAGAAGAAATTTGTCATTAACAGGACAAACTATTCCTATTTCTTTTTTGTTTGGTTTGTTTATACTTATAGTATAAATACCCTCATTTTTTGCATGGTTTGATTTGGAAGCCTATATTTTGACAAGCCACCCTAATTGTCTTACTGTTCTTGAAATGCACTACAAAATTCTAGATCAGCACTATGATTACTACCATCTGTGCATTGTACAAGAGTAGTCATAATCAATGTGGGAAAGCTTGTTATGATGTATGCATTTGTATTTGATTCTGGTTTAAACTAGGAAATTAGAACTTCATGGGAAAGAGTGTTATTTTCTATATTGAGACAACTTAAGAGTTTCATATGATTAAATGATTGGTATAGGTACAACACATCAAATTTGGGTCTGTCAAGATGGGATAACCACCTTGACGTGGAAAATGACAAAGAGAGAATGATATTGTAGGTATGTTTGATCCCTTGTTTGTTTGCTTGTTTTAGACTTTATGGGTATGCTATAATTTAGCACATCTGATGATTTTGATAGAAACTTTGCTGTCCATGAAATTTTGCTTGGATAATTACTACCCGTCATGGAAAGGATGTCAGTACTGAGCAGGCTCATTGCAATCCTCATAAGTTTCCAGTTTTTGATGAAGGTATCAAAACCACTGATTTCGATCTCTCTAAGGTGAGAATCAGATCCTTTAAAAGAATTCTGGTCATTGTAACCTGTTCTTGACCATGGGTGATTAGTGGAATTGTTAAAACTATAACAGGTTTATGAAAGGCTTACTTGCATAGTTGCCATGGAGAAAGAAAATTCTGAGCTATGATAGTGACAAAAAATGTTATTTGCACATCTACTTGGGATTTTTCAACATTGGTAACACTGGTAAACCTTAGTCTGTCTTCTTGGAAGGATGGTTAATTAGTAATATATATATCTTAAAATCAATCCTAATGGCACATACAAGTTCCATTTGCATTTACACAAGGTGCAAATATTCACATCCATACCTTCTTATGGTTGTACATAGGTGTTATTTTTACATGCATCTGCAAAGATCTGTGTTCAGGGTTTGCTTTGTTCTCCATGCATTACTTTTATGAAGGCATGGATATTTTTACCAAAATCAAGAACAATACACATCATTTGTTAGAATTTAAGGGCCAGTTATATTAAAAAAGAATAGTACATGCTGGCTTAAAAAAGTAAGCCAGCGCTGTGGTAATTGCAGCTCCAATAGCATATATATATAAATTGAATTACCATCCCATAGGGAAATTACAGAACTCGGTTTTGAGAATGTATTCTAAATTTTTGAGACTGCATGTCATGAATTTGAACAGATAATTTCTTACCCATGGGCATTTGACTCTAAATGTTTCTTAATTCTCTATTCAGTATGCCCATTGCTCACTCGTATCTGTTACTCAGATTCCAGAACAACGATAGGACCATGCCAAACACTGGCCAATTCATCAAATCCCCCTTGTTTCTCCTTAGCTGCATCAAATACCATGGTATGATGACCACCATGAAAAATGCTATAAAGCACACAATATCCTTCTTTTTAGTCAGAATTCTATCGATTTTACAGCTCTCGATTTTATGGCACTTAGAACACTCAACTTTATAACACTCAGAACCAACTTATGTATGTAAAAATTTAATTTAGTTTTAGGCGAAAAACTTATTAAAATTAAAGAGTCAATTAGTATTAAAAAATTCATCATTTTTTTTAAAACAGAAAAAGGACATATACCTATATAGTTAATCTATTTTCTTAACATAGAAAATAACAAAATGAGAAATAGTTTTAAATTTTAAAATTTAATTAAACAGGTCATCTGAAATAACTCTTTGATGCTCTGGGGCAATTTACACTTTTAGTTTTGTTACAAATAACAAGCTCAAAAATATCAGAACAGCAGGCTTGAGTTTTGGAGATGCCAGGAGACTATCTACCGTGGAGATGGATAGTCTCTGCCAAAACTTGAGCTCCAATATAACCCTCTACTTCTATTTTTTGCCTATACAACATGCCATGTTGTGATAGTACAAAAAGAACTAGCCGACCACGTAGGATGGGTACTAATACTGCATCAATAATTGAATCTTCCAATAACATAAAATAATGCATAGGGCTAATGTTATCTTGGGACAGGTCATAAATCTTCACAAACTTGTTGGTCACCACCATGAGTTGAACCTGAGAACCGGGAAGCCAGGCTATTTTTCGAATGCAAGCACCTTGCAAAGCAATCTCAATTGCAAGACGGTCTATTATTTCATCTCAAGAATTGACAGTGAGAACTTGGCATTCCTCATACCCAGCTACAGCCAAATAGTTCTCATTTGCAGAGTTGAAAACAAGATGAACTAGTTCAAATCGAACTGAATTCCTGGAAAGAGGCTTCACATTAGACTTGTCTGCTGTCACAGGTGCAACATCTGGCTATCCAATAAGTTGTCTCGCATCTAATATTGTTACTTTGTCACCTTCTCCTACTGCAAGCCTACCTCTGCTATTTATAGTAAGAAGAGATTTGACGATAAAGCCACTTGAAAGATGGGATTTAAGTTCCCTTGCATTAGAATATTCTGTTTTAATCTTCATGTCCAGAGATCCACTTTTATATGCCTTCCTTAATTGCAAAAGATCTGAATTGTAGGATAAAATCTTGTCATCACCCAAAACTATCCTCTCATCCTTTGACAATACTGAATGACTAGCCTCGTTAATACCAGGAAGAATTTGTCTACATAACCTCAAAACTTGGCCTTCAATATCCATATCCATAAAAAGTGATAGCAACCCATCCCCTTCCTCTTTGGGGATAGATAACTTGAAAGTCTTCTCATTCTCCATGCAACCTTCATCCTCAAGATCAGAGTCACTGTCAGATGGTTGAAGATGATCCCTCTCATCTGAGAGAGGCAAGAATGGATCAATGCCGCTAGCCCCCCTCAATGATGTAGTGCTAGAAGAAACATATTTTCGAGGCTTCAAGCAGAGGCATCTTGTCCCTCTTACCCCTCCTGCTCCACAATCACAAAAGAAACGGCTTAAACAAGAGTAAACAACTGTGTGACCCCTGTGGCACACCCTGGCACAAATAGAACAGCACCCTTTAGAAACAGTCAAATCGCAAGTGTAGCAGAAGTACTAATGTTGTTCCATAAATTTTCTTCCACTAGTGGTGAATGTACAAACTTTTGATGCAAGTGACTGTTCACTGTTACTCTCATCATCATCTTCTTTATCCATACTAGCCAGTTCTCCATCAGATGTGCCATCATCCTCATCATCATCTGCTGATGTGGAAATCACACTCAATCACACTAGAATGGACTCCCTGATTGACTAGATTAACCAAAGCCTCCGAGTTCTTTCTAGGAACACTAGGCTTCAACTTACATCTAGCAGAATCATTGTTAGAACTAGTGTTTGACCAAGGCTTCTTTGTTAATTTTTTAAAAACATGCTTGTTAGCACCATACGAACCCAGTGCAGAAACCAGAAAACCCAAGACAAACTTCAAACCGTCCAGATGGGTTTCATCGGAAGAAAAATTGACCACCATATCAATTTCCCTCTTGATAATAGGATTTATTGTGGACTCACCATTTGCCAACTGAACTACAAAATTGAAGTATGCCTTCGCAGTAGGAACATCAAATGATAGGAATTCCTTCTCTAGACCCACAAGCAATGCATCAAGAATGTGATCACAAAGTTCTCTTGATTTTGAATCAGATGAAGGTGACACCAGAGCATTGATGAAAGAAATAGTTGAATCTCTTACTGAACTAGAGACTCCCGTTGGCAAATTACCTACAGCTGTTTGAGCAGTATATCCTAGAAGCATTTTTTCTAGCCATGAAGCCAAAGAAGATGAATCCATCAATAAGAACTTTTCTTGCAAGGTGTGTTTCAAGTTAATATAACTCAGATCACCTGTTAAAAGATTAACAAACAGTTGTAGCACCTTCGTATTCACTGACTCATTATGGCATCCATCCAAAGCATCAATTAAAGGCAAAAATTTACCATTGCCTCCAAGAAATTCCTGGAACTTGTTGGATTGGTTCAACATCAATGAGTCCTCAGTGTTCCCCAAATAAAACTTAAGCAAAATGACTTTACTAGGATCCGTTCTTAGGAATTCCACCATATCAGTTGCACTTGTAAGTAGATGCTCTTTAATAGATAAGTTAACCTCCTTGCGTGAGTTCATTTCTTTTACCAGGATTTCCATGTTCTTCAGCAAAAATAGATCACTATACATACATCTCTCTTCTATAGAGGGAATTAAATTATTGAACAGGATTCTACATTTATCATGTATACCCTCAAATACCCTGTCAAACTTTATGGTCATTATGACCTCAAGCAAACTATTGAAAACTTCTGCATCAACCTCAATTCCCCCTAATGCATCTCTTGCTTTGAAAAATTACTCAATTGTATACAAAACTCCCTCAACAGAGAGGGTAGAAGAGACCACAGCTGCACTCCCTGGATGAACATGTGATGGGAAACCATGCAACGAGGAGCTCAAAAAAAGTTTGTTCAGGTTCCCTTTGTTTTCTTTGCTCACAATTCCTCTAAACTTTGTCAGAGTTCCAAGTATAGACTCTATAAGCTTAAAGCTAGCTCCTAGCTTCCCCAACAGCTCTTCCTGCTTTGACTTGTCATAACCTACTTGAAGCAGCAAATTTAGTGAAAACAGTGCATCATCTTCGCATTCTTTTCCATCAAGAACAAAAAGCACAGCTTTTCGTAGTGCCCCAACATGCATGCTCAAAAGGAATGTCAATATTTTCAGCAAAACGCTTGATTGCCCATCCTTCAATACACAAAAAACTAACTTCTCACAAAGTGTGAGTAATGAAGTATCTTTAGATGTCTGCTCTATCCAAAATGTGTCCTCTCTTGAAACTAGGATCTTTCTCAGAGACACTTTCCATAGACCTGCGTGGAGCAATGATAAAATTAAAGACAACCATACACTATGCCTTAAAAACAACCAACCCCTTTCCTTCACACTATGCTCTTTGTATAATGTTTGAAGCTGAGAGAGTATATCTAGAATGATATTTTCTAGCTGTGATAGCTCCCCTGTATGGCCAAAATGAACATTATGGCACAGAATTCTGCTAAAACTTATGAAGTATTCAATTTCAAGCAACTTGTCTCTGCCCAATTCAGGACTCCATGGAAAAGCACCAGCTTCCTTACCATCAATATCTGATAGAGTGATCCAGCCAAGTACAAAACAATATCTTTCAAGTATAAGCTCATGCACTTGGGAAGCTTCCCTATTCCGCCACACTTCCAAAATGCGACAAACAATAGAATAGAGATCAGACCAATTTAAACCCAGATCTTGAAGAGGTTTTTGTTCTACAATAACCCAGTTATGAACCCCACTAATGTCAATCAGTTGCTGAAAGAGATCAGCCATTCCATGCTCTTCTGTGACTCCCTCATTCACATTTATAACACTTTGTACTACATGATATACCCATGATTCTAAATAGCCTGTTCCTGTGGGAAGTTGAAAAGTTCCTCCTTGTGTAATCTGTATTAACTTATTTCTTATATTGAACATCAACCAGGATGGGAAGGTTGTAGAGTGGAGAATCATGTGCCGAAGAATCAACATCAGTCTTGAAATTAGCAAACACCAGCAAACCAATTGTGTGCTGTTAAGTTCCACTGGAGGACAACTTACATTGCTAAGGGTAGACAAAATATTCTTTGCCATTTTGATTTTTTCAAATGCATTTGAAGAATGAAAATCCATGAGAAGAACTTCCAAATGAAATAGGGATGGAAGACTTGCACAAACTTCTTGGATATTTAAGCACCCTGAATATCTAGCTTTCACTTTCTCAACAATAAAACCATCGTAGCCATTGCAGATTTTGAGTCTTAAGAAGTCATATCCCAAATTGGACCCTGTGGATGTCCTTATAATAAGAATGCAAGCTACAAGAACAAGAGCATCATCAGTATAAGCAAACCTCCCATCCTCTACCTTCAGAACTTGATTTACTAGGTGTTCTTCAAGTTCGATGGATAAGGCACACCTCATAACAAGTTCATGTAACAGGTTAAAGCATGCTTTGTGAAAATGTTCAAGGAAGTGTTTTTCATAGGACATATCTGAAACACTAGCCCCCTCCATTCTTTCATCAACTGAAAGCCGTGGCTGTAGCATTCGTAAAAGAGCACTGACATGTTCTTCATTAAGTTGGTGACAGGCTTCTTTGTAAATAGAAGAATGCCAATCTGAAGAAAAAATGCACTCTTTAATAAAACTAAGCACTTCAACAACTCCTTGTAAAGGAATATTACTAGAGTCAGAAACACTGTCATTTGTAGAGCAGGGCTATTCATGTCCATCAGAGATGACTACTTGCCCGCTAGCCTCTGAAAACAGATCTCCAAAGAGAGCATCATATTCATGCCCGCTTGTAGATTCTGCATCATTTACTCCCAGCCCATCCTTGCTAGCAGTTGGCCATGACTTTTCCCCCCTGGGCCTTGTTTTTAAACCTTGTGCATGCGGAAAACTTGCGATAGCTATTATATCCTCTAGCACGACCAATCAATCTCAACACTTGGCTCTGAGACCATGGGATCAATTGCTCATCATGCAATATAAATGAGTTTTGTCCTCGGTAGTTTTTGTCTTGCTGTATGTTTTGTCTATAGTGGAATTTGTTTATCATGGATTTTGTCATTTAATAGAATGTAACTCTCATCTAGGTGTCATTTGTAATTGTAACTCCTCAAGATATTATTTTACCAATTACATCAGGTCTTATTTGTGTGGAGAAAGGCCTTCACCCATTAAAGGCCTTCCATTCTTGCAAGCAATTGTAAAAAAATTCTTAAACTATACTTACAGGCCCAAAAATACTGATATTAGAGATACGATGTCGTGTTTCCCTAACAAGTTCCTAAAGTTTCCTCCTCTGTATATCAAGATATATTTTCTATTTCCTCAACTTGTTCCATCTCCAGTTTTAAAGGAATTTACAAATAACTCACTAGTTTAACTTCAAAATTGCAAGTTTGGCAAGTTTCTTGGAATCTCGTGTGTGAGTTTTTTTAGGTGAGTTCTCATTTCACATTCTACTTACCAGAAAATTAGAGAACACCAGTTTTTTGGTGAGTTTTGCAACATTGTGCACAAAGACCTTGCTTTGAGTCTTGAATGTGGGGTGAACATCATTTATTCATCTGTATAAGCTTGGAACAAGTGAAATTAGGTAAACTAATACACCCTTACTGGAAATATAAAATTGGAGTTAATTTGTGAAATTCCAAAAAAATCCCAATGAAAATTGATTAGAGATATATCAAAGTTCTGAGTAGAATGGTGTGTTTTTGCAGAATAGAGCAGAAGGGAATGAACCTAAGACCCCCAAATGTTCAACAACTTCTTGATTGTGTAAAACATAACAACTTACAGGCCGATTTTTTCTTCATTGATGCAAGTAAATGTGAGTATTTCTTATCAAATTCTTGTTTTGTGATTTTTTCAATAAACTTCAAGAAATTGTTTGAGGTGGTGGTTCTATTTTTGGAAACTTGTAATTAGCTTCCCTAGACCATGGTCACAAGTATTATTGTAGTGTATATTTATTTGCTTGGCATGTGTTGCATGTTGCAATGTGAATTTCTCCAGAAATTAGGTGCTAGAAAACATATAGCATATTTTGACCATGCATTGTTGGTAAATTTCCCTCATTAATGTACCATCAAGTTACTCATAATCATGTTGATAACTAGATATAGAATACAGAGAAAATAATTCCATAAGTTCTTCCTTAAGGTCTTATGTCTATTTTATTGTGTGGTTCCAAATTTGGTTACATCAGTGCATGATCACTGGTATTGTGCAAGGTGTGTAACTACAACAAATCTTGCTGGCGAAGTTGCAATTGTTTTCCAGACTGCAACTATCATTTTGGTAACCATGTATGGAATATTCTCTGATAGCATTGAGTTCGATTTTTTTTTTGAAGGCCAATGCATCCCATTTTCTGGATAATGTCCATTCCAAGCATCAGTGCTTTTAGTTATTGTATGTTCTATAAGGGTTACTGAAATTGGTGGTGGTTTTTGTGAGGTACAGTGTTTGTCAACACTAAGCCTTGTTGTCATGATATAAACTGTTATTAACAGTATGTCTAGGGAGTATCAGTTAGACTCTTAGAGATATTTTAAAACAAAGATAATCTCAAGTGGGTACTTCTGAAGGCTGGGGATTTTTGTTCACGGTTCAATACCTCCCAGAATTCATTTCATGGTTGAATTTGTTTCAAACTTTTGCAGATATGAAGGTTCCATTGGTGCAGCATCTGAGGCAATGGTAACCACTGATTATTTAATGGAACAACTGAATCGGTGCAATTTGTAGGCTGGCACTGGACATTTATTTAATTAACATGAAAATTCAAGGTTTATGTATATGGAGTTCAACTTTTACAAAAAATCAGAAGAGATGCATGCCAAATCAGCATCACAATTATTATTCGTCGGATTCTTATCGTGGATTCCAGAAGCACAGTGTTGGTTTCTAAGATGATTTGGGTTTGTTGCTTAAGTTATGATCTTATGTGAAATGGGTGTTTTGTGATATTCTGAACTTGTGAAATCAAGCATTTGGGAGAGATCGATTAAAATTGGAATACTTGGACAAGAAAAAGTATAACCTAGTTGGTGATGAATTCATAATTAAATATGGTAAATTATTGATTGAGGATAGAAAATGAAGAATCACTAGAATTACTTAAAATAGTCAAATTGCATCCAAGTTCTAGAGGTTGATATTAGCTAATACTAGGGAACTTTTAAGTGGCAGTTCACTGTGAGGTTATAAATGTCATACATGCTTGTTAACCTTGTTGTATATACCCTGTAAAATCAAGTGTTGCATTCCAATATCTCTCCAACTATGACTACTGGATCATATTGAATTCTCAACCTAAAATTATTCATATGGAAATTTATACTCTTATCACAATTTCACACTTCTATTTCAAGACACTGAATGCTTTCAACTCCTCTTCATTTGAATTTGGATTTTGGTGAGGTTTAGCACTTGAAATTTTGGTTGTCATTGGTTTAAAATGATTATTAACCTTTTAGCCTATATCATTCATCCTTGTTACAGGAAGACGGTCTGTTGTAGCACAGTTTAATTTTTTTTCCATCTGCCTAGGTAAAAATTGATAGAGTTGGTGTTAATCTCGATATATATAATTAGTTGTATCATGAACACCTATTATTTTCTGATTGGTCTTCAGTAATCTTGTAAAATATTCATTCACAATAGAACAATACTTAATGTAAGTGAAGGTAGCGCTGGACATGATTTAAGAGTCAAGGTGTGTCTCCAGTAAGGGAATTTAAAAAAAAAAAATTCAATAGCCGTCGGTTAAGCGACGGTTTGTAGGGATTTTTTTTTTTAAATTTTCTCCATCGTCGCTTAACCGACGCTTAACCAATGATTCACATTTAACCGACGGTAAACTGAGCTGTCGCTGAACCGACGAATTGGAAAGATGTCGAATAACCGATGAAAATCCACCGACGCTTAAAAAAAATCATAGTGTCGTACATGCGACAGGGAAGTGTCGAAAATCCGACAATACGGCCGTTGGATTTTTGGTCGAAATGTAGTAGTGTCTTGAGGGAGGATCAATAATAATATAATAAAAGTACAATATAATATATTCTAAAGTTACATTTCTTTAACATTTTCCCTCTTGGGAGTCTAACAAATACTTTATGAGGTCTTCTCTATAGGGTATCAGAAGTACTTTTGAACATCATGATTTCCTTCATATATTTTCTTAAACTGGAATATTGGTCTTCTCCATGATTTGGAAATAATGTGACCAAAAGATCATAAGTACCACCATGGTCTCTACACTAGGTTTCTCTACACATTAAAAGTAGGTGGACAAGCCTTAGTGGAATAATACAAATATATATTTGATTTACCTATATGGGTTCCTTCGCAACACTAAATCCATAATCTAATTTATTTAATACCTAGTTATTTTACACTTAATGTCCAATCTATATATTATCTCTTCTATATAATGAGAAAATCAAACATTAGATTCAAGATATCATCTAAAAGGTCATATTAAACCAAGATCCTTATTTTGCAATATCCAAATTGTATCGGTGTGATAGAATAATGGGACATTGAGACTTTATATTGATTACAAAGCTCTAAAAAAATCACAATAAATAATTGGTTTGCAATTCCCCAAATTAATGTATTCTTTATCATCTAAAGTGTAACATACCGAGAACTGAAAAATAAATATTTTTTATTTATTTCAGCAAAAACATTATGTTAATTTTTATTGTAAAGTTTATGACCAAGAGGGTCAAGGATGACAGTAATTGAAGAATTATTTATTTTAACAATTAATAAAAGGAGATACCTATTCAAGGGAGACTGTAAAATGAGTGTTCACTGACCCACTAGGAGGAAGGAGCAGTTGTAGAAGGTTGGTTGTCAAGAAGCAGCACTAACAATCACTTTCTATCTATTGCAGGAGCATAATCCCTAAAAAAGTGGTCATGTTCCCTAAGAGGGGGAACTGAGCTGGTGGCTCATTAAATTCCAAAACTGACCCAAAGACCTAGGCAATCTTATATTAACCATCAAGTTGACCAGGAGGCTCACCACTCATTCTGATTTCTGAGAGAATGAACTTTGTGATTGTTGCAAACTGAAAAGTCAGGCACATAAAGAGATTTATTAGGGGATAGCTAAAATGTTTATATGAGTTAATTCTATTAGCGAGTGCTAAGTTGCAAAAGTCTATTGTGTGGCAAGGATCTCCATCCTAGTGGTTTACTGAACAAGTTCGGGGGTCTTAAGCAAGTGATTTAGCTTCTTCAGGAAAAGGTTGGGTGGAACGATCTCCCTTGGGTGTTAGTCCCTTTTCTGCAACATATCTAGGTTCCAACTCTATATTTGTATTAGTCTTGTTTAAGTACGCTGTAATTATTTTCAAACATGATTATAGTTAACTAGTATTTAGATGATGATTATTTGATAAAGTATTTGCATAGAAACTAATTTATAGAGAAAGGAAATAAAGTTATCTCCTGTAGTTTTCCTCTCATCAAAGTGACATACTCTAGTACAAGAAGATATGAAATTATGTCTAATTAGTAGTACCATAATGATTAAATCTTTGTGCATTTTTGTTCTCACAGAGAATAAGAGTGATATATATATATATATATATATATATATAGTTGACAATTTTACTGATGTAGACAACTTGGTATTTAATTGAATATATACACTATAGCTCTTATTTCAAAAGATAAACAATTATAGTTAGAAAAACCGAACTTTCATTTACAGTAGAAGTATAGGAACAAGAAATAACTACACAGTCTTTTTTTCTATGTACATATTAATTTATTTACTTTTATAAAATCCATTAACTTTCAACAATATAAAAACATAAATGTGCATATCCAAGTTCCTCCTTAATCCCTTGTTTATAATAATCTCTCTAGGATCAAATTGTATTCCCTTAATCAAACTCTAGCATTAATCTAGAATAACCAGAGTTCTCAATAAACCATAATAAAACAAAACTAGATCACTTAAGGGTATCTTAGTCCCAGTTTCTTGGCAGCTAAATTATTAATTAAGACCAAGTCGAGATTAACAACAAATCATAGCACTGGTTACAGGCTTCCAATTAAACTAGTGTTGTTTCTGCAGTGTTTCTCTTACAGAATAAAATTTACAAGAAGCCTTAGGGATCAACCTTTTATATTTAGAAAACCGTATGGTTAACTAAACAGAAAAAAAATTTCTTTTAACAGTACTAAAGGTTTAACTATAGACCAATGGCCTATCAAACACTCGCTAACACAGTTAAGAAATCAAGTAAAATCTCTCACAAGTCCTCACTAAAACCTTTATAAAATAAAATGAATTAGATAGAGAAAAGAATATTATCAAGAAGAAACAACTAGCAAAGTGTAATAAGTAAATACAATTGACATCACAAGCATTGTATTAACCAAACTCTGTATACATAGAAGAATTATTTAAATCCTCACCAACAACTCTACAGGAATTAAGTCAAAAGAAACAGTATAGTATCAGAGGCCTTATGGCCCTTGTTTCCAAGCGTACTTGGAAAGGAAAAGACTCTACAGTACACTCTTCTCATTTGATAGGATAACTATAAAGCAAATAATGAAGAGTTATGGAACCTCTTCCTTAAAATATTTACATTACGGCCTTGCCATAATCTTAACCTTTTTTGTTTATAGGCAAATTGGAGGAATCATTGACGATATTTAAACATAAACAAACAAAGAGTTTTGTTACACAGCCTATCCATCATAATATTTGAACTGTAAAAAATAGTGGTTTATTAACCCCAAAACGATATGTTTGACAGTAAAGGATACACGATTGTATCGTGTTATAGTAAATATAAACAAAGAAAGGATTAACAATTTAAGCACCAGTATACACAGTTGATTAAGAAAACTGTAAAAAACCATCTTGGTTTTATTCAGAGATACCATCAATGGGTTTTCATTTTGCAACATTAAACTCACAACATTATCCTTTCAATTAAATAAAAAGGAAGTTTAAGAGTGGCTTTCGAAGCCCAAATAAAATTCGATAGAGTAAGGCTCACGGCCGCAGTGTTGTGCATTGTAAATACCAAACTAAGTTATGAATCCCTCATGGGTCAACAAAAATTGAAGGTTTACATTTAGGTACAACTAGCATAAAACTATAGAAGTATATATAAGTATCTTATCATCAAAAATAAAGTGGCATAGTGGCAAGAATCAATAGATAACTATTTCTTATAGTTCTGGAAATTACACAGTGACTCAAAAGATGAAATAAATAAAGATAGAATATCAAAACTCTCCTGGGTACATATAGTATTAACAAGTTTTAGAACCAACAAAAATACAAAGTGGCCCTAGTCATCTACTACTCCACAGGGGTGGATAACACCATTACTTTACTAACTTTACCAAATACCAAAGCAAGTATATCACTTCCAAAATGCCAACCCATAAAAGAGTGGAAATAAAAACTCAATGCTATAATAACACACCACAAAAACCCAAATGTCTCCATCAGAGTCTTGCAAGGAAATGACATGGGTCTTACTAGTCAAATGGGGAGGTTGCGCAACCATTATTTCCATCCACACACCACTGCAGAGTTGGCCTACAAACAAAAACGATAGTTGGGAAGTTCAATCTTAGTTTAGTTGGAAAAAAAACTGGTATGCAAGAACAATAGCAATGTTGAAGTTACCATTACCTTCTCAGCTTTCAAAGGTACACTTTCATTACCCAAGACAAGATTGCAAACTCTCTCAACGAATGAATTGAGCATGCACTAGTACATATGGTAAAACTAGATGAATATGATATTCATTCCACCTTTGAATACCGATAGTCGAGAAGCAAAGGAAACCAACCAAAGACCCCTGGTGGAAATGAAAGAATTGTTAACAATTTCCAGAAACCTCATGGAATGAACCACACAGAAATCGAGACTCAATAAAAGCTTTAGGGTTTGATAACTCATGTTTTTTTTATAGTTGGAGATCAGACCGAGTTCACATGGTCCGAGAGGTGGAGATTTTATGACTCGTACCATACCTTTCACAAATGCACTTAATTCAATCGGTGTACAAGTATGAAGGACAAGAGTCTTGCTAGACTCTCTGCAAATGATTGTACAAAAATCCATATCACCTTTTAACATATAGTTCAACCTGCGATGCTTTATCCGTGTTATTTATTATAACCCTTGATACATACAACTTTGTCATATATTGATAAACATTTAAGCCTGTAATACAAATAAGATTTGTTAAATGGTATTTTATTTAAATACTTCTAATTGTTCTATTAAAAAGGATAAAAATGGTTTAGGGTTAAACCTTAGGTTTCCTTTTCCTGTGTTCCTTATAGCGCCTTAACATAGAGTTGCTTATTTAATTGGTTGAACCAAGATTACCTCACTTTCTACACATAGAAGAAAAAAGGTTCATACATTAGTCATAATGACTAAGTAATACCATGACCCATTCCTTGTGTATCTCCATAATAGAAATAAACAAACGAGAATGACAAACTGTCTTACGACAACAAGTTAAATATAGAGAGTTTTCTTATGTTAAAAAGTAATGTCATGTCAGCAGATCACCAAGTAAGAAAGCTAATAATAACTTAGATGCATGACGATGGAAATTGCATGACAAAAAAAGTATGAATAATAATTTCTCTCTAAATATTCTCTAGGAATTTCTAATATTACATGGAGTAAATAAATTTTTTTATTTACAAAATTTAGGGATGTTACATGTGGCATGAGAGCGAGTTTCCAAACACTAGGATGGATTGGCTCACTGACATATAAGTAAGAAAACCAATATAACAATTGTATTTTCATTTATTTCTGTATAGAAATATAAAATCTGTTTTGCAAGAAAATGGAAGATGTTGAAGCATCTATAGAAAATAGTTCTCAACACAACAATCCTAACAATTTTTATGTAGATTTGAACAATATAGAGTTAATACAAACAGTTAAGGAGTTAAAATAGGAACTGGAGATTGTCAAATTAAATAATGAAATAATTATGGAACTGAATCAAATGTTACTAGATAATATGAACAACAAAGAAAAAGATAAACGAAATGTTTTCTAAAACAACCTCATACAAACATAAAAGAAAGAAAGCAAAATATTTTGATAGTGAATCTTCTTTAGAGGTTAATGCAAGGTCACATAAGGGAACATATAAGTACATAAGTGACAGTAAAGTAACCATAAACCTAGGAGAAGGAAGTATAAACCTTATGAATAAATTTCTGGGGAATTCAAAAAAATAAAGCCTCCCATGTTTAATGGGGAAGTATAGAAATGAGAGGAAGAAGAAGCTTGGCTATCTAGAATGAATAAATACTTCCAGACTTACAAATATTCTGATAGACTAAAGGCCATAATGGAGATTTACAATTTGACTAGAAAAGCCGATATGTGGTGGCAAGATATAAAGAGGGTCAAAAATATCAAAGAGAAGTACTTAACCTAGAGGTGTTTTAAGAAGTATTTTAAAAAAAAATTTGTGTATAAATAATACTATGAGGAAAGATCCAAGGAGTTCTATGAATTAAACTTGGGTTCCATGTCCATAAAAGAGTTGAGTAGTAATTTTTTAAGAATGTTAAGATATGTAACTTACATAATAGATGAGAAGCCTAAAATCAACGATTTTTAAGTTGTCTACCCACTAGCTTCAAAGATAGGATTGAGTTTGATAATCAAAAAAATTTGGAGGAAGCTTTGAGAAAGGTTTAATTATGTTATGAGCATAGCAAGAAATTTTTTTTGACCTAATTGGAAGACTAAAAAGACAGGTCATTTTGATCAAAAGAGAAGAGGATTTAAATAAAATAAGGTTTTTGGGAGTAAATCTCAGAACTTCTCTAGGAATAACTATCGGAAAACTGATTTTAAGAATAAAGTACCCCAAAATACTATAGCACTAAAAGGACGGGATATTTCTAACAACTTTGTTAAAAATACTAAACAAAGGGAACCTGTCAAATTCTAGGAATGTCAAGGACCGCAATACGCTAAGTACCATCCGAATCGGAAGGGGAACATCAGTAACATACACACTATCCAAGAAGAGGAAACAATTGGAGGTGTGGAAAACAAGACACATAGGATAAATGCAACTTCGAAGAATCGACAAACGGATCACCAGACTTCCATGGTGGAAGTGCAAGGTATGATCCAAAATTTATCTATTTCCATTTTGATTGATCGAGGTGTTATCTTAAGTTATATATCTCCTAGCATAGTGGAAAAGTGAAACTTATCCTTAAATTTTTTTGAAAAATACTGGCTAATCCAGTTAGCCACAAGAACTAAAAGAAAGGTGGTAAATTATGTTCAAAGTTGTAATTTGATTATGACTAATTTTGAAACTCAAGTCAAGCTAATCATGTTACCTCTAGGATCTTACGATGTCGTAATAGGAATGGATTGGCTTAAAAAACACCAAGTGATTTTAAACTATTTTCAGAAAACTTTTACTTATTTGAATAATGAAGGAGAAAGAATTACTATCACAGCAATACCTAGGAAGAAATCTGTTGCACAAATTTCATCCTTACAGATGAAAAAGGCTGTAAGGAATGGCTGTAAAGTCTTTTTTGTATGCATTATAAATAATGAACAAATTTATAAAAAAGATAAATCGATATTTGAGGATATTTCAATCTTGTAGGATTTCACAGATGTATTCCTGAAACAAATTCGAGGATTACCTCCTAAATGAGGTCTGGTCTTTACAATCGAATTAGTACCCGGAGCAATACCTAATTCGAAAGCTACCTATCGAATGAGCATCTTTGAGTTGAATGAATAAAATTACAATTACAAGAGTTAATAGAAAAAAACTATGTAAGACCAAGTGTATCCCCTTGGGGAGCACTAGTCCTTTTTGTTAAAATGAAAGACGACACTCTGTGTCTATGTATAGACAATCATCAACTTAATAAAATGACAATTAAGAATAGGTATCCTCTACCCCGCATTGATGATCTGTTTGATTAGATACACAGAGCGACGATATTCTCAAAGATCGACTTAAGGTCTGGGTTTCACCAAGTTGGAATTCAAGATGAATGCATCTTTAAAACTGCTTTCTGGACAAGATATGGGCACTATGAATTTGTGGTTATGCCCTTCAGGATAACGAATGTTCCAACAACATTTATGTGCATAATGAACAGTGTCCTAAGTAAGTACTTAGATAAAATTGTAGTTGTCTTTATAAATGACATATTAATTTATTCTAAGACAAAATAAGAACGTGATGAACACCTAAAGATAATTCTACAAGTGTTAAGAGAAAATCAACTATATGTTAAGTTTATAAAATGTGGTTTTTATAAAAATAAAATACAATATTTAGGGCACGTAATATCTGAAGAAGGGATATCGGTAGACCCGGATAAAACAAAATCTATAATTGATTGGCTTGTTCCTAAGGATGTAACTAATGTACCATCCTTTATGGGAATAACAGGTTATTACATAAAATTTATTGAAGGATTTTCAAAGATTGCAAATCCTATAACTTCATTACAGAAAAAGGGTAAGAAATTTGTTTGGGATCATAAATGCGAAGATAGTTTTAATAAACTAAAATAATTATTAACTACTGCACCCATTCTTTAAAAGTAGACATAGACAAAGACTTCATCGTATGCACTGATGCATGCAACGAAGGCTTGGGCGGGGTATTGACTCAAGAAGGTCATGAAATTGCATATGAATCAAGAAAATTAAAAACTCAATGAAAATAACTATGCAACTTATGACTTAGATTTGGTTGTAATCGTCCACGCTTTAAAAATGTGGTGCCATCGCTTGATAGGTAAAAGATTTATGCTAATGTCTGATAACATAAGCCTAAAAGATTTGTTTGATCCGCAAAATCTAAATGCAAGGAAAGCTAGATGGCTAGATTTTATTAGCAAATATCATTTCGAAATCAAACATATTATAGGGAAATAAAATAAAGTGGTTGATGCCCTAAGAAGGAATGTAGTACCATGTTTTGTAGTTGCCATTAGCAGTTATAGGACTGATTTGGAAGATAAATTGGAAGAAGGAATCAAGCGGGACCTAGAATACCAGAATTTAAAAGAAAAGGCAACTCAGAATGTATCTAAAATTATAACTACAGATTACAAATTTAATGAAAAGGGTCTAATAATGTATAAACCAGAATTCATATACCAAATATACCAAAAGTTAAGCTGTTGATTTTAAATGAATTACAGAAAATCCCTTATTTTGGACATCTAGGGTATCAGAAGATGATAACCGTTATAACTATATCTTGTTCTTATTTTATTTATTCTTTTTGTCTTAATTTTCAACCGTTAGTTTAAAATGATTTTATATTTCATGTTGATTTGAAGAATTTTTGACAATCAATAATTTTGGTTGGATTTAATGCTTTTAATGGTTGAATCATTTCATTATTTTAGTTTTAAGGTTTGTCTTTTGGGATTATTAGTTAATATGTACATCTTTAAGCTTTCAAAAACTTATAATAAAAGTTCATTCCAAGTTTTGATTTATAATCTAACTCTCATTTTTTAGTCCTTTGTCAAATATTTTCATGAAGAGATTCCTGTAGCAGCTTTGTTTTTCCTGTTTTTGTCATTGTCATCGGGAGAAGATTACGAGGAGATGGAAATGAATTCAGGAAAACCAAAAGAGATTTTTGTCAACAACACAATAATTCACAAAAACCTCTCTCAGTTTTGCAACAGATGTTATTGTTTGAGATATTCAAATTCATCTTTGTGGCTTATTTTCAGGGTTTGAATTATTTAATAATTTCTTGTTTTAGTCACAAATTTGCAGAACATATTCCAATCAATTAAAGAGAAATTTTGAAAAACCAAGAGAGTTTTTTGTTCATAACATACTCATTTAAAAAAAAATCTCTCCGTTTTTACACAGGTGTTCCGAATCGAGATATATGAAGGCGTCTTTGAGACCCAAATTTCCATAAATTCACCAAATTTCCCCAAATCCGATTTGTTATTTTTGGGTTAATTATATTTAAAGATTTTGATTTATCATGTAACTAATTGATGTAACTGTTTCAAATTTCGACCTAGAAGGTAGTTATGAAACTACTTTACTTTTGTAATGATAAAAGGAAGACAAACATACACTTTTGAGGGGGGGATTTTTAACTCAGGGAGAGGCATTTGGAGCTTTGATTTCTCAAGCTAGAACTTATAACTCTTATGTAAGTGGATGACTGTTATTGATTATATATAAACTGATAAGCCCTTTTACCTGTCATGCTTTTTCATTTCTGATCTATTTGATTGCTCAGTCTACAATTTCATTTCGTGTTTGAAGTTTTATTCATGTAAATGTTTGTAGCCTGTGGGTGGAATTAGTATTTCATGTGTAATGTTTATGGCTTATTGGGATGTGTTTGATCCCCAGTTTATCCAACTTACATGATTCAGTTCTGTATTATCTTGTGGATGTTTATTTCCTCCTTGCTCATGAAGTTTTTAAAACCAAAACCATAAACCAAAACCCTGGAACCTATTTTTTTAAATTTTACTTTTGATAATGTGTTGGCTTGTTCTTCTAGTAGTCTAAGAACAATTTCTGGCACAAACATATTTGGCGCCATTGACAGGGACGAAGCTGAAGTATATATTCCCTCGGATATCATTATTCTTTCGATTTTGAGAGGTGAACAAAGTCAGAAAATATTTTAGACTACAAATTTTCACCAATGACTCCATGATTAAAGATTCCACTGCAAGGAGAATTTTGTTGACAGAAAAATGAAGAAGCCAAATGGAAAGACTGGATATCATCTTGTTACTTTACTCCATGAGGTTTTGTTCTTATTCATCAGTTCTTTCCTATCTTTCCCATTTCATATCAAAAGAATTATTTTTTGTTTTGTCTATTCTGATGATCATAAACCTTCAAGTACATATCCCACTTTGGAAGAAGAAAATATGCATTCTTCTTATGTTATTGATGTTGATCCTATTCCTTCATTTGAAATACATGTTCAGCATGATATACATATACCCATATCTCTTGAAGCTAATTATTCTGGTCATCTTGTAGAGAATAAAGCTGATATATTACCTTCTACCATCACTGCTAAAACTTGCGAACATCTTGTTAAACCTCATTTTCAACTCATAGATTTCGAGTCTAGACTCAGACAGAAGATGTTTAGACCTCTTAGGATTCCATCTCTCTTACATCCTTACCCTTCCTACTTTGTTGAATATCTTCCCCATTTTACTGGAAAAGACCATATTACAGCAGAGAAGCATTTATAATCTTTTCATAATTTCATTGATAATTTTGAAATCATGCATGAGGATGTTGTCATGAGGTTATTTTCGAAATCCTTTGCTGGAGATGTTGGGTTTTGGTTCCGAAATTTAAAAGTTGATTCAATTGGATCATGGGAAGAGTTACATGATGTCTTTTTGAAGTATTGGGGTAAGAATAAATCTTATGATCAATTTCTTTCCGAATTTTATAGTTTCAAAAGGGAAATTGATGAGCCAATTACTAAATTTAATTGGAGGTTTCAAAGTTTTTATATTAGTATGCCTACGGAGATTAGACCTTCAGAAAAACTTTCTATGGCATATTATGTTATGGCTCAACATTCAGATCTTGTCTTTTTCCGGTTAGAAAGAAAATCGTCATCTTTAAGACAATTGTTTGAAGATGCAAAATGAGTGGAGGAGAACATTCGAGCTTGCAAAATGCTTCGAGATCAGGCTCATGTTGAAGATATACAAGCTTAGGAACAGGAAGAAGAGCATAGGTATCATTCAGATTTAAGACAGTTTTCTTCATCATTTTTAGATTTTCATATGAACAAGGATATAAATGATGCTTGTGTTAATTCTTCATATTAGTTTGCTGAATTTTTCAATGATAACATGCTTTCAGTGGATTATAGTAGAAATTTATTAGTTCCTGCTATGAGATTATCATGTTATGAAGAAGAAGTTGTTGCTCTTCAACCTCTTACTATTGATATAAGAAATAAGTTTCCATTCATGACTTATGGTCACTTTCAGAATTTTATTTGTTCAAGTTTTGATCAAGGGTTTTATTTAAAAGTCGAGAAGTAGTTTGAAAATCCCTTGGTTTCCATTTTTGATCCAATGTTTAAAATGAACAGAAATGGAGAGGAAGAGAATGCTTCACTTTATGATGAATATAATGAAGACATTGAAGTTTTAAATTGGAAATTTCATGATCCCATGGTTTCTTGGATGGAGTTGTATTTTTCAAAGGTTTCTAATGCTCCATATTTTGGCATACTTCCTATTTTCAGTCATAAGTATCAGCTACCTACAGACTCTTTATTGCATTTATCACATCTTTTGTGCGTTTTCTCAAACAGTAGCATGCATGAAATTATGATTTTCAGTCAAATGGTTTCTTGGCTTCACTGGAAGTATGATTACACTTGATCAGGTTGTTTCCTCCGATTAGAAGTAGGAGTAAATAGAAGAATAAGCTCACTATACGAGCATGTATATTCTTTTCAGTATGCTAGTTTGTAGCAGTATTTTTTCATTTCAAAGGTATGTGTTCAGAGTTTGACAAAGTTACAGAGGTTTGGTAAATGACTCCATCACCCAATGAATAAGGCACAAGGTCTACAGGTTCTTGAAGCCTCACAAGGAGGACTTCATCCCGCAGCAAGAGCCAGATGTTATAACTAGATATTGTTCTTAGCTTATCTGTTCTTTTTGTTCTAATTTTCAACCGTTGGTTTAAAATGATTTTATATTTCATGTTTATTTTAAGAATTTTTTACAATCAATAATTTTGGTTGGATTTAATGCTTTTAATCGTTAAATCATTTCATTATTTTAGTTTTAAGGTTTCTCTTTTGGGCTTATTAGTTAATATGTACATCTTTAAGCTTTCAAAAACTTAGAATAAAATTTCATTCCAAGTTTTGATTTATAATCTAACTCTCATTTTTGAGTCCTTTGTCAAATATTTTCATGAGGAGATTCCTGTAGCAGCTCTGTTTTTCCTGTTTTTTTCATTGTCATTGGTAGCATATTACGAGGCGATGGAAATGAATTCAGGAAAACCAAAAGAGGTTTTTGTCCAAAACAGACTCATTCACAAAAACCTCTCTCCGTTTTACAACATCCATTATCGTTCGATAGATTCAAATTCATCTTTGTGGCCTATTTTCATGGTTTGAATTATTTAATAATTTCATGTTTTAGTCACACATTTTCAAAACATATTACGATTAATTGAAGAGGAATTTTGAAAACCCAAGAGAGTTTTTGTTCATAACAAACTCATTTAAAAAAACTTCCCTCTGTGTTTACACAGGTGTTCCTTATAGAGATATATGAAGGTGACTTTGAGACCCAAATTTCTAGAAATTCGTCAAATTTCCCCAAATCCGATTTGCTATTTTTGGGTTAATTATCTTTAAATATTTTGAGTTATCATGTAACTAATTAATGTAACTATTTCAAATTTTGACCTAGAAGGTAGTTATGGAACTACTTTACTTTTGTAATGATAAAATGAAGACAAACATATAGTTTTGAGGGGGGGATTTTTTACTCAAGGAGAGGCTTTTGGAGCTTTGATTTCTCAAGCTAGCACTTATAACTCTTATATAAGTGGATGACTATTATTAATTATATATAAACTGATAATCCCTTTTACCTGTCATGCTTTTTTATTTCTTATTTTTTTGATTGCTCAGTCTACAATTTCATTTCTTGTTTAAATTTTTATTCATGTAAATGCTTGTAGCATGTGGGTGGAATTAGTAATTCATGTGTAATGTTTATGGCTTATTGGGATGTGTTTGATCCCCAGTTTATCCAACTTACATGATTTAGTTCTGTATTAGCTTGTGGATGTTTATTTCCTCCTTGTTGATGAAGTTTTTAAAACCAAAACCATAAACCAAAACCCTAAAACCTATTTTATTTAATTTTACTTTTGAGATTGTGTTGCCTTGTTCTTCTAGTAGTCTAAGAACAATTTTTGGCACAAACAATAACCATGTTGATAAAAGAGTACTTTTGTCCTAACATGAAAAAATGAGGTTGTTGAAGTTTTAGCTAGGTGTATCGAATGTCAGCAAGTTAAATTTGAACATCAACAACTAATAGGTCATTTACAGCTATTACGAATTCCAAATTGGAAATGGGAAGTCATCAGTCTTGACTTTGTAACTGGTTTACCTATAAACCAGAAACAAAATGATTCAATAATGATAGTTGTGGATAAATTAAGTAAAGCAACACACTTTATCACTGTTAAAATAACTTATAAAGATGCTAACATTGCAAACATATTCATGAAAGAAATATTCTACTTTCATGGAATTCCAAAGGTACTAATTTCTTACAGAGATCCTAAATTTACTGGTAATTTTTGTAAAATTTTATTTAAATTATTAAATAAAAAATTGAATTTCAATACTGCTTATCATTCGCAAATAGATGGACAAACAGAAAGAGTGAATCAAGTATTATATGGAACGTCAGTAACATACACACTGTCTGGGAAGAGGAAACAATTAGAGATGTGGAAAATGAGATGCATAGGATAAATGTAGCTTCGAAGAACTGACAAACGGATCATCATACTTCCATGGTGGAAGTGCAAGGTATGATCCAAAATATCTCTATTTCCATCTTCATTAATCTAGGTGTTAGTTTAAGTTATATATCTCCTAGCATAGTGGAAAAGTGAAACTTATCCTTAAAAAAGTTTGAAAAATATTGATTGGTCCAGTTAGCCACAAGAAGTGAAAGAAAGGTGGTAAATTATTTTGAAAGTTGTAATTTGATTATGAGTCAGTTTGAAACTCAAGTAAATCTAATCTTGTTACCTCTAGGATCTTATGATGTCCTAATAAGAATGGATTGGCTTAAAAAACACCAAGTTATTTTAAACTATTTTAAAAAAACTTTTACTTATTTGAATAGTGAAGGAGAAAGAATTATTGTCACATGAATACCTAGGAAGATATATGTTAGACAAATTTCATCCTTACAAATGAAAAAGGCTGTAAGGAATGGCTGTAAAGTCTTTGTTGTACACATTATAAATAATGAACAAATTAATAAAGAAGATAAATCAGGATTTAAGGATATTTTGATCTTGCAGGATTTCATGGATGTATTCCTCGAACAAATTCCAGGATTACCTCTTAAACAAGATTTGGAATTTACAATCGAATTAGTACCTGGAGTGATACCTAATTCAAAAGCTACTTATCGAATGAACATCTTGGAGCTGAATGAATTAAAAGTACAATTAAAAGAGTTAATAGGCAAACATTATGTAAGACCAAGTGTATCCCCTTGGGGAGCACCCGTCCTTTTTGTTGAAATGAAAGATGACACTCTGCGTCTATGTATAGAAAATCATCAACTTAATAGAATGACATTTAAGAATATGTATCCTCTTCCCTGCATTGACGATCTGTTTGATCACATACGCGGAGCGACGCTATTCTCAGAGATCGACTTAAGGTATGGGTATCACCAATTTAGAATTCAAGATGAATGCATCTTTAAAACTGCTTTCTGGACAAGATATGGGCACTATGAATTTGTGGTTATGCCCTTCGGGCTAACGAATGCACCAACAACCTTTATGTGCATAATGAGCAGTGTCCTTAGTAATTACTTAGAAAAATTTGTAGTTTTCTTTATAAGCGACATATTAATTTATTCTAAGACAAAATAAGAATATGATAAACACCTAAAGATAATTCTACGAGTGTTAACAGAAAATCAGCTATATGCTAAGCTTAGAAAATGTGATTTTGATAAAAATAAAATACAATATTTAGGGAATGTAATATCCAAAGAAGGGATATCGGTAGACCCAGATAAAACAAAAGCTATAATCGATTGGCTTGTTCCTAAGGACGTAACTGATGTATGATCCTTTATGGGGATAATAGGTTATTACATAAATTTATTGAAGGATTTTCAAAGATTGCAAATCCTATAACTTCATTATAGAAAAAAGGTAAGAAATTTGTTTGGGATCATAAATGAGAATACAGTTTTAATAAACTAAAATAATTATTAACTACTGCACTCATTCTAAAAAAGGTAGACTGAGACAAAGACTTTGTCATATGCATTGATGGATGCAACGAAGGCTTGGGAGGGTATTGACTCAAGAAGGTCATGCAATTGCATATGAATCAAGAAAATTAAAAAAATATGAAAATAACTATGCAACTTATGACTTAGATTTGGCTGTAATAATCCATGCTTTAAAAATGTGGCTCCATTGCTTAATAGGTAAAAGATTTATGCTAATGTCCGATAACATAAGCCTAAAATATATGTTTGATCAGCAAAGTCTAAACACAAGGAAATCTAGATGGATAGAGTTTCTAAGCGAATATGATTTCGAAATCAAACATATGATCTAGGGAAATAAAATAATGTGGTTGATGCCCTAAGAAGGAATGTAGTACCAAGTTTTATAGCTGCCATTAGCAGTTATAAGACTGATTTGGAATATAAATTGGAAGAAGGAATCAAGCAAGACCCAGAATACCAGAATTTAAAAGAAAAGGAAACTCTGAATGTATCTAAAATTATAATTACAGATTACAGATTTAATGAAAAAGGCCTAATAATGTATAAAACATACTTTATATACCAAATATACC
This sequence comes from Pseudotsuga menziesii, assembly GCA_001517045.1. NCBI lineage: Eukaryota > Viridiplantae > Streptophyta > Pinopsida > Pinales > Pinaceae > Pseudotsuga > Pseudotsuga menziesii. Next base: position 253,398 of record LPNX010258200.1, read on the forward strand.
AGAATTTAAGCTGTTGATTTTAAATGAAGTACACAAAATCCCTTATTTTGGAAATCTGGGGTATCAGAAGATGATAACCCTGTTGAGAAAAGAGTACTTTTGTCCTAACATGAAAAAATGAGGTTGTTGAATTTTTAGCTAAGTGTATCGAATGTCAGCAAGTTAAATTTGAACATCAACAACCAACAGGCCATTTACAGCCATTACGAATTCCAAATTGGAAATGGGAAGTCATCAGTCTTGACTTTGTAACCGGTTTACCTATAAACCAGAAACATAATGATTCAATAATGGTAGTTATGGATAAATTAAGTAAAGCAGTACACTTTATCAATGTTAAAACAACTTATAAAGATGCTAACATTGCAGACATCTTCATGAAAGAAATATTCTGCTTGCATGGAATTCCAAAGGTAATGATTTCTTACAGAGATCCTGAATTTACTAGTAATTTTTGTAAAACTTTATTTAAATGATTAAATTCAAAATTGAATATCAGTACTACTTATCATCCGGAAATAGATGGACAAACAGAAAGAGTCAATCAAGTATTAGAAGACATGTTACGAATGTATGTTAAAGACTATCCCAAATAGGGGGAAGACTATTTGCACTTAGTTGAATTTGCTTATAATAAACATTATCAAGCCTAAGAAAATCTTATTAATTTTGATATATTATATGGCATAAAGTGTAACACTCATATTACATGGAGTAATCCAGTAGATAGATTGATTTTAGGACCTGACATGTTAAAAGAATTGTAACTAACAGTGAAACAGGTACAAGGCAACTTGAAAACTACTCAAGATAGGAAAAAGAGTCATGCCAACCTTAAAAGAACTTCGAAGAAATTTCAAGTAGGTGAGCATGTGTTTTTCAAGGTAAAACCCAAAAAGAGCTCCTTTAAGTTAGGGATTTTTGCTAAATTAGCACCCAGGTATTATGGATCGTTCAAAATACTGGAAAAAGTGGGGTCATTAGCTTATCAACTAGCTTTTCCACCTAATCTTAGGATACATAATGGCTTTCACATTTCTATTTTGAAAAGGTATATACATGATGCTATTCATGTGATTGACTAGAATGTGATTCAGGTAGAACTAGAAGGATATTTTTTGGTGGAACTAGATTGTATTCTCGATGAGATGGAAAGTTGTCTCCGGAATCGCACCATTGGACAGGTAAAGGTGCAGTGGAAACACCTCAGTCCAGATGAAGCGACCTGGGAATTCAAGAGTGATATGTAGGTGGAATATCCATCTCTGCTCCAAGAAGACTCAGAATAACTTAAGAAACATCGAGGACGATGTTAATCTTAAGAGGGGGTGTTTGTAACATACAAAGAACTGAAAATTAAATATTTATTATTTATTTCAGCAAAAACATTACGTTAATTTTTATTGTAAATTTTATGACGAAGTGGGTCAAGGATGACTATAATTGAAGAATTATTTATTTTAATAATTAATAAAAGGAGACACTTATTCATGGGAGACTCTTAAATGAGTGTTCAGTGACCCACTAGGAGGAAGGAGTATATGTAGAAGGTCGGTTGACAAGTGGCAACACTAGCATTTACTTTCTAGTTGTTGCAGGAGCATAATCTCTAAAAATGTGGTCATGTTCCCTAAGAGGGGGAACTTATATGGTGTCTCATTAAATTCCAAAAATGACCCAAATACATAGGAAATATTATATAAACCATCAAATTGAGCAGGAGGCTCACCACTCATTTTGATTTCTAAGAGAATGGAGTTATTGACTCCTACAAACTGAAAAGTTGAGTACACAAAGAATTTGATGAGGGGATAGCTAAAGTGTTTTGCTGAGTTAAGTCTGCTACTAAGTGCTAAGTTGCAGAGGTCTGTTCTATGGAAAAGATCTCCATACTAGTGGTTTAGTGAACAAGCTCGAGTGTCATAATCAAGTGATTTGGCTTCTTCAAGAAAAAGGTTGGGTGGAATAGTCTCCCTTCAATGTTAATCCATTTTTCTACAACACATCAAGGTTCCAACTCTATATTTGTATTATGATTTTGTATTAATCATGTTTAAGTAAGTTTTAATTATTTTCAATCATGATTATAGTTAATTAGTATTTATATAATGATAATTTTATTAAGTAATTTCATAAAAATTGATTGATAGAGAAATGAAATGAAATTATCTCCTGTATTTTTCCTCTTAGTGAAGTGACGTACTATAGTACAAGAAGATATGAAATTATGTCTGATTAGTAGTACCAAAATGACTGAATCTTCATGTATTTTCATTCTCAATGAGAATAAAAGTGATATATATATATATATATATATATATATATA
>LPNX010258200.1:255776-340617 GCA_001517045.1 Pseudotsuga menziesii
AAAAGATAAACAATTACAGTTAGTAAAACCGAACTTTCATTTAGAGTACAAGTATATGAATAGAAAATAAGTACACGGCCTTTTCTTTTATCTACATATTAAGTTATTTACTTTTCTCAAATCCATTAACTTCCAATGGTATAAAAACATAAATGTACAGATCCAAGTTCCTCCTTAATACCATGTTTATAATAATCTCTCTAGGATCAAATCTTATTTCCTTAATCAAACTCTACAATTAATATATAATAACCAGAGTTCTCAATAAACCATAATAAAACTAAACTAGATCACTTAAGGGTATCTTAAGCCTAGTTTCTTAGCAGTTAAATTATTAATTAACACCAACTCAAGATTAATGACAACTCATAACACTAGCTACATGATTCCAATTAAACTAGTGTTGTTTCTGCAATGTTTCTCTTACATAATAAAATTTACAGGAAGCCTCAGGGATTAACCTTTTATATTTCAAAACTGGTATGGTTAACTAAACAGAACTGAATTATTTTAACAATACTAAAAGCTTAACTACATACCCATGGCCTATCAAACATTCGATAACAAAGTTAAGAAATCAAGTAAAATCTCTCACAAGTCCTCACTAAAACATTTATAAAATAAAATGAAATAGACAGAGAAGAGAATATTATCAAGAGGAATAGTGGTACAACTAGTAAACTGTAATAATTAAACACAATTGACATCACAAGCATTGTATTAACAAAAATCTATATACACAGAATAATTATTTAAATCCTCACGAAAAACTCTACAGGAATTAAGTCAAAAGAAACAATATAGTATCAGAGGCCTTACGACCCTTATTTCCAAGCCTACTTAGAAAGGCCAAGACTCTACAGTCCACTCTCCTTTTTTGATAGGATAACTATCAATCAAATAAATAACAGTAATATAACCTATTCCTTCAACTCTTTACCTTATGGCCATACCATAATATTAACCTTATTTCTCTATAGGCAAATTGGAGGACTCATTAACGATATTTAAACATTAGCAAACCAAGATTTTTGTTACATAGCCTATCCATCATAATATATGAACAGTAAACAATAGTGGTTTCTTAACCCCAAAACGATATGTTTGACAATAAAGGTTACACGACCGTATGGTGTTATAGAAAATATAAACAAAGAAAGCATTAACGATTTAATCACCAGTATAGACAGTCAATTAAGAAAACCTTAAAAAAACCATCTTGGTTTTATTCACAGATACCATCAATGGGTTTCCATTTTATAGCAGTACACCCACTACATTATCCTTTCAATAAATAAAAAAGGAAGTTTAAGACTGACTTTCGAAGCAAAAAGAAAAATCAACATAGTAAGGCTCACGGCCGTAGTGCTGTGCACTGTAAATACCAAAACAAGCTATGAATCCCTCATGGTTCAACAAAAATTGAAGGTTTACATTTAGATACAACTAAAAAAAAAATATATAAGTATATATAAGTATCTTATCATCCAAAATAAAGTGTCATAGTCACAAGACTCCACAAATAACTATTCCTTACAGTTCTTGAAATCACACAGTGACTCAAAAGATGAAATAAGCAGAGATATCATTTTGAAACCCTCCGAGGTACATATAGTATTAACAAGTTTCAGAACCAACAAAATTACAGAGTGGCATAGTCATCTATGACTCCGCAGGGGTGAATAAAGCCCTTACTCTACTATGTGTACCACATACCAAAGAAAATATATCACTTCCAAAATGCCAACCCAGAATAGAGTGGAAATAAAAGCTCAAGTCTATAATAACACACCACAAAAATGCATATGTCTCCTCCAGAGCCTCGCAAGGAAATGACATGGGTCTTACCAGTCAAATGGGGAGGTTTCCCAGCCAGTGTTTCCATCCACACACCATTGCAGAGTTGACCTGCACACAAAAACGATAGTTGGGAAGTTAAATCTCAGTTCAGTTGGAAAAAAAGAAACCGGTACATAAGAACAATCGAAATGCTAAAGTTACCATTACCTCCTAATATTTCAAAGGTACAATGTCATCACCCAAGCCAAGATTACAAAATCTCTCAATGACTAAATCGATCATGGACTGGTATAGATGGTAAAAATGGTTGAGTCTAATATTCTTCCACCTCTGAATACCGATAGTGGAGCCTCGAAGGCAAGCAGCCAAAGACCCCTGGTGGAAATGAAAGATATGTTAACAGTTTCCAGAAACCTCATGAAATGACCTACGCAGTAATTGAGACTCAATAAAACCTTTAGGGTTTGATAACTAAGTTTTGTTAACAGCTGGAGATCGGATCGAGCTCACATGGTCTGAGAGCGGGTGAGTTTATGAATTGTACCCTACCTTTCACAAATTCTCTTAAGTCCATTGGCGTACAAGTACGAAGGACAAGAGTCTTGCTAGACTCTCTGCAAATGATAGTGCAAAAATCCATATCACCTTTTAACATATAGTTCAACCTACGATGATTTATCCTTGTTAGCTTATAACCCTTGGCACATCCAACTTTGTCATATATTGGTAAACATTTAAGCCCGTAAAACAAATAATATTTGTTAAACGATACTTTATTTAAATACTTTTAATTGTTCTACTAAAAAGGATAAAAATGGTTTAGGGTTAAACCTTAGGTTTCCTTTTCCTTTTCTCCTTTAGCGCCTTAACATAGAGTTGGATATTTAACTAATTGAACCAATATTACCTCACTTTATGCACATAGAAGAACATAGGTACATGCATTAGTTATAACGACTAAGTAAGACCATGATCCATTCCTTGTGTAGCTCTAGAATATAAACAAACAAACAACAATGACAAACTGCCTTACGACAACACGTTAAATATAGACAGTTTTCTTATGTTACAAAGTAATGTCATGTCAGTAGATCACCAAATAAGCAAGCTAATAATAAATTAGATACATGACGATAGTAATTGCATTACAAAAGAAGTATGAATAATAATTTCTCTCTAAATATTGTCTAGGAATTTCTAATATTGCATGTAGTAAATACATTTTTTTATTTACGAAATTTAGGGATGTTACATAAAGGGTGTTAAGTTTTTCAACAAGATTTATTTGAATTCATTCTATCACTCGGGATGAATAGAGAAAATTGAGGTAAGGAAGGATACCTTCTATCTAAATAATTCCTTCTTGAGAGGTTAGTCATGCCTTTTGGCTTCGTTAATTCTTTGGTAGTATTCATGATGATGATGAATGATATATCATAGTTGTAATACCCTGGTTTAACCCCGCTTGCATTAAACATACATGATACACATTGTAAATAATCTTGGTGCGGAGATAAAAGACAAGGTCCCACCATCGATTTTGTTATGTTGTGTTTCTGTTTTGGGGATGGTCACCGAAGGTATATCGGGAAGTACAGCATATATTTAATTGTGGCATCATGTAAACACATATTTTAATTAAATAACCCAACCAGCTATGTTCACACTAACTAAATTGAGAAGGGGCATGATTCCGAAGGATAAGGAGGGGGGGATGTTGAACTTTGAGTCATGGGGAAGAGCCACGTGTCATCTTTCTCTTTTACTCCCACCACCTTGGTTTTATGTTGGTTAGTTGGGACAATGAATTGGTTGGAAAAAAGATCACACCCATGCTTGCTCACTCTCTCTCCATGATGCGTCTATTGGCCTATCTACTACCCTGATTGTGAGCCTATTCAGTTCCTTCACATGAGGGAGTTAAAAAAATACACATTCCATTGTTGGGGGTTCTCCTTCTCTCTCGAGATTTCTAGTCGGTGGGTTTTCTTCCCTGTTCATGCAGAAGATAGTTCCCCTCTACCTCATGAATTTGAGGGTTGATCGATTGTTTCTCTCCTTTGATCATGTAGAGAGTGTGTCATTTTCCACCATTGGCATATTTCTTAATGTTATGTTCTTCCCATCATTAAAATTGTGTTTGTAATCACACCCATAGTTCGGTGGGTTTCCTTCTGTCTCTCACACAGAGTTGGAAGTCGGAACCTGTTCCATTCACGGTCTATACAATTTTTCCCAGTGACTGCAGTGAGATTTGTGCGTTGTGGGATTAGAGTTGATCATGGGCTGTCATTGCCATGATTTTTTTGGTTGTAAATTTCCTTTTTATGGTGGTATCATTTGAAGATTGTTGTGAGTACCTGCGTTCTAGTCAATTGTATTTTTCCCTGTAAAAGATTGAATAGCGGTTTAGTTGCTTGCATGCAATGGTTTTGTCCTCGGATGACATTGGACTTGTGAATGAGGGCCTGAGATGCTTGATAAACCTGGTGGGTTGAGAATTACACAGACAAAGCCAATGCACTAGTCTTCTTCTTCACAACCCCTGAATAGCACTGGAAGGGAGATCAGGGTCTAAGGGACTGTGTTGCAAAGAAAGGATTGATTTCCTTTTGTTGGGTGTGTGTGGGTGTTCTAGAAGCCAATCTGGTTCTGGTGTCGGTGCACCAGCTTAGAATTAACCTTTCCCAGCTCTTGGATGGCCTGATAAACCTAACTTTGTTGGCTTGGATAATATGTTGTTCGCTTGATAAACCCAACTCTGTTGGCTTGGCTGAACTGTGTACCCTAGTGGTGTTGTTATCATTGGATACGTGTAAGCATGTTAGTTCCTTATTCCTTGGGAATCATGCTCGGCTCAGGGGTGGCAACGTTGCTGAGAGATTAAGGATCACGTGAGCGTATGGTTGGGTGGAATGTTGTAGCGACGTAGCTGGTTACGGAACAAGATCTTTATAAGATAAGTATTCTTTCCTAACTTGTATCTGCAATTATAATTACCATTGATGAATGATGTTATACATGTTAAATGTTGATCCATATATGCATGAATGCTGATTGAAATTCTTTGCTTCCATTGTGTTTATGAATGATTATGATTCGTAATATGTTTTATGTTTTAAGTATCATGCTTTAGCAGCATAATTATGTATGTTCATGTTCATGGGGCTATATCCCTGGATGATTTGATGTATCGTAGCGTCCTCTCCGTTGGTCGGAGGGTCAGGGATGTTACAGTGTAATATCAGATCTAGGTTGTAGCATGGGCCTGAATGGTCCATGAAAGGTCATATAGCAGAGGCAGGTTTCCTTCTGCCCAACAACAATAAAAAAATTGAGGAAATATTCCCATGTGTTCATCGGCAGTCGGCAGAGAATAGTGGAATCTAGAGTCGCAGTTGTGGGGAGAATAAGTCGAAGGCCACCGATATGTCGGCCCTTTTGTGGAAAGACTACCTGAGGCTGACCATCGGCTATTGGTGCCACCAAGTTGAAAGGATCACCGTTGGCATGATGGTGGAGGATTAGTAGATGGACCGACGACAGCTAGTTGTTTGGAGTGGTGAAGTTTTGTTGGTTGGATAGGTGAGAATTAGCTGTATGGATCACCAAAATGTTGGCAAAAGAACCAAGATGATAGTGGGTTGAACCGTTGACAGCGAATATGAAGAAGAAATTTTTGAAAATTTGTCTAAGTTATAAAATTTTCGGCTGTCGGTGATGGTTAGTTGATTGCATCGCCGATGCCTAGAGGATCAACTTGTCGATGCAGCGAAAGGTTTGGTGAACATATCAAAAGAAGTTGGATGATCTTGCACTGCCGTTGTGGATGGCTAGACCACTAGGTCTCCGATGGGTAAAGCCTCCGATCGGCGATCTCGTAGATTCTCAAAAACATTTCTAAGTATTAACTTCATCGGCCATCGGAGCATGATAGTCTTATTCATTGTTGATGAACAATGAAAGGGATCAAGAGATTGTAGACCTGCCATTGCGAAATCTAAAGGGACTAATCATCTGATGCGTAGGACACCCGACCACTGACAGAAGAAGAAAGTTTCAAATTTTTTTTTAAGTGTTGAAATCATTGGTGGACGTTAGTTGATGAGACTGCCAATGGATGTCGACAGAAATTAGTTGATCGAGCACCCGTCATTGTGGAATCTTAGACAACTGTCCCACCGACGCACTAGTCTCTCCACTCGCCAATACCGAGGTGGTTAGTGTATAATGGTTCTGAGATCCGATAACCTACTTTGGTGGGGTAAAGTGCTCGGGAGTGTTGACACTGTGAAAGAGTTAAGGCTTATGAAAACCACTGTTGTGGATGCCTAGACAACTAAGTGTCCGATGCCACAGTGGGATGCCATTCTGACCACCGACAAAATTTGGTCCATGAAAATTATAACAGGATTGTTGGCCACCGTTGCAGAATGATAGACCACTGTAGGCCCGATTCGCAGAAGGAATTAGATGAGCAACTCGCTGATAGATAACCACGGAGACTAGAGGAAGATCTTTTTCTTGCCGTTGCGGATGATCAAGAGACTGTGCACCCGATCAACAAATGATTTACTCATCGATACAGAGTGGGAGTTTAGTCATTTTACCCGTCGAGAACACTGAAAGGAATAAACAACAACATCGATGCACAGACAATTTCTTCGCCGATGAAGATTGGAGGCGTATTTGTTTTGACCATCGCAATGTCGAAGAATTACTTGGGAGAGGGTCCGATTGGACCTAAGAATATTTGGGTTTGTCAGGAGAATTTCTTGGTGATTTTTCGAGCAGTTTTCGACTGTCTTTCAGTCGATTTTCAGCAGATTTCGACAGACTACCCATGGTCACAAGGATGAAAACAAAAAGGGGAAAATTCTATATTTTAACATAATTGTTGTTTTATGAAATTTCCAAAAGAAAAAGGTAAGTAGTTTGATTTATATTAATGTATGCATCTAACAGTTTGTTTCTAACACATTTGCAGAACTATAGATAATTTCCAAGAGCAATACTCCAGAAAGAACAGTGTGGTAAAGCAAAAGGTGGTTCAGTCATGAGAACCCATGATGGGTATGATGCTCGAGATTCTTACGAGCAAGTAGAAGATGCCATGGGAGAAATTTTTTGTAATGGAAATGATGACATAGAGTCTAATGAAAGGAGATTCCAGGGGACACTGTCTGAGGTTGCAGCCACCATGAAAAGCTTGGTTTATTCCCAGAAAGAGCAGCACCAGTTGAATGCTACCATATTGCAAAGTTTGACAAATTTGCAAAAAAAGATAGATTCTGGACTAGATAAATCAAGACGGGAAGGCAGTAAGGGTAGCTCTAGGAGAAGGAGAAGGATATATAGTGGATCATTTGACTCTGTAGAATCTAGTGGAGATACCAGCTCAACTTATCATGAAAGGAAAAGAAGAAAACACCATAAGGATCGCTCTCAAGATGAATTCAGGAAAGCTAAACCTCCTACATTTGATGGTGAGATAAAGACAGGACAAGAAGCTGAAGCTTGGCTTCTTGGGATAAATAAGTACTTTCAAGTGCAGGATATTCAGGAAACATGAAGGCAAGATTTTGCATATTCAATCTCAATGGAAGAGCATCCATTTGGTGGGAACACTTCAAGCAAGTAAAGAGGATTAGTGAAAGGAAACTAAAGTGGAAGCAGTTCAAGAAGTATTTCAGGCAGAAATACCTTTCTGACAAGTAATATGATGACAAGATCAAGGATTTCCATGAGCTGAGATTGGGACAACAAACCATGGATGAATATATAAATAATTTTTTGGAATTGTTGAGGTATGTCCAGTACATTAGAGATGAAAAAGTGAAGATCTAGTGGTGTATGAGTGGATTGTCACAAGCCTACAAAGATATAATTGAGTTCTATGAGCCAAGAACTCTCGAAGTAGAAATAAGGAAGGATAAGTATTGATATGAGAAAAGCAAAGGTAAACTTGATTACCATAAGGCATGGAAGGACAAAAAGAATGAGAAGTTTGACCAAAGAAAGAAAGGGTTCAAACCTTCTATATTCAGGAATCAGCAGAAGCAGCCATCCCAAACTACGAGTAATCCAATTGGACTGACAGGTGGAAATCCCAAAGAACCACATCAAAATAAAGGTCCACTCAAATGTTGGAAATGTGAAGGACATCACTTGTGTATTTATTGTCCACTTGAGAATGAAGTGCAAGACCATGTTATAACATTCAAGGAGTAGAAGCAGTGGGTCAGGTAGCCAGAGTAGTCTATAGAAATTATGTAGCACTAGAGGACCGCCAGGCAGATCATCAGTCAACTGTGGTTGAATTTGCAGGTAAGATGGTTGAACAATCTATCTCTATTTTTATTGACCCTGGTTCTACTCATAGTTATATCACTCCTAAGGTAGTGGAGAGTTGTGCTTTTAAGAAGGTAAAGCATAGAAAATCTTGGTTAGTTCAGCTAGCCACTGGGACTAAGAGGAAATTCAGTGACATGATAGAGAAATGCCCATTGGTCATGAATGGATTGAACACTTGTGTAGATTTGAATGTTCTACCGCTTAGTTCCTATGATGTTCTCATTGGAATGGATTGGTTAGAAGCTCACAGAGTGAAGCTTAACTGCTATAAAAAAACTTTTGAATGCATGGATGAAGAAGGAAACACGGTAGTTGTGAAAGGTATTCCGAAGGTAATTTCAGTAAGACAGGTTTCAACAATCTAGTTGAAGAAGTTCTGTAGGAAAGGTTGCTAGTTGTATGCAACTCATATTCTAGAACCAATAGGAGATGAAACTCCTAGGTTCGAGGACTATCAAGTGTTACAAGAATTCAAGGATGTGTTTCCTAATGAGATTCCAAGGCTTCCTCCAAAGAGGGACATTGAAATCACCATTGAACTTGTGCCACGAGTAGCACCAGTGTCCAAGACAACCTATAGGATGAGTACACTAGAGATGCTAGAGTTGAAGATGAAAATGCAAGAGTTGTTGGAGAAGAAGTATATCCGACCGAGTGTGTCCCCTTGGGGAGTACCGGTTCTGTTTGTGAAAAAGAAAGATGGTACACTCAAATTATGTATTGATTATAGACATTTGAAAAAGGTTACTGTGAAGAATAAATATCCTTTACCTAGGATTGATGACCTCTTTGATCAAATGAGAGGAGAAAAGGTATTTTCCAAGATTGAATTGAGGTCTGGTTTCCATCAAGTGAGAATCAAGGATGAAGACATTCACAAGACAACCTTCAGGACAAGGTATGGACATTATGAGTTTGTAGTGCTACTATTTGGTATCACAAATGCACCAGCTGCATTTATCTACCTTATGAACAGTGTCTTCAGTAAGTATTTGGACATGTTTGTTCTTGTTTTCCCTGATGACATTCTTGTTTATTCTAAGAACAAGGAAGAGCATGAGGAGCATTTGAGATTGACATTGCAAGTGATCAGGGAACATCAGCTATATGTAAAGCTGAGCAAGTGTGACTTCTACAGGGATAGAATTCAGTATTTGGGTCACATTATCTCAGAAGAGGGTATATCAGTAGACCCTGAAAAGATTGAAGCCATTATGAATTGGCCTAGTCCAAGAAATGTGACGGATGTAAGATCTTTTATGGGACTTGCAGGATACTACAGGAGATTCATTGAAGATTCTCTAAGGTTGCACATGCCATCACTTCTTTGCAAAAGAAGGGGATGAATTTCAAATGGACTTTGAAGTGTGAAGAAAGCTTCCAGTGGTTGAAGAATATTCTCACTAGTGAACCAGTGTTGAAGGTTGTAGATCCAGAGAAAGATTTTGTGGTATGTACTGATGCATGTGGAAAAGGGCTTGGAGGATTCCTTATGCAGTACAACCACGTCATATGCTATGAATCAAGACAATTGAAGGAGCATCAGAAGAACTATGCCACTCGTGATCTAGAGCTTGCAGCCATAGTGCATGCTCTCAAGATGTGGAGACATTACTTGATGGGTAGAAGATTTGAACTCATAATAGACCATTGTGGTATGAAGTACTTGTTTGATCATCCTACTCTGAATGCTAGGCAAGTGAGATGGCTGGAATTTTTATGTGAGTTTGATTTTGAAATCAAGCACATAAAAGGAAAAGAAAATAAGGTAGCTCATGCACTCAGCAGGAAGGTACAAGAAATGCATGTGGCATCTCTTAGTATTTTCCAATCATATTTGAGGCAGCAGATTGCAAATCATGTTGCCAGAGATGAATTGTATGAGCAAGTAAAAGACAAATTGCAGTAGCACAGTCTTGAGAAGAAGTATGAGGGATATAAATTGGAAGAAGATGGACTTCTCACTTTTAAGGGAAGAGTTTGTGTTTTGAATGTAGCATATTTGAGGAGAGTTGTTATGGATGAAATCCATCAAGCACCGTATTCTAGTCACCCAGGATATCAGAAGACAATTGCTACAGCTAGAAAGAAATATTTTTGGCCAGGAATGAAAAAGGACATGGATGAGTACATTTCAAGGTGCATGAAATGTCAATAGGTAAAGGTTGATAATCAACATCCAACAGGTTTGTTGCAGCCTTTGCCAGTTCTGAAATGGAAATGGGAAGATATTTCCATGGATTTTACTACAATATTGCCGATGACTTGGAGACAGCATGATTCCATCATGGTTGTGGTAGACAAGTTGACGAAGGCAGCACATTTTATACTAGTGAAGTCTACGCACAAGACTGATGACATTGCAAATATTTTCATGAAAGAGATTTTCAAATTGCATGGGTTGCCGATGAAAATAGTTTCTGACAGAGATGTCAAGTTCACTTCTAATTTTTGGAAGGGGTTGTTTGAAGATTTGGGTACAAAGTTAAAATTCAGCACTACATACCATCCTTAGACAGATGGGAATATAGTAAGAGTTAATCAAGTGCTTGAATACATACTTCGCATGTATGTGATGGACAAACCAACCAAGTGGGAAGATTACTTACACTTGGTAGAGTTTGCTTACAACAATGGACAGCAGGCATCCTGGGGATGAGTCCATACGAAGCTTTGTATGGAAGAAGGTGTAGGACACCAGTGACTTGGGATAAACCAGTGAAGAAAGTGGTGCTTGGACCAGAATTACTCAAGGAAATGGAGCAAGAGGTTGTAAAGATTAGGAAGAATTTGAAAGCAGCACAGGACAGATCGAAAAGCTATGCAAATAAGCATAGGATGAATAGAGAGTTCAATGTTGGGGATCATGTTTACCTTAGATTTAAGGAAAATAAAAGTTCCTTGAAGCTCGGAAGTTGTGCCAAGATGTCACCTAGATATTGTGGGCCATTTGAAGTGCTTAAAAGAATAGGGATGGTTGCATATAGATTTACATTGCCTGCTAGTACTAGAGCTCATAAATTTTTTCATGTTTCTTTGCTTAAGAAATATCTACATGATCCTAACCATGTGATAAATTGGGATGTGACCCAGGTGGAGCTTGAGGGAGAGTTCCAAATCGAGCCAATGCACATCCTTGACAGGAAGGTCACAATGCTCTAGAACCGAGCCATAGAGCAGGTAAAGGTGCAATGGGAGCATTACGGATCTGAGAGGCTACGTGGGAGCTGGAGGATGCCATGCGATTAGCACATCCATTTTTGTTCAATCCTGTGGAACACTGAGGTGGTACCAGTGTATCATTTTGTTCAAATATTGTAAAGCACTAAGGACAGTGCTATTGAAGGGGGAGGGTAATGTAATACCTCAGCTTTAACCCCTCTTGCATTAAAAATACATGATACACATATTGTAAATAATCTTGGTGTGGATCTAAAAGCCAAGGCCCCACCATCGATTTGGTTATGTTGTGTTTCTATTTTCAGAATAGTCACCGAAGGTATATCGGAATGTACGACATATAGTTAATTGTGGCATCATGTAAACACACATTTTAATTAAATAATCCAACTAGCTATGTTTACAGAAACTAAATTGAGAAGGGGCATGATTCCGAAGGATAAGGAGGGGGGGTTGTTGAAATTTGAGTCATGGGGAAGAGCCACGTGTCACCTTTCTCTTTTACTCCCACCACGCTGGTTTTTTGTTGGTTAGTTGGGATAGTGAATTGGTTAGAAAAAATTCCATGCCCACGCCTACTCACTCTCTCTCCATGATGCGTCTGTTTCCTTTCCACTACGTCGATTGTGATCCTGTTTAGTTCCTTCATGTGACAGAGTTAAAGGAATCCACATTCCATTGTTAGGCATTTTCCTTCTCTCTCAGGATTGCTAATCGATGGGTTTTCTTCCCTATTCATGCAGAAGATAGTTCCCCTCTGCCTCACAAATTCGAGGGCTGATGGATTGTTTCTCTCATTTGATCACGCAGAGAGTGTGTCTTTTTCCACCATTGGCATATTTCTTAATGTTTTTTTCTTCCCATCATTGAAATTGTGTTTATAATTGCATCCATATTTCGGTGGGTTGCGTTCTGTCTCTCATGCAGAGTTGGAAGTTGAAACCTATTCCATTCCCGGTGTATACAAGTTTTCCCAACGACTGCAGTGAGATTTTTGCATTGTGGGCTCAGAGTTGATTGTGGGATGTCATTGCCATGATTTTTTTGGCTGTCTCTTTCCTTTTTATGGTGGTATCAGTTGAAGATTGCTGTGAGTACCTACGTTCTGGTCAACTGTATTTTCCCTTGTAAAAGATTGAATAGTTGTTTAGCTGCTTGCATGCAGTGGTTTTATCCTTGGACTACATTGGAGTGGTGAATGAGGGCCTGATATGCTTGATAAACCTGGTGGGTTGAGAACCACATAGAAATATCCACTGCGCTGGTCTTCTTTTCCACAACCCCTGAATAGCACTGGAAGGGAGATCAGGGTCTGAGGAACTACGTTGTAGAGAAAGGACTGATTTCCTTGTGTTGGGTGTGTGTGGGTGTCCTAGAAGACATTCTGGTTCTGGTGTCAGTGCACTAGCTTGGAATTAGCCTTTCCCAGCTCCTGGATGGCCTGATAAACCCAACTTTGTTGGCTTGGCTAATCTGTTGCTCACCTAATAAACCCAATAGTATAAAAGTAAGGGAAGAGTTTAGAAATTCTCCCTTTATAACTTCTCATCATAGCATAGAGTTCTCTTCCACATCATCATTGATCCAGTTGATGGCCTCTTTCCAAGCACACAAGGGATCAATAGCTATGATTTTCCCACAAGGTAGCAATTCAATACATATACACATGTATAACATTTATACTTTCCCCTTTCCTAGTATGTAATCCGTATGCTATAAACAAAATAGTTTAAGGTGAGAAATTCCCCCCATTATCAAATTTATTTATGGAGATTATTCTCCAATATTTGTTACAACTATCTTATCAGTACTGTGTGGGTTTCCTTGTCATTACGACAACTTTCAATGCACTCTATTTACATTATCTTGTTGATACAATCGCTACGAGAAACTATATATAATCCCATCTTTCCCTTTATTGGACTTCATAATAGTTAATAGTGTTGCAATTAAGATTATTCCAATTCCACATGGAGTATTTTCAAGGTCCATTATATGTCCTTGGGCCTCATTCAACTATAAGACTTGCTTTCCTTTCCAAGGGAATATTTTCCACAATTATGAACCACACCCTAGATTCACACATGAGAATTCCCATTCTCTAATTGGAAACCTTTGCATGGCCACTTTGTCACAATCATGAACCATAAAAAAATTCTACATATTGGAATGTCTAATTCCATTAGTAACAACTTCTAGGTCAATGTAAGTTCCTTACCCATTCTCATTACTTACTCATAAGTTGTTGGATCATATCCTACAAATTGTCTCATCATGCATGCACTTTCCCACAAGGATGATACACCCATCACACTTAGAAGATGCATATCCTTTACCTATTCGTCTATTCCATACCTTGTTGAGAATTCTATTATGTAAAACAATATCCATCTTTGAAAATCAAGAGTTTCCATGGCTCTTCCTTGAAATTCAAATTGCACATATTAATCACAATAATACCTTAGATGCATTCTTATCCAAAGTACCAATGTCCATTATTGGTCTCTTTTATTCTTTTATGGTTAGACATGGTTTTCCCATATGACATATAATTACTCATTAATTTTTTTCCACAACCCCTCTATGCTATTAATATTGCACATTTTGAACATAGAGAATGCATCGCATACATTCTAGCTACTAATGAATCATCAATTCATGTAAGTTCCATTTTTCCATCATGTGTGTTTATAAGATACAATATATAAGAGTGTATTCTTATATATTGAAAATGTTTTCCATATATACAATAACTACTATAATATTCTCAATTGAGTTTCCATGTTCATTAATGGTACTACCATGTTACTAACCATCCAACCATACTTAATTCAGTCTTCACATTGCTAGCTAAACAATAATTTATTATGTTTTCTTTCCCAAATGGGCCTCTACTTTATTGTGAGAGAACAAATACCATAGTGTGGGTATAATCATATTTACTCATTTGGAGTATTGTTTATCTTTGGTACACTCTTATACCATTATACAAAAATGTCCCAAAGTTTGGGTTGCTTTGGAATTCACCCATGTTGAAGATTCCTTTCCTAATAAAACCTAGAGGATCTGTTCCAATTTCTATTTGAAATAACTTGAAACTTGTTTAAAAAATAAGAACCTTCTATTTGATTCTTCTATAGTTTATATTTCTAATGTTTATAACCATGTTTTTTTTTTATTCCTCAGTAAATTAAAGTCACAACCTTTCAAAATTGCTAATTTTTTCCATTTATGCATTTTCCCTACAAGTTCATTTAACTTTAAAGGCCAATTTTAGAAACTTATAGTATAAAATATAGGGATAGCCAGAAAAAACTATTCAATTGAACTTGATAATACTCATGGAAATAATTACTCAACAACTTTTATCTCTTTGATATGATGTTCTAGTCACATTTTTATAAAATTCCAAAATTGACTACTTTTAACTTTTTTTACTTTCTGTAGATTTGGAATTTTTAGTTTTCCTATAACACACTTATCCTTGGGATGATAGCATAATGCACAACTTCCACTCTCTTCATTCATGTTATCACCACAAGGAAATGCTCAGGATCCTCAATGTATTTAGGGGGGATTATGGGGTCAAGGAGGAGTTCACCTTTGTGGGTTTCCTCCATTGCTACAGGGTAGGACAAGGGTAGTGCCCCCTTTTTTTTGTAAATATTTTTATTTGACTCAATTTGGAACATAATATTGACGCCATTTTTCAATTCCTAGTACATGAAATATGAGCATGTAAACAACTTCTCCTTAGTTTATTCGCACATGTATGATGTAACCCCACATCAAATTGTTGTTGGGCCCAGAAATGGGATCTTTTGACCACCCTTAATTACCTCTTCTTGTTCTATCCTACCCCATTGAGCATGCCAAATAAACATTTTACCCCTACTCTACTCTTCAAACCACCAAGGTATGATTGGTCATTGTTTTATTTTATTAATACTTATGATTGTGATAATTGAGGCTTCATATCTCTCAATGTGCTAACATATGATGGTTTATAAATGTATTTTGAGTTATATGGACTGCAGGAAGATTGGAATGAACATGATACAAAAAGGATGGGTATTCATCACTCAAGCTGGTCCCCATCCATCCTATCATTACCCAAGGAATGCGGTTCCAGTGCGATATCCCAGACAAAGCTGTGTCATGGTAGCTGTAACAAAATGGGTCATACTTGGAGATCAACAGTGCATTGCTTCTTGTGTGTAGCCATAATATAAAGATATCGTCACTCTTGGGGCGATTAACAGTTTTCCTATGCTTCCTATTTTTCATCCTGCCACGTTTATAAGAGCTGTTGTCATTTAGGGTGCCTGAAGATCAGGGATCTTCATGGCTGCCCCATAATATGATAGGATGTTATGATTTACATTGTATAAATATGGAGAACTGTTTCGAGCCAGGGGTTGCTGAACATATAATCAATTCATTGTATTAGCTGTGAGGAGGAATTGTGTAATCACTCTGTCTTTTAATACAAGGAGTTACTTCTGATCTAGAGGCTTTTACGTGTGTTCAACCAGCATCTCTGTGTGAACGCTCGACCCACCTTCCACAGGGATCACTGATTTAAATTAGACCTTTTCGATTATTTTGTTGTGTGATGTTATGTTAATTTTATTTCTACATAGGAAGTTGTAACAAGTGTGGATTTACAGTGTGTCGTGATTGCATCCCTTGGATACCTGTAGTGGCATAGTGTGACAATCGACTGAGTAGGTAATTATTTCTTATGCAATTTGTGTGGTCACTGTAACAGCTATGTTCATCCTTATATCTTGTAGTTTTCATTTCCATGAATCTTTGCAGTTTTTCTCTTATTTTTATGATTACAGAATTTCATTCCTGTACTTCAATTTCCTAGAACAACTGAACTCAATTTCTGTATTTTGAATTCCTAGATTAATATTCAATTTATATCTTTGGATTCCTAGGACAATCAGATTAGATAGTTGAGTTAATCATTAAGTGGTGTGAAGAGGATTTCCTTTTATCTGCAATTGTAATATATATGTGACTTTTATCTTTCCATTCTTAGATCAAGATATAGCAGAAGGTAATTGTGATTGCATTCCTTAGAAGGTAACTAGGTTAATTAGATTCTTGGGATGAGCATAGCCGAACAGAGGATAGTATTGTTCAATTATATTAATTTCGTGTTTAAGCATATACTATGCATGTTATCCTTGAAATACAAGACTTCCCCGGGTTGACAATAAATATTGTACACTCTGTATGTTAGTTGTAATTCACTTGCATATTGGGTGCTCGACAATTACCACTTATTGAACATAAGTGGTTTCATATCGATGATAAAGTTGTATATAGAAACCACCCTCATGATCCAAAAACATCCAATCTCTGAGCTTGAAGTGTTATCATCAATTAATATTCCCCATCACCCAATGATATGACCTCCATTCACCTTTTCACTTTGTCACATGTGGTCACTTATGCAAAAGTATGTTGTCGATGGTAAACAACATACCTCCTTCCCACGTGGCTCCTCTATGTCATACATCCTACCAATGTGGCTCCTCACATCACACAATCCACATAGCACAAGTTGGGCCCATTTCAAATATTCCCAAATTTTCAAAATTTTGATAATTGTGTAAAATTTAGATTTTGGCGAGAAGGGGATCTTTATGAAATTACTATTGGCCTCGTTTCCCATTCTAAAATATATTTGTCGCTTAACAAGACCTAATTTTCATCTAAGAATTTATAATTCCCACATGTAAGTGTCAATTTATGGCCCATACAGCTCCAATGTTGGAACCAAGAGATCTAATACCACTCTATCATATCCTTATCCATCAATTTAACCAAATAGAAGGGGGAATCTACAAATTATGGGTTTCTATATTTCAACCCATGGCCATATTATGGATTCATAAACAATAAAATGCATTTCTGGATACATAAATGGAAATAAACTCTATCCACACATGCACATCAATCATATACAAGCAAATTTATCACAAACATAAATTAAATCATTGCACATCCAAATACAAAGAGAATACTTATTTTTAAACAAGAAGATCCGTGTAATGAGCTAGTAAGACTAATTTTCCACCCTACTATAGGAACTCTCTATAACATATTATCTTTTTGCTAAGAGGCCACCCCCAAGATAGGATATGAGGGCACCAAAGTGAAAATGAATCTTATGCTTTTCTCTCTCATCCCACAACCCTTTATATTCTCAATGCTTAGCCAAATTCTCATGTAGAGCGCTACAAGAATCTTACTTAGCCATCTAAGACATGGAATGCTCCTTCCAATTTCCTTGTAAAACACAAGGAATGCATTTCCCTTCATTGATCCATAGCTCCCTAAGGAAATCAAACCCTTACAATGCTTACTAGTGTGTCCAATAAGAGTCTAGATTGTTGTATGGTGTTGGAGAACCTCCTATAGTGTCAATTCATGGCTTTTCAAGCATTCCAAAGTAGCATAACTCAATGGGTAAATGTTCCTATCTTTCCCAACCTCTATTATCACCTACAACCATCTCATTTTCCCTTAAATCTACAATTTTGTTTCCAAATTCAAATTTATATTTAATACATAGTCTTGTGATGGTAATCAATAACAAGAGGGAGCTCTAAATAGTGTAAAAATTGTGTGAATAATAATGACAATGAGTCATAGACTCCAAAGAATACATGAGAGAATGATGAAAAGACAACTAACATAACTTCTAACCATAGAAGAAAGTACTTCTAATAACTGAAATAATTGTGAGAGAAGTACATTTTCCCCTGTGCTCCCATAACTACATGAAAGGGATTTCCCACCAACCTAACACATCCATTCAATGATTGAAATTTAATAGTCAAAAGGAAGCAACTCGCTCATTTAAGGCACATGGAAGAAATAGGAGAGTTTGAAGGTTGGCACTTGGCAATTGAAAATTTAATCTCCCATAACCTCCCTTTCCTCTTTCCCTCTATTGTAATCATAACCGCTCTAGTTCTTTTTATACAACTACATTGGAACACTTTATTATATTTCCAACATAATATTTACATATCTTTCAAGCTACTTTGACAAGATAATCATATGGTCCAATTAAAAGTATTTACATCAGACATGCTTAGCCATTTTCTAGTTGGGCCTTGGCCTTGAGCTCCACTCTAGGAATTTATACTAGCATATTTACATCATTTACAAATGGGTCCCTAACGGATGAAAATTAGCCAAACTAGTGAGGAGGGATAGGACACCAAGAGCGAATAGGAACCTAAGGAACCCGCCCTAGTGCTAAACATCCTTATGAAGTCAACACATAAAGTTACAAGAAGTTGACCCACCACCTAAAATGGTAATTAAGATGTTTGTCATCATAGGATGCGTCATGCATGATTCTGACACAAATGCAGACTACACAAGGCACCTACAAAAACTTAAAACATATTTGTAACTATATATGAATTTCATATGATACACATGCATAAACTCCATTTGAGTATAATGTCTAGTATTCCTTCTTTAATCCTATATTTCCCACTTAATCCTATATTTCCCACTTATTACATAGTAGAGTTTTCCATCATGTTTAGATGGTATATAGTTCATATACCATTGGAAAATACTATTGTTGATAGTTAAAAGTCTCCATATATTTTATTTTCAAATCATTACATTTAATTTTCATATTACATTACATGTATTATCTATCAAACATATATGTTTTCTTCCTCACTCGAGGAGTATAAAATATAGGAGTAAAATATTTAGTTAAGTTACAACTATGCTCAAAAATATTTTAATTAAGTTACAACTGTGGAGATAAGCGTAAAAGGAACTTTTACAACTGTTCACACATGAAACATATTTTTTTTTTTAATTTAAGGGGCTTTCAAAATCCTTTCTATCAGGTGTAATTCAAAAACCATTCAGTAAATTATGATTTAGCTAATGGAACATTCTGAACTATGATTTAGTTTATGGAGCGACGTCATAAAATCTGTCACATGGTTTTCAATAAAGAGTGCTACCAAAACAACCAGTATGGAGTGAAAATGCACATACGACTTAGAGAAAATATAACTGTATATACTTTGCAAGAGCAAAGAATAGGATTTGTTCAACAACTCTCACGTGATCACGTTTGAACCATTCAATAGTTTATTAATTCTCTATATAAAACCACCTTAGACGATGGCAAAAACCAGCTATTCAAATTTCACACAGACTCTCGCTTCAGATGAAGCTCTTCTCCAATACGATAGTTTTGCCAAAAACTGCAAACACTTTTCTTCTTTCCCAACTTGAATGGGACGTATTCGGACTTTCATGGTTCGAAGAGCAGGGGCGCTCTCAAGCAAGCAACCCAACACACGCATTTCGTTCTCATCAAAATTGTCTATATTTACACTTATCCTTTCAAGATTGACAAAATGAGTGTTTATAGATGGTTGAATCTGATCTGTAGCTAATTCCTGCATAGAGTATCAAAGCAAAATTAATCATCTCTTGAATCAAATAATAAGT
The DNA here is from genome assembly GCA_001517045.1 of Pseudotsuga menziesii. Classification (NCBI taxonomy): domain Eukaryota; kingdom Viridiplantae; phylum Streptophyta; class Pinopsida; order Pinales; family Pinaceae; genus Pseudotsuga; species Pseudotsuga menziesii. The sequence goes on from LPNX010258200.1 coordinate 275,628, forward strand.
GAATAAAAACAATACTATCATAAAAAAAAAATCTTTCTTACCAAAACAAACATGCCTATCATGTGCAAATCCTCAAGATGAGGAAGCTTTTGGAACAGTTCGAGAACAGGAATTTCCATTTCTTTTCTTCTTTCCAAGAAGGGCGAAACATAGATGTCAAGCTTCTTCAGTAATTTTAACGTACCCATTATCCCCAAAAATTCCTCTGCAGAGAAATTAGATGCTTCTGTTTCGCTAAAGTGCAACCACAGTTTTTCAATCGCATCACTTTCACAATTCCATTCGAGGCTCCGCACTGAGTAGGAAAGCTGACGAAACAACAGCCTATTGAGTCGTAAATCCTTGATGGGAGACTGAGAAGATAACGTAAGAGCTCTAAGCTTCCGACAGCTGACGCTTAAAAGATCCACTGGCTCCTGGAAGCTGAACCATAAATCTGTAATGCTAGGAGCGGATATGGTAATATCAGGTAGCCCACGGTAATTGAATACGCTAAGCTTCTCAAGAAGCGGGCAGTGAGCAATAAAGACAGTTAAACAGCTATTTCTGAATTCCACATTGAAGAATTCGCAAGAAACAAGATTGTTAAATCCACCAAAATTGGGTGGAATATGGGAGACAATAGTGTCGGCGAGTCGGAGCGTAGTGAGACGAGTACATGAGAAAAGGGTACAAGGCAGGAGAGAAGGGATACGAAGGGAAAGAGTGAGATCTTCGACTCCATGAAACAGCAGAGTGTTGTAGATAATTTTGTTCACTTCATCGGGATTAACAGAGCCCGAAGGGAAATCTGCCGGACTCAGAAAAAGTTTGGGAATTTGTTTGTAAAGATCTCTCCATCTCTTGGAGAGAACTGAGCATTGCACTGCATCTTTAATTGGGAGTTTAGATAGGATCACGGACAGTAATTCACCTTCTAGCTTGGAGATCCTATCTGAAGCAGGCGGCATGATGATGATAATCGAGGGTTGAACTAAATGAATTAAATAGCAGCAAATGAAGAGATCCGTCTTCTTATAATTAGAAAATGGAATCCGACAGTGGCATTTATATTAATGGTGGCGCCGGGGGCTTTGATTTTCACGTCGGCTACTCTAATTTTCTTTTTCAGAAGTCGACTGTTCTATAATGAAAAGAAATTATTATATAAGGATAAACAAGCATTTGCATCATGAGGTGAAGGAACAGTGAGACGACCAAATGGAAATTGGGCAGTTAAGTAATTTTGATATGTAAAGAAGATGTATAGAAATTAAAAAACTCTATGTGAGTGAAAGGTTTGAAAAATATAAAATGTGAAAATACTTTAAATATTAAAATTATAGGTAGAAGATCCATTTATAACTTGTATTTATAAAACAAGATATTTATTTGTAAAAAGATAAGAATCAACTTGAAATAATTAAAGAGGAAATATAGCCCCAAAGCCCATAGTTAATAATTACATTTTTATATAATTATTAAAAGAGAAGGACTTTTATAACTATTTCATTCAAATAATAATATATTCATAAATGGAATATTGCAATTAATACCATAACAAAATGCATAATTGCAATTTTTCAAAAGATAGAGAATGGTCCAAATCACATTAATACTTAACAAGTTTATTGAACTTAACTCTTTTACAAAATATCAAATATGAGATATCATACCATATACACTCTTTGCTTTTCAAAAAGAAAGCTATGCCAAGTGGGCTTTACAATTAACATCACATTACACTTTTGCATGGGATGTCATAGCATATTTTAGACATGTCTCTTTGCTTTTCAAAAAAAGATCAATGCCAACTAGTCTTTACAAACACATCATATCACAGTTTGGCATGGCATGGCACAAAGTAATCTCATAAGAAACAAGACTCCAATGTGTTGTTATAATTGATAACGTAATAACTATAAAAAGGAAAAACATGTTTAATATGAATCAAAGTACAAAATGAACAATAACAATCCCGTGTAGGATTCAACAGAAAAAGATGGTGTTGCAAACATTTCAAAAAAACAAAACGATCTTCATTATTGTGAGGCCCAAGACATTATTGTCTTCATTATATTCACTAAGATCAATCTTAATTCTCCACACAGGTATTACCTGTTCATTTTGGAAAAAAACCATTGTATGACTTTTCTATTCTTGGAAAATGATGATCAACTAAAGAATTGAACAAAAAATTACACACAAGCTTCTACTTGTGATTTACATATCATTATGCCAAGCTGAAACTTATAAACCAATCAAAATTTAATCTCTTAGAATCCGATAAAAGATATGTAAATTTCCCTTGATGTCAATGTACTATTTTTCAATGTCATGAGTAGATAGAAATTAGTCCTTGCTGAAATGGATAGGTTTTCTGCAATAAAAGTGTGATAATGCTATAAGAAAATAACAATGAAATAGGTGCATATTATGAACTTACTTGAAAGGGGTGCATTCTTCATTTGATTTGCAACAATTTGATCTTTATCAATAGAAACAATTGGAAAAATGGTTGAACGATACCAAAAATTAACATGCTACAAAAATATATATTGAAATCGTTCGACCACAAATCAAAAGGTTTGAACAAAAGATAAATATATCATTTCTCATCCCAACAATTTAAATTCGTTTTTTTGGAAAAAAAAAATCAATATTTAAGTGCTAAACAAACATGAAAGCAAAGACTAATCTCATCACGAAGTTTAGAATTGCCTCAATTCCAACTCCATATTCTCTTCTTAGATACGTCTCCAAACATATTCTTAGATATTAAAAGCTTCTAGTACTCAACCTTGAAAAAATATACGGTTTTAAGGGGTCACTAGTGTTTAAAGGAAAGTGACCAAACGATGGGGAGAGAAAATCTAAATCGATATAAGCTACAAATTCATGTGAGAATTATGTCAGACTCTCATATTATATACAGAAACACTAGTGAATGTTTGAGGTATATATTAACTTTGGACGAGACATCTGTACTAAATGTCATCGAATATTGCACAATTTTTTTAAAGATGGAAGCCAATATTAAAAGACTTGGAAATTTCTCTGCATATGAAATTGCTTATACAGTTTCTTCATAATCTTTCATAGCTCCCAAGTGGTGAAGAGAATTTAGTTGGAGTACAAATGTATGATATTTGCATTGGTTGGGCTCTTAATTGAAAGCATTGAGGGCATGCAAGAGAAATAAACGTGGCGGGATTGTAAAAGAAATTGTAGGTAAGCAGTGATTGTGAAGCATTTATTTCTTTTACTACTAGCCCCTGCATTTACGTACTTTCATAAAGGCGTTCAATCAATACCCACCTTCAACACTTTTCAATTCCATTTATACAACATTTAAGCTTCCCTTAAATGCTTATTTCTTCATGGTGTGGCAATTAATCCATGCCTAAGATATAATGCTTTCTGCGTATGGGAGTTTCTCTTATCTAGTCTTCATAAATTCTAGTGAGGGTTTTAGTGTTAGCTTGGCTTTGCCTGCTTTTTATTACACCTTATAGAGTTTTACCTATATTAGCTATTAAGGGATAGTAAATTATGTCATATTGTACATCAATTCGCTAAATTCCAACTTTCTCTTTAACTCCAACAAGTAATTACGATTGTTGATATACAGGAAAAATAAAATTCGAGAATTGTTCCACATGAATCCATGCAAATGGATGCGTGTATCTATTTGTCATGTTAATGAGTTGCTCCAATTTTAATTGTTGGAGAAAACTCTGTTGGCAACAACAATTATGAACAAATTGCACAATTAAACTCTCAAATTGAAAATAAACATACAACAATCCAAACCAACAATCAATATAGTGTCAAATATTTGCAAGATAATCTATTTTTGTTTTAAGATCATTAAAGGGATTGTATAAATCAAAGGACGAAAAATTAGTGAATAAAATTAAGAATTTCAAGGATTAACAATAAACAAATCTTTTGTTCTTATTCAAGACATGTATGTGAATAGATTGATAGTATGATAGGGGTTAAAGGAGTTTGGAAAGGGGAGACAATAACAACATGTTTCAAAACATTACAAATGAAGCTAGAGATAAAATAATTTAAATCCCTTTCCCTTGTGGTAGCCTCTTCATATGGCTTGCTAGGAATGCAAGCTTATTTGACAACAAATTCATTCCCTCTTTGCAATGTTATATTCAAAGAAGATATATCTTTTTCAATTACATGACGCCAAAATCAGTGTCCATAGATAGCATTTTCACAAGCCTCTTGATAAATCTGCAGAATGGTGTTATTTTGATAGTTTGGAGCTATCCGTGGGAAAGGACACTATCAACAGTAGCATTAAGCTCTCTGTAAACATTCTCAACTATTTTTTGTATCTTGATTTTCTATATTAGTCTAGGTAGTATTAAATCTTTCTAAAAATTTAAATGCACATTTATGGCTATTCTAGGGTACATCTTCCTCAAGAATATCTAGGTGAATGGCTTCTTCAAAAAATATAAGATTCATATTCTTGAGGCATATTTTAGTTTTCCTTTCTCTTGAAAATATTTCTTGTTTGTCTTGAATAAAGCCCTTAGCACCCTTCGCATTAGCAGCATTAGCAACAAGCATTGCATCCTAAATGTATTCGTTTTGTTGATTTTATCAACATCTTCTTTTTCATTATCCTCATGTGGAAGAATAATTCCTGGAAGCCATTCCAAATATTATTTCACTTTCTCTTTTTTAAACTTGTAATGAAATTCTTCTTCTACATACTCATAATGACTATCTTGGGGTATGTACTTCACCAATTCCTCAGCACCAAAATCATTTTTGTTATTACTGATGTAACAATATTCATCTGTAGTTTTCCCTTTACAAAATTCCTACATGGGAACTTCTAAATAAATTCAATAGCAAAGGGAAAAGCACAAACTCAATAATCCTTCTAAAGCCAACAGAAAAAGGGAGTAAAATGTATCACTAAACTCTAAAAGGATTATATTCAAAAATAAAAGAATCTCTCAAATTCATGGGACTTTTGGAGAGGTTGGGATTTTCAGAAACCCATGGATTTAATCGGGTCACTATGGGTGCGAAAAGGGTATAGGATCTAGCTGCATTAAGTTATTAGCTTCACAGAGCTAGGTATTTTGTGGTTTCGGGATTATTATCTATGCACAAAGTTTGGTTTTTTTATCTTATTCCTTCTATCAAATTCAAAAAGAAACATGAAAACAGAGAGCACAGTCCATGACTCACCTTCCCCTGCAATTGAATCTCATTTTCTTCAATCTGTAAGCAAAACCCCCCTAGCTAAGCATGTCGGTGCCAACATTTTCAATGTCTACTAATATCCTTTAAAGTAAATCTCTGCCCCACCATTTGCAACATCTTTATCTAAAACTGTTCATTTTCCACCTCCCAATTATAAAATATGAACACCAAAGGAAGAGGAAGAGAAAGATCCATGCTCTCTCTTTCACTATATAAAAACCCTTGATCAACAGGTTGTTTACACCCACAACCGTCTTCAGGGCATTCATACACTCTCCTAATTGGTGAGCAATCCTTCCTTTCCCTCCTTTATTAGTTTTTTTCTAAATAGAGGTGACTATCGCAACGATGAATATTCTAATGGGAAAATATATAAAACACGATCTGCTAGGCCAAGGAACATATGGCAAGGTTTGCAAATGCACAATGTAGGAAACATGCAAGATTTTCTCTCTCAAGAATCCCGTTCTTTGAAACCTTTCAAAGAGGGATTACCCTTCATTACACTCAGAGAAATTGACCTACTAAAGATGCTTCTGCTCCACCCACAAGTTATAAAGTAACAATTATTTTTTTGTAATTTGGTTGGCCCCATGATTCTATATTTAAAATATTATGAGTTGCGTCTTCTTCTCATTATTTTAATGATTTGCAGGATTTTTAGTGTGGAAGAGGGTATCGACAAGGAACTAAATCCTCTGTTGTTTATTGTGTATGTATATATGGAAATCAATCTCAAAAAATGCATCCGCTATGATCTGTTTAAGAATAACATTAACCATATAATGATAATCAAGGTTCAAGTGTCCTTAAATGTTGCATTGAATTAATTGCATATGAACAAAGTCCATTCATTCAGTGATAATTAATATTGGGTAACATTGATCCTCATTGTTATTATTTGTTTATTTATTTGGTTCCTTTTGAGGATCAGATGCTCATGTTTTAGCTGCTTAGAGGCCTCGCTCACTGCCACGACAATGGAATCCTACATAGGTCATTTTATATTGGTTAGACAAGATAAATCCAACATCTTTAGTTTGTTTGAATGTGTTTGAATTTTTTATTTTGTAGGGACCTGAAGCCTTCAAATATGATATTGAACCTGAGAACAGGTTTGTTGTTGAATATTGATTATTTTGAACTTGGAAGAGGCTACTTTGATCCATGACAACAGCCTCCGCCATGGTAGCCTCATCATTGGCAAGGGACAACGTTATCAGGATTCCCACGATCCACATTGAGTATTTGAAAGTTTGCTCTTAATCACACGTCGTAAATCTACAGAAGAGGTGCCACATCACATGAGACATGTCCCAATCCCATTAATATATGTGTCTCAACTCTCATAGGTCCCATTGCATTGATAACAAATGGGTCGTGCTTTATTTCTTAAAGGTCATTTTCGAGGATCGAAGAAAAGAGAAGGTTGAAACCAAGGGGTATGTGGCACTTCACCTCTACAATCTTAGGCCTGACTTCCCTGGGGGGATTTTTCTTTCCCCGCTACACACGGCCATGTGGAAAGGAATGGGAAGATTCAGGTTCTTATTGGAAATATTAATTACTCGTTGGTCCACATAACATATCCGTCGAAACTGTCAGAGTCTGTAGCAGGTCAGTTTCTGTCAAACGGTCTGAGAGGATGAAGAGTTCACATCTCTCATATATAAAATAGTCAAATTAAATTTTTGAAGCTAAGTTTCTAGGTAGATATTTATTATAGTATTTAATGTAATTCAATAGAAGTTTTATATAAGAAGAAGAGACGACAAAGGAAAAAGAGAAGAGAAGAGAAGAATAGAGTAAGTGTGCAAAGAAAAAGGAGAATAAGGAAAACCTTTGTGAAGAGCTTGAAGCTGAAGCTTCTCTGTGTTTTGTGAAAGTGTTGAGAGTCGAAGCTCTGTAAAAGGTGAAACATCCTTGTAAATTTTCAATTTTGTATTTACGTTTATAGTTCTTTTTTATGTCACCACAAGATATATAAATCCATAGTTTATGGTTTAATGCATGTTTTATTTAGCAACACATATTCTCCAGATTTACTTGAGTGAATGTTGTTTACATTTACCGTCTCATGAAAAACACAAATAATCCATAATTGTTTCACCATGCAAAAGTTCTATTTTTTATCCGGAGAGTGTTTGACACAAGTATTATTCAATATTTGGTTATATGATATTGTGAGTGAGTCGCAATATAATTGTGTCACAGTTTATACCAATTTACTGTCGGTGAATTTTTTTTTTCATATCCTAATTCTCTAGACTAAGAAATATCTTCTTATAAAGATCGATGAAAAGTTGTTCCATCCAAGAGGAAGTTGGTTTTGGGGGTAAATCCTGTCGGAGTAAAAGTTAGTTGAAGTAAAGTGAGTCTCTGTCGAGATGAAAGTGTATTGAGTAAAAATTTCGTAAATTTTGTCACACATAATCCCATCATGGTTTGTCCAGTATATCTATCACAGTAAATACCAATCGGAGTAAGTCCTTCGTAGTAAGTCTGTCGCAATAATTTCGTCACAAGTATTTTTGGTCACAAGACTTTGTGTCAAAATTAAAAGAAAGGGAAATAAAATTTTATGACAACGTGATAACTCAAGTCTATCGTCACATCTGTATTTCCCTGGATATGGTATCCGAGAAGGTTTAGGAAAGAAACCATGTCTTAAAAAGGGAATAAGTAATATTTGAAGGAAAAATAAAAAATAAAAATGGTTTGCACTTCTGGCTCACACATGTCGAGTTTACAAACTCCAATTTTCATTGGAAATAATTATGAGTATTGGTCTCTAACAATGAAGGCTTTGTTCAGAGATCAAGATGTTTGGGAGATAGTCCAAAATGGTTATACATAACCAACAGATAAGGCGTCATATAACAATCTCACACACGCTGAGAAAGATGTGTTGAGGGAATAGAGGAAGAAAGACGAAAAGGCTATGTTCTACATACATCAATCCATGCATGAAAGCACACTCCCAAGAGTAGCAACAACAATTATAGCTAAGTAGGAATGGGACACATTGGAGACTGCATATCAAGGCTTGGATAAGGTAAATAATTCCAAGTTGCATATTCTGAGAAGAGATTTTGAATCTATGTCAATGAAAGACACGCAGGAAGTGTACTCATTCTACACTAGAGTTGGTGGTTTGATAAATCAACTAAAATATCATGGATAAAACATAGAAGACAAAAGGGTTGTTGAAAAATTTCTTAGAAGTATTCCCCCAAGATTTGAATCCTTGGTTGTAACCTTGGAATAAAACAAAGACATGCCATTGTTTACCATTTATGAGTTGCAAGATTCACTCGTAAATCATGAACACATAATCAATAGATCAAATATATCATGGGAAGGTGCATTCGCAGCACAATCATCCATAATCCATGGATGAGGCACGAGAAAAAACAATTCTAGAGGTAGAGAAAGAAACTTCTATGGAGGACGCAGCAACAGTAGTCCCGCGAATGTCGCCGGTAGAGGACATAACTGGAACCCAAGTCATCCAAGTGGTCACAAGTTTGATAAATAAAAAATTCAATGTCATTATTGTAATAAATTTGGTCATTATGCATATGAATGCAAAAAGAAGCAGTATGATCAAGGAACGAAAAGCCAGAACCAATCGATGAACACCAACACATCGTCAAGAACAATGTTGATGGCATGCACATCTCCAATTGAATGCAATACCATCCAAGAAAGTCCATGCGACATAAGGTATTTAGATTCATGTTGCAGCAACCATCTGACTGGTAATTTAAATTTATTTTCCAGTCTAGATAAATCAGTTCAAACGGATGTCACACTTGGAAATAATGTCTAAGTCATTGTTTTGGGAAAGGGGATTGTTGGTATTCTAACCAAACAGCGGGAACAAAATTTTATGTCTGATGTTTATCATGTCGAAGGTCTGAAACACAATTTGTTGAGCATTGGACAACTTATACAAAAAGGGTGCAGAGTCTAAATGGAGGACAATCATTGTGTGATTAAATACATTTGTCCAAGCAACCAGGTGATAGAAAAAGTGTCAATGTCAAGAAATCACTTGTTTCCATTGAGGATAGTTCCATACATGAAAGAAAATAAAAATACAAGAGTTGCATTCAAGGTAGAAAGCAAAGAAGCAGACAAGCACTGCGACAAGAAAGAAAATGACAACACTGAAATTCAAGCAACGTTTCAAACAGAAGTTTAGGATGATTCATGGCTATGGTATTTCATATTTGGACATCTGAATTTCATTGGGATGAATATATTGCACACAAAGAATGTGGTGAAAGTATTTCCATTGATTGACAAACTAGAGAGGGTTTGTGAAGGATGCAATTTTCGAAAGCAACATAGAGATACTTTTCTAGTCAAAAAATCATAGAAAGCATGCATACCACTTGATATTGTGCACTTTGACATATGTGTCCCAATGCAGACATCATCCATAGGAGGCTGCAATCATTTTCTCACTTTTATTAATGACTACTCAAGTAAAACATGGGTATATTTTCCGAAACATAAATCTAATACATTTAGTTGTTTCCATCTGTTCAAGGCACTAATGGAGAACTAGAGTGGACACTACATCAAAATATTAAGGATGGATAGAGGTGGTGAATATGTTTAGAATGAATTTCTAAATTTCTTCAAAAACCATGGCATACAGAAGAAATTCACTAAGCGGTATACACCTCAGCAGAACGATGCCACAGAGAGAAAGAAGAGAACCATTATGGAGATGGTGTGCAGCATGATGGAAGCCAAAAAATTTCCAAATGGATATTGGGCTGAAGCAGTCACAACTACTGTACATATATTATGAACTGGTGTCCGATAAAGAGCGTGAATAACAAAGTTCCTCAAGAAGCATGGACAAGTATGAATCATAGTGTTTCATATTTAAAAGTTTTTTGGTTGTGTCACATATGCTCATGTTCCATATGAGCTGAGAAATAAAATATACAACAAGGGACATAAATGTATTTTTGTTGGATACTCCGAAGACACAAAATCATACAAGTTGTATGATCATGTCGCAGAAAATTGATCATGAGTTGTGATGTTCAATTTGTCAAGAATGAATCATGGGATGGAACCGTTGAGAAGAATGTCAAGATTGTGTCAAATGACTAGCATAATGACATAACAGAGAAAGTGGTTCACATACTGTTATCAACCCAAATGGCACTTCTCCGTTCAAGTTCCAACATTCCCTATGTTGGTCCACAAAAGGATATTGTAGGATTGAAGATTTCCAAAACACTATAGATGGGCATGACATGAGATGCATTTACCTTTCAACCAGCTTACCACATTATTTTTCTAAGTGTTGATCGGCGTACACAACTATCTTCATTGAAACTCGTGTACATACATGACTATTCCCATTGACAACTCGCGTACTGTACGCAACTACCTCCATTGCAACCCACATACATGATCATACACGGGTTTCCTTTAAGCAAATCGTGTGTCATACGCGGGTTTCCTATATTAATAGTCGTGTACATCTCCATTCGACATTAAAAATATAAATCACGGTTAATGGAGATTAGTTGGGCCCTAATCATTAACTACACCAACTGTCTCAACCTCCTCAACCTTCGAAACCACTCTATTTCGCAAAGTATAAATAGAGGCCTTGGGGAGGGCATTAATACAATCAAGTTGGAGAGAAAATTTATGCTAGTGGTATATCTTCAGAAGTCTTGGAGCAGCAGAACTCAGAGTCCTTTGTTTGGAGAGGATTCCTTGTCTCAGGAATTGGGTTGTACTCTTATCTCATTCACTGATTGTTAATAAAGAGAATTCTTCTTCCAACATTGTATAGTTGAGTCTCTTTCATGTATTATGGTTGATGAATATATCTGATTAAGCACTATATATGTTGTTTATATAACCTGTTATATATACATGCATAAGTTTGTACTTGGAGAATTTTCTCTTTGCAGGTGAAAGAGGTGCATCCCTGAAAGCTTTGGAGAGAAGTAGAGCGGAAGAAGATCAAGATTGGATCAACCATCGGTAATCGGGTGAGTCCAATATTTCTTCCTATTTCCTTTCTATACTTTACTAAAGCTAATTGTCTGCAATTTTAGAAGTAATTTGGTAATCCCAAACCCTAGGTTACAAGGGTGTTTAATCTTGAACAACAGAACTGGCGACTCCACTGGGGAGCCCAGCCTGCTGTGGGTTAACTCTGTAGACCCTTTCCCAATCTTTGCTTTGATTCAGTGTGTGGTGTTGTCTCTTAGTTCATACTTATAGTAGTGTTTGAATACCTTTGTATTTTTTTATTTTATTGAACAATTTTACTCCTGTACGCGGGTTGTTGTGCTACATAGTCACATACAGAGGTCTATGTAAGCGGGTTGTTGTATTAGACAGTTGCGTACAGTACGTGGGTTTCTCTTGTGAACAGTCGCGTACAAGTCCGACCAACAAAATTTTTGGGGTTGGGTTGCTTGTCCCTATCCTTCTGTGGATTTTGTTCTGCTTAGTGGTCTTTAATACTGGAATTGCACTATAGGTTTGATAGCCCTGTTAGCCATACTTTATGCTTTTAGGTAAGCCCTTGAGTTTCTATTGGTTGGATTGTCTTTCTTTTAGCAGTTTGAAGTGGATTTTCCTGTTGGGTGATAGGTCCAGGTGCATGTTGTCTAAATCAATGACCAGGGTTCTAAATACCGTATATCCCATTCTATTTCTGAATAGTGTTGGTTTGTCACTTGCCTTTGATTGATTTCAATGATTTCCATTCTATGTGTCTTCCCAAGCTAGGTGTTTCTCCAAGTCTTCCTTAGGTGGTTGATTCTTGGTTTTTTATAAATCTATTTTACTTCATTGTTCTTACTTTATTTAGTTAGATTGTCCAAGCATACTCAAGAATTTTGCATTTAGGTGCATAGTAATCTTTGAGGAATTTGAAAAGTGAAAAGAAAACATTGGAAACATTTTGCATTTGAATTGCATATAGTAGTTTTACTTTCAGTTTTTAAATAAAATCTCAAAAATTACAAAAATAAGTCTTAGGTTTCTCTTCATTAGTTTCATTTTCATTAGTTTATATTTACAAAAAAAAAACAGAGAAGCTTGTTTTAAGTAGTGATATTTTGCTTTGAAATTGATTTATACACATGTCTTTTACATTTCTTATTGAGTCAATAACATCATAGTCTTTCACCCCACTTGCCTTTTGAGTAAAAATAGCCCTTAAAATGAATTCCATAACTAAAATTTATTAATAATTTTTGTTTTATAGGGCCATACACCTACTAGCTTAGGCTAGACTTGTGGGATATGAAGTGTAAGCTCCCCATAAGTACTTAAATTCAGACATAGTGGGCCAATCGATAGGTAAATCCTTCTCTTTATCGATAGTATCTAGGAATCTCCTCTCAAATAGGAGTTAAGCACGAGGCCGTGTGGAGGCATTGGACTGAGGAGATAACCCTTCGATTCCTTATCAAAACATAGACCAAGGTTTTTACGCATCTAGGGATTCTGTCCTAGACATAGTTTCGGGCTCAGCTACCCTACCCATGCTTACAAATCAGGCTTGTGACTATCCCCCAAGACTATTGGTATAGTTAAGGTAGTCTCCAGTCTCTTGACATCTAGGGTTTATGCACAGGTAAACCGGAAGGCTATTTTTGGTTCACTTTGGATGGGCTTGGAAGGTAACCCTTGTTGAAAGTGTAGGAGGGTGGTGGGTGATTCCTCCACTTGTGCCTAAGAACCTCTTCAAGGATTCCAAGAAAATTTCTCTCAGCTTTCTTCAGGAAAGCATATCTTGTACCCCTTGTGATTGTTGAGACTTTAGAAATTTTTGCAGTGATTGCTCTGTGGTTTGTCTGTGTTTAGCCGACCATAGGGTTTGAAGAGTCAAATTTACAATCATGGAGGACCAGGATAGCAAGAGGTCACGAAGGTTGTAAAACCTTCCTCCACTCATTACAATGGAACCTCCACCTCCCTCTCAAAGGCGGAGATTGGACACAGATAGTTCTTTTGAACCGATAGGAGTTAGTGAAGTTTTGGGTGAACCAGAACTTAGGGAAAACCATTTTAATTTAAACACAGTTGAGATAGAATACTTTCAGACTGACGAGTTTGAAAGGAATTTTAATACACCTCTAACTGACTTAAACAATCCTATGATCATTCAGGTTCATCTGTTCGAACCACCTGTGATTGGTGTCCCTATGGGCAGAATAATGTCTACTACAAGAGAAAGTTCTTTTATTTCCACCTTAGCCTCTCCGGATGAAGGGGTACTACCTCCCTCGATAAGTGCCCCTAGATCAAGTATACCTACTACACCCTTAACTCCAGCAAGCCGAGTGGTTCAACCACCGGCTCCCACAATCCTAGCAGGTGCTTCTAGTGGTATGGTCATTGGGATTCCTAGTGTACCTACAGTTCCTACTTCCTTCGCACACACTGTCCAAAGTGGTGCTATAGGATCCTCAACTTTTGTCCAAGGATTTCCTTGGAATGGGGGGCACATTCCCCCATCCACTCCATACATAGGCCCAGCACCCTCATATGTAGGGGTGCAGTTTGGAAACACTAACCCTTATGGTCAAGGTTTTCAAACTCCATTTTTAGCTTCATTCATGAGCTCTCCCTTTTCGCTTTTTAGCGGAGGGATACCTGCTCCTGTATTTCAAACCGTAGTTTCGACTGGGATAGACAGAACCTCTTATATTGCACCTTACACAAAAAATCATGTGGCTTACAGCTAGAATCCATTTCAAAGAGACACATTCACTTCATAACCGATAGAAGGGGGAAATCCCACCTTCACATATGGGAATATGGGGGCAAGTCCCCGTAATCCCCAAACTGGTAATTTTAGTGCTCCGGTTAGACCTAAGCTTCCTTTCCTGGCAACGTTAAACTTTCCAGATTTGTCTAAACTAATGAATGAACTAGTGAGACATGATCCCTCTCGGCCCCCTATCCCTACCAAGCTACCCTCGGATATCCCAAAATTCGAAGGAAAAGTTGGTGACAATCCTGGAGCTCGTGCCACCACTTTCCATTTATGGTGCTCTTCCAACTCACTGAACAAAGATTCAGTTCAGTTGAGGCTGTTCCAAAGAACTTTGACAAGTACTGCAGCAAAATGGTACATTGAGTTTCCTTCTGCTACATTTAGTAGTTTTTGGGACTTGGCTAACGCTTTCCTTAGTCACTTCCAGCTTCCTCTCCGATATGATTTTGGAACGGACTTGTTGTCTACCTTCTGACAGAACAAGGCCACCCATATCTCAGATCACATCTAAGAATGGAGGAGGTGGAAGAGTCTTATTAAAGCCACTATTCCTCCTGAGTTCTTACCAGAATGGTTCCTTAAATCCCTATTTCTATATATATCTAAGGACATATCTACTTCAGGAGTGACAAATGAGGAACAATCTATCCTCAGGGCCCAGCAACTAGATTTGATATATTCTCATTCTAGGATCTTATATGAGATTATCCATGAGGCACCGAGGCCAACACACGATGCAAAGAAACCTAAGCCTAAACCCCATGCCAATGGTGTGGTTGGTTCCGTAAATTCTCCCACTGTAGAATCTTTGGCCAAATAGCTCCATCAACTATCTGTCAAACATTCTACGATGGAGGCAACAAAGGCTACCCCCTCACCCAAAAATGAATTTTTTTTTGCACAAACCTCTCAGAAGGGAAATCATCAGCCCAGTGGGAAAAATAAGAGAGGGAAGAAAGGGGAGGGAAACCAAAACAAGCAAAAACCCGCAAACAACGCTGATGGGGGCAAGAAAGAAAAGAAGAAGGTGAAATTCCCATGTAAGTTGTGTCATGAAGACCACCTCACCCATCTTTGTCCCCTTATGGAACAATCTCAAAAGATGTTAAAAGCTCAACAACCAGCTATCCTGAAGGATCCTTTTCCCCAAGGGCAGAATTCTTCTTCAACTTCAAATGCAGCAGGGGGAACCCCAAATTCCCTGACCCTAATTATATCAACATGGTTCGATATCAAACTTTACTATAGACCAGGAATAAGAACTATGAAAAAGAGACCTCGAAGAAGGGTAAGTCAATAGGTGAAACTTCTAACCCTCTCACGATTGAGAAACTTGCCAAAATTATGCCCAAGATACCAAAAGGTGTCTTTAAGAAGACCTTGCATAATCCTAATGTTAGGGATGCAGCAAACTACTTAGTAGTTGAAGACTTATCTCAGACACCTTCTGCAATGTCGGATTTAGAGGTGTTACAAAGTTGTCATGCCCAGCGGGATGCACTCTTAGCAGCCTTAGGCAGTATGGACTCATCAATTCTCATGGCGAAATTCAATTTGTCCAATGTCAAAATTTTCCTACCATATCATGTAGCCTTGTTGATAGATGTTATCCATGGTGGAAATACCATTGGAAGAGAAGTTATCGACAAGGGTGCTTCTACATGTGTTATGTCCTTGTCTTGTTGGAAAGCTCTTGGATCCCCGGAGCTGGTCCCGTCAAACACCCCACTTACTACTTTCGACGGAAGGTCATTCCGTCCTCATGGTATCCTACCGAATTTTGAAATTAAGCTAGAAGGGAAAGTGATGTCTATTGAGGTAGAGGTTATTGATGCATCTTTGGACTATAATTTGCTCTTGGGAAGAAGTTGGAATTATGCCATGTCTACTATTGCATCGGTCGTCTTTCGGGTGGTAGTGTTTCCACACGAAGGGAAGTTGGTTATTGTTGACCAACTCAGCTTTACTCGAAAAGGCCGCATGGAATCTAATGAGTCCACTGTGCCATTGGTTGATCAGGTCAAACTTGCTTCAAAGAGATTAGGGGCTAGAATGTATGCATCATTGATGGGCACATTTGATCTTCCAGCTCTGATTAATTATACAGGTTTTACTAGTGTGGGGAATTCCATAGCTACGGTTGTTTATAGGACTGATCCTTGGGTTCTCCCTTCCCACCAGGAACCTGAAGTGACCTTATCGGCAGCGAAAGTGGCTTATCAAGCTATCACCCAAACCATTGTTGATCCCTTTCTGGTCCCCCTCACAATCTCAGAGGAACTGGAAGAAGCCTATTTGCTTGCTTGGGAAAAAAACTCTTTGCATTCTACAGATTGTTTAGATATGGTTTTACCTTCTGATGAAGCCATTTTGGAAGCCATGTGAGGATGTGATAAGATCTGTGAAGATCTTAACCATCGATCCTATTTTCCTCCAGAGCTAAGTAAGATAGAGAATCAGGAGT
Organism: Pseudotsuga menziesii; assembly: GCA_001517045.1. Classification (NCBI taxonomy): domain Eukaryota; kingdom Viridiplantae; phylum Streptophyta; class Pinopsida; order Pinales; family Pinaceae; genus Pseudotsuga; species Pseudotsuga menziesii. Next base: position 292,097 of record LPNX010258200.1, read on the forward strand.
TTCAAATGAGACTAGAAGATGATGTTGATATTCCCATTAATCCCTTACCAAGGGAATGAATGTTTGCTGAGGGGATTATGGAAAATATTTCTGCAACCATGGCTATCAACATCTCTGTAAATCCTGACGTTGCGGAAAATATACATATCGGTGCAAAATGCTCTCCTGAGGAGATTGCCATTTATATAGCCTTATTTAAGGAATTACATGACATTTTTGCCTAGTCATATGAGGAGATGCCAAGTATTGATCATCCATAGTCGAGCACGAGATCCGAACATACCCTGACGCTAAACATGTTTGACAAAAGTTGAGACCTGTTAACATGCATAATGAGGTGGCAATGAAGGCTGAAGTGGAGAAACTGTTGAAAGCCACTTTTATTTATCCCATATCTTTGAAAAAATTGGTATCCAACCCTATTCATGTTGATAAAAAGCAGGGACCATACGAGTCTGTATTGACTTTCCAGATTTAAGCAAATCCTGTCCTAAGGACAACTATCCCATGCCATTTATAGATCAAATTATTGATGCTTATGTAGGAAGTGAAGTCTTTTTGTTTATGGATGGTTTCTCCAGATATAATCAAATTCAAATTAAACTGAAAGACCAACCTAAAACAGCTTTCATTTGTCCTTGGGGTACCTTCGCGTACAAGAAAATGCCGTTTGGATTGAAAAATGATGGGGATACCTTTTAGCGGGCAATGAATTTTTCCTTTCACAATATTAAAGCCATTGTTGAATCTTACCTTGATGATCTGCCTGCACATTCTCGTAAGAGGATCGATCACCCAGATCACTTACATTTAATTTTTGAACGATGCAGATACTATAAGATTCGCTTGAATCCCCACAAGTGCATTTTTTGTGTCAAGTCAAGGAGTCTGCTCAGATTCATTGTTTCTAACAAAGGCATTCAGGTGGATCCTTTGAAAGTTGAGGCCATTGTAAATCTACCTCCTCGTTCTATCAGGCAGCTTCAGATCCTATAGGGAAAGTTCAATTTTCTTCAACGTTTCATTGTAAAATATGCCAAGATCACTAAGGGATTCATGCACCTGTTAAAACAGGACACCCCATTTGTATGGGATGAAATTTCACAACTCGCATTCGAGGTATTGAAAAAATCTTTGTTGTCGACACCATTATTGCGTCTGCCAGATTACTCTAGGGATTTTATATTGTATCTGGCCGCATCTGAGTCAACCATAGGGGTAGTCCTAGTCCAGGAGCACGATAAACTCCAAGAGCATGTCATTTACTATCTCAATCGTGCTTTAGCCGGACCTGAACTTAGGTATTCCCATGTCAAGAAGTTGGCCTTAGCAGCTGTTTATGCTGTTCAGAGGTTATGTCACTACCTCTTACTAAGGGCTATGACGGTAGTGGCAGATGTTAATCCTTTTCAATATTTTTTGTCTCGAAGGATAGTTGGAGGAAAATTCAACAAATGTATAGTCATACTCCAAGAGTTTGACTTGGATTTTCAGTCCGCCATATCCAAAAAATCCTTAGTTTTTGCTAAGCTCATTGCAGAATTTCCAATAGATGAAGATGTATCTATTGAAGAAGACTCATTCCTAGATGATCATATCTTTTTGATTTCCACCTCTGACCCCTAGTATAGAGATATACTTATCTATCTCTAGACTTTGAAATATCATGCAGCTTTCTCGCGGGAAGAACGATGCAAATTACGCCTACATGCCAAGAACTACCTCATCATAGGAGATACTTTATACTGGAGGGGGTAGATTCTGTTTTGCGTTGATGTCTTACCCATGAAGAAGTGGAGATTGTCCTAAATGATGCCCATAGTGGAGCGTGTGGGGGTGATTTATCTAGGTTAGCAATGGCCCATAAGATATTATGTGCCGGTTATTTCTGGCCCACAGTCTTTAAAGATTGTGTGGAAGCCGTGAAGCGCTGTCATCCTTGTCAGCTTTACACCAGAAAAATGTGGTCACATCCTGCTCCATTATTTCTCGTCATCTTAGTGGGCCCCTTAATAAATTGGGGGATTGATTACGTGACGTGTAACCGAGCCTCGGCTGGGGGGCACAAATATATCATTGTCACTGTAAACTATTTTACGAAATGGGCAAAGGCAATGCCCACCTTTAAAGCTGACGGGGAAACTACAACTTTCTTCGTGTTCAATCAAATTATTGCACGATTTGGTATACCTAAAGTGATTGTCACTGACCATGTCAGTCATTTCTAGAATAGCATGATGACTGAATTGACCACTATGCTAGGATTTAGACAAGAACATTCATCTTCGTTCTATCCTAAAGCAAACGGTCAAGTCGAGAATGTTAATAAAACTTTGAAAAATATCCTCAAATTTACTATTAATGCAGCCCATTCCAACTGGCACATCATGTTTTATCCTGCACTTTGGACATATCGGACTAATGTAAAAACTACTACGGGGTTTTCTCCCTTCCAACTTGTTCATGGAGTGGAAGCTGTTACCCCAGTTGAATGTGAAATCCCATCCTTAAGAATTGCTATGCATGTCTTACCTGATACAACTGAGCTGGAAGAAAATCTATTACATTTAGAACATCTGGATGAACATTGTAGAGATGCACTGATAGCAAACCAAGCTCATAAAAATAGGGTCAAAATCCAATACGATAAATCGGTCAAGCCTATGACTTTCTCTGAAGGGGAGCTTGTATTGCTCTGGGACCAAGAGAAAGAACCCCTAGGGGCAGGAAAGTTCAGGTCTATGTGGTTGGGACCTTATGTTGTGTCAAAGATGTTAAATAAGGGCGCATATGAATTGATTGATTTTGATGGGAATAAGCTTCCTGAGCCTAGAAATGAGCTCTACCTAAAAAAGTACTATGCTTAGGCTTAGCACTTTTTCTTGTATTTTATTGTATGTATTTTTATGTACAATAGTTCGTCGGTTTGTGTTTTTTATACCATCTGTTGATTTTTTTTAGATGTCTTCCAAGAGGTTCATAGGTTTCTCTAATGGCGCCAGTCACCACACTTGTAATTTAGCTTCAGCTACATGGGTCATTTATTCGCCCTCAGGAAGGTTAGTTGTCTCAGTAGGCACTTGCTTAGGTCTTGCATCCAATAATGTGGCTGAATATAGAGTTGTAATTGAGCTTCTATGGGATGCTTTGTCACATGGTATCACTCAATTGGAAGTTTGATTGGACTCTCAACTGGTGGTTTCCCAACTCAATCGAGCTTATCAGGTGCAGAACCCTATTTTATTGCGTCAGTTTATCCAAGTTAGGTTATTGGAAAGAAATTTTGAGTTCATTACATTCAATCATATTCCAAGGAATCAAAATTCATTAACTGATGCATATGCTAATTACATCTTGGATTGGCATTTAACACATTTTACATAAAAGTATACAGCAAACACATAAAAAATATTTGTAAATAAACCGACAATATATGTGTGTGTGTGTGTGTGTGTGTGTGTGTGTGTGTGTGTGTGTGAATATCTGTCCATATATATAGGTCAAGTCTCTGATCCTTAGATCGAGTCATAACTATATAATATACAAAAAATATACAAAACATGGATCATAGTCCATATTGGAGCGGGGGATCGGTCCAATATCTACATTTTGACATTTTAAAAGGATTAGAACTTTTATACATATGTATATATCTCTATATTTAAAATTCATAAAAAATTTAAAATTTGAAAATAAAAATTACCTAACTCTCCCCATGCTCCTCTTGGAGGGAGGAAGAGGTCAGTATCACCACAGAAATCCATTCCAGCATATGGAAACTGCTATAAAGCTAGCAACTGTCTCTCCCACCAAAAGTAGAATTCATAGTCATAGACACTCTGGATCGAGCCACCTCCTCCCTGGCGGAGGAAGATATCTTCCCACCTACTCAGCCTAGGATGACAGGGAGAGTGAACTCGCAAAGGTACTGCATGACTCAATCCCCGTACTCTCTTAAAGAAGAAGGCTACTAATATGCTGGAATAACCAAAAAATTTCCTCCTGCCTCTTTTGCAGTCAGAGAGCTATTTTCTTAATATCGGGATCACTCCCGAGCACTAGTCATATAGGGATCCCTGCATATAGTCTACTGCTAATCTCATCTGGTTTCAAGTTGTAAGGTGAAGTGACGATGACCCTCCAACCCTCACTATAGTGCTCGTCAACACCTATAAAGGAAAGTTATGGATGTGAACAATAGGGATGCAGCTACCCCTCTTTTGAGTGCCTAGCTCACAGTATATATCAATATAGTTCTGTACACTTAGAGGGTCACCGCCTTTGCCGGTGCCTTCCAAGTTCACTGGAGCTCCCCGTCGTGATAAACCAGCAATGAAAATAGACATCCTCCAATGTAATCTCTAAGGACTCACCTTGAAGGTCAAACATACCCAAATCATGATCCCAATAATTTATTAAGAACTCTAACAGGCGGACATTGGCCCACATAGGTGAGGTACAGAAGAACTGCAATAACCCACTTTGATGTAAAAAATTCACTGTGGGGGCATCTTGAAGAGATTCTTGGTCCATGTCTTCATGTTCTTTCTCCCTCCACTCAAGCACCATCTTTCAATCTAATAACCAAGCAATTGCCAACCATTAGATTCATATAAAATTTGAAATTTTTGACCTTACACATTCTTTTTCTACCTCACGCAGCGTATGCGACTGCCTTTTAAGGTAAGCCACGTACTGTATGCAACTATCTTTCGAGAAACCCACAAACAGAACGCGTGTACATGACTATTAACATACCATACCCACATACACAGCGTTCCTGCTTTGTGGGCGCTTAAAAACATGAAATTAGGGCTCAAATTTAACAATTGCTTGGATCAAATGAAAGGGCATGGAGTGTAGTTTTACTTGACACTTGCGGCTTTGTGAATGGTCCACTGAATCGTCCACACCAAGAAATTGAAGGTAGAGGTATAAACTTGTCTTTTATGGTTAAAAATCAAAATGGTGAGTTTTATTTATATTTTGAACTATTTATAGAAAATTTATTTCTAAAGTGGGTTTTTTCCCTATAGTTTATAATTTTTTAAACTAATGCCAAATATTTTTTTCCATGTGACAAGTTTATCGTCATTTCTAAGTTGTTTTTTTGTTCATATAGGATGGTTTTTGGTCATTTCACATGCATTTTCCGTTTATACCTACTCCATATTAATCCTAGCATTAACACTTTAACCACGGACTATGGTATTTTTAACCAGTAACTCCTTGTCTTTACCATTGTTCTTCCATGGATAGGACTTCCCTCCCATGAGTATCCTCATTTAGAACCTATTTATTGTCTTTCCATATTCATGCTATAGCTGTCATTAGTTAAGGGAATATTTTTTAGCTATTTTTCACACCAAATTGAGCTTCATTTTGGTCTCTTTTTATAAGCTATCCCTTTATAGGACTCCCCACCCTTATGGTGTTTCTTTAGGCCCAGGTCTAACTCCTTAAAACAGTCTTGACTGTCGAGTAAACTTGTTCGTTCAAGCTCGTTAAGAATACGTGAATGGGCATCCACATTGGTGGTAGGTTATCTCTTTCTCGGACCATGTTGAATAATACGAGAAATGATCACTCTCTTTTCTATGGAACTGAGAAGAGTATTCTCAGGTACAGGTTTATCACTTTTCCGGACCTGAGGGACCAAATTTACGAAAAAGGAACACCCAGTATGAGCTCAATTTTCTCTTTTTTGAGCTCTGGACCTAAACATGAAAAAGATTCTGAGTGTACTTTATGTATTTGTTATGCTCATTAAACACCAAGAACAAAGCATCGAGCTTATTGTTGTAAGCCCCATTTCTCGTACTCAAATGGATCTTTCCGAGTGATCTTGCTTTCCTTCACACTCGTAAAACTCAAGCTATATGTTTCTCTTGAAGGAGCATTGGGTAGGTGGTAAGTTAACCTTTTTCGAATCTCCCTGAATAAGTATGAAAAAGTTTCACCTTTTCTTCTACAGAAGTTAAGAGAGTTATTCTATGGTATGTTTTATACTTTTCTGGCCTCAGGAGACTAAATTGGATGAAAAAGGACCCCCCTGGAGTATTCTTTGGAATTTTCAGACTCTCTAAACATAAAAAAACCAAGTGAGCAGGTACTAGTTCGGGCTCATAAAATCCACAAATCAGTGACACTATCAAGCATTATTCCCTCTTCTCTTCAAGCTTGTTAAAAAATGAAGAGAGTTTCAAGTTGACTTTCCTGGACTCATTAAAATTTAACAGGGAAGGTAAGGAAGAAGTTTTCTTTTGGTTTTCAGTCAGTGGCAGCATGTCCTCCTTGAACATAGCACTCTCTGTCCTTTTCGATGCTCATGTCTCAGTGTTCACTTTCAGTTCAGCTATTGCTTCGAGTTTCTTACTCCTCCTCTTGTCAGTTCTACCTGGGGAATCTGATCATGTCTTCTACATGACAGATAAGTTTAGTTGTACTATCTATAAAGTTAAAAGCTACCTTGGGTCATCTCTATGTCGCGCTCACTGTTTGAGGACTTAACCCTGTGTTTGATCTATATCATGATTCCATCATTGTCATATCTATTACTACTTGTGTCTCCCTTCCTTTACCCAGTTCCTTGTCACTCTTGTGATCCGTTGGAGGATCTATTGTCTTCCTTATCATAGTATGGTTTCGCATCAGTACTTCCTAACGACGAAGACCTAGAGTTTTGACGATCGTACCTCAGGATTCACTTTCATTATTGGTGAATTCCTTTGCTTCAGTTGTCGATTATCACCTATTGGTTGACAATCTGTTAAATCCAATCCATGTTCGAATTCAATAACATCTATTCACATGGCTTGGATTGTACTGGTTCTTTGGGATTTTTTATGAAGACCTTAGTTTCACATCCATGGACTAAGTTGTGCAATAATATGTTGTGGTTACTTACACAGCTTCCATATCTTTGAAGACTCATCATTATTGTACATTGTGGCTTCGATCCACCTTTGTAATATACGTGGTCTTGTACCTGTACTATATGATGTACTCAAATATTGTAAAGGATCTAGTGTCCCAGTATATTGAACATAGCATCCTCAGATATGATTTTGTATATGAAATTATTATGTATTTGTTTCAGGTACTACCTCTACTCCATTGGACTTCTGAGTTCTCCAAAGATAATGATTATAATGTATTCCTCCCATCACTTCCCTATAACCTCACACATTAGGGAACATCTGTTATCAACCCAAATGGCACTTCTCCGTCCAAGTACCGACATTCCCTATGTTGGTACACAAAAGGACATTGTAGGATTGAAGATTGCCAAAACACTATAGATGGGCATGACATGAGATGCATTTACCTTTCAACCAGCTTACCACATTAATTTTCTAAGTGTTGATTGGCGTACGCGACTATCTTCATTGAAACTCGCATACATACACGACTATTCCCTTTGACAACTCGCATACTATACGAAACTATCTCCATTGCAACCTGTGTACATGATCATACGTGGGTTGCCTATAATAATAGTCGTGTACATATCCGTTCGACATTAAAAATATAAATCACGATTAAAGGAGATTAGAATCATTAACTACCCCAACTATCTCAACCTCCTCAACCTTCAAAACCACTCTATTTCGCAAAGTATAAATAGAGGCCTTGGGGAGGGCATTAATACAATCAAGTTGGAGAGCAAAGTTATGCTGGTGGTATATCTTCAGAATTCTTGGAGTAGCACAACTCACATTCCTTTGGTTGCAAAGGAGTCTTTGTCTCAGGTGTTGGGTTGTACTCTTATCTCATTCACTGATTGTTAATAAAGAGAATTATTCTTGCAACATTGTGCTGAGTCTCTTTCATGTATTCTGGTTGATGAATATATTTGATTAAACACTATATATGTTGTTTATATAACCTATTATATATACATGCATAAGTTTGTACTTGGATAATTTGTTCTTTACAAGTGAAAGAGGTGCGTCCCCGAAAGCTTTGGAGAGAAGCAGAGCGGAAGAAGATCAAGCTTGGATCAACCATCAGTAATCGAGTGAGTCCAATATTTCTTCCTATTTCTTTTCTGTACTTTACTAAATTTAATTGTCTACAAGTTTAGAAGTAAATTGGTAACCCCAAACCGTAGGTTACAAGGGTGTTTAATCTTGAACAACACATACCACATGTAATTCAACTGGTTGCAACACCATTGACTCCTATGAAACCGTGTCATAGTTCAACACAAAGAACATAGACATAAGTCATAGCTCAACCTACATCGACAAGCACACCAAGAGGACAACAGACTCCATCAAGTAGTTCGTCGAGGACGACATTGACAGATACTATGAAGACATGAATTCTGCGTGAAATATATGAAGTTAGTACACAAAATTAATTCTCTCTATTTGCATTAGTTTCTCAAATAGATGATCCACTAACAATTGAGGAATTTGTTGAAGATGAAGTATGGACACAAGCTTAATGACACGATAGAGGAAGTGGTTCACATACCACATGTAATTTAACTGGACACAACACCATTGACTCATATGAAACCGCGGCATAGTTCAACACAAGGAACATAGACAAAAGTCACAACTCAACCTACATCGACAAGCACACCAATAGGACAACAAACACCATCAAGTAGTTTGTCAAGGACGACATCGATAGATACAGTGAAGACAAGAATTCTGCATGAATATATATAAAGTTGGCACACAAAATTAATTCTCTCTATTTGCATTATTTTCTCAAATAGATGATCCACTAACAATTGAGGAAGTTGTCGAAGATGAAGTATGGGCACAGGCCATGGATGAATAATTAGAATGGATTGAGAAGAATCAAACATGGGAGCTTGTAGATGTACCAAAAGACAAAGATGTAATCAACATCAAATGGATTTACAAGACCAAGTAAGATGTTAATGGGAATGTGCAGAAGCACAAGGAAAGAATGGTCGCAAGAGGGTTCACACAGCAGCCCGACATAGACTTCAATGAAACCTCCACACCAGTCACATGCATGGATAAATTCAAAACACTTTTGGGCATCGCTGCACAAAAAAAATGGCCATTCTATCAAATGGATGTTAAATTGGCGTTTTTGAATGGCTATCTAAATGAATAAGTATATGTGGAACAACCACAAGGCTATGAAGTTCCAGGTCAAGAGCACAAAGTATACAGTCTGAAAAAGACACTTTATGGTTTGAAGGAAACTCAGAAAGCTTGGTATAGTCACATTGATTCCTATCTCACTAAAAATGGATTTCACATAAATGTAAGTGAACCGACATTGTACACCAAAGTCAATGAGAAAGGTAACATGTTAATTGTATGCCTGTATGTAGATGATTTAATATTTACTGGTGATTTTGTCATAAAAAAATTTAAAATAGTCATAGAAAGTGAATTTGAATGACTGATTTGGGGCCCATGAATTTTTCATGTGAATTAAAGTCCAGCAGTCTAAAAGTGGTATTTTCATATCACAATCGAAGTATGAAAGTGTAGTTTTAAAAATATTCAATATGTCTAATTGCAAGACAGCCCCAACACTAGTAATAACATGTTTAAAATTGAGCAAGAATAATGATGGATCAATTATAGATCCTGCACTGTTTAAAAGACTTGTTGGCGGCTTTATGTATTTAACTGTGACATGACGAGACATCATGTATGCAGTAAGTCTAATCTCAAGATTCATGGAGTCACCAAAAGACTCTCATTGGCAAGAAGGTAAAAGAATTCTAAGGTATGTAAGTGGTACAAAAAATCTTGGCATAATGTATTCTACCTCGGAAAATTTTAAACTCATTGGATACACTGATAGTGACAATGGAGGTAGCACAAATGACAGGAAAATCACATTTTGGTACAATTTGTTTTGGTATAGGTGTTGTGTTGTGGGATTCAAAGAAACAACCCATAGTAACTCTGTCTTTGGCAGAAGTAGAGTATGTCGCAGCTACAAGCGGCACATGTCAAGTCGTTTGGATGCAAAGAATGTTAAAAGAACTATCGCATAACCAACAAGAACCAACAACCATTTTCTGTTACAGCAGTTCGTCCATTTCTTTGTCGAAAAATCATGTGTTTCACTAGAGAACCAAGCACATCGACACAAGGTATCATTTCATAAGAGAATTGGTGAACAACAAAGAAATTTGTTAAGAATTTTGCAGCTTTGAAGATTAGTTTGCATAAATTTTTACAAAACCATTGGAAATGGATGCATTCTAGTATCTACGAACTTATTTAGGAATGACAAGTTCTCGTGAGTAAATTTTGTCATGAATAGAGCAAGTTTTAGCTCATAAACATTTTGTATTTTTTTTTTGTTTTAAAATCCTCATGTGCTCATAACTAAGGGGGAGTGTTGGAAGTATTAATTACTTGTTGATCCACATAGCATATCATCCGACTCTCTCAGAGTCTGTAGCAGGTCAGTTTCTGTCAAACGGTCTCACATGAATTAGAATTCACGTCACTCATATATAACCCAATCGAATTAAATTTTTTAAGCTAAGTTTCTAGGTAGAAAGTTATTACAATATTCAGTGTATGTCGGTAGATTTTTATAAAAGAAGAAGAGACAACGAAGAAAAAATAAAAGAGAAGAAAAGAACATAGTAAATGTGCAAAGAAAAAGGAGAAGGAAAAAATATGTGAAGAGTTCCAAGCTCAAGCTTTTGTGTGCTTTGTGAAAGTGTTGAGAGCCAAAGCTCTATAAAAAATGAAACATCCTTGTAAATTTTCAAGTTTTTATGTACTGTTATATTTCTTTGTTATGCCCCCACAAGATATATAAATCCATAATTTATAGTTTAATGCATGTTTTATTTAGTTTCACATATAGTAGTTCTGTCACAATTTATTTCATATCTTAAGTCTTTTAGAATAAGAAATATCTTCTAATAAAATTTGACCAAAAGTTGTTCCCTCCAACAGGAAGTTGGTGGCAGTGGTAAATACTCTCACACAAAAAAGTGAGTGTCTGTCGAGGTGAAAGTCTGTTGGAATAAAAAGTTCAGATGGTCTGCCGCACATAAGTCGCAGCCTACCCAGTGTGTCTATCACAGTAAATCCCAATCAAAATAAGTCTGCCGGAAGACTTTTAGTCAAAAGTAAAGGAAAATTTTATGACTGCCCTGTAACTCAAGTCTACCCTCGCAGCCGTCTGAATTCTCAGTTGGATTTTCAATCCGTTTTCAACAAAATCCGGTTAAAACTTCAAAGGACCGAGGGTAGAAATAGCCATTAATCTACTTGGAATATATAGTGCGTACGCTAAAGTGCTTCCAGCCCTAACAGATAAATATTATATATTATATATATATGTTTTATGAACCTCAAAAATATATATATTATACTCGATGATTCTGTAATAAATAAGAGCAATTAACCCAATCAAAGACGAGATCTTTGAGCAACATCTGTAAAATCATCCATTTTGTACTTTTAATAATTCCCATTCAAATAATAACAATGTAGTAAGTTGTACTATAATGATTTTGTAATTCAAATCATTGTGTTCTGGAGTTTTTCTTCACACGTGGGTATTTCTATGTTCAAAATCTGTGAGTGTGAATGTTTTTTCGTTGTTATTTATGTGTATGTAGTTAAGCTACAAGCAAGCATTGAAGACATATTTACGTCGATAGGAGAGCGATAGAGATGATTTCTCAAAATTATAATGCACTTTGGGATGGTGCAATCACTAGCACCTTTATTTTTACAGATAATTTGTCCTATGGTTGGTTGATTTGGTTGGATTTCCCCGACCTAGGATGTTTTCCATCTACATTAAACTCTCTTTATCCTATTCGAATTGATCTACTAGTGACCGAACTGAGCAATTCATCATCCAACACCGGACGAATCATTGGCATGAATCTCGGCCCCGCTACATTGTTCTCCCAGCCAGGTTGGAAGGAAGCAACTACAATTTATTTAGTGAGTGCAACCTTTGTCTGGTATGGGAGAAAAAAATCCATTTTATCAGTTGAGAACAACAATTAGTTATTCTCTCCACAGTTGGAAATGGAAGCGGATCTCTAGAATTTCAAAAATCTAGAAAGATTCATGTAGTCGTCATATATCTTAGTTAAGCAGACTAATAAATAATTAAGTTAAGCCAAACAAACAAATTACAACTGTTTTTTCAACAAACCCCCTTCCCAGCCCTAACAGTCTCACTAGTGATAACTACTTCGTTCTTATTGTATAAATTGGGTATGTTAACGACCTTGGGTTAAAATATTTGTTCTTACGTTCAGTCTATGATGTATAAGATGCATTAAAAAGTAACAAGAAGGCATTAGTAGAGTAAATTTAGCCATCATTTTCATGACTACTAGGCGCAATTTGGGGGTTTTCTCGTTGAATTACGATCTTGTGGATTTATCCTTGTAAGAATTAATTTCATATGCACAGTATTTTGTTTCTGTGTATGCAACTAACTACCCTTCTCCCCTTAATCAAAAGTAGGTGATCCATGTCTTTAGCAAGTATAATTTCCTGCCCTTAGCAATTTTATCGATAAAATAAAGCAATCAGCACATCCTCTAGAATTCGAAATTTTCCACAGTTGATCAGAGTTTAGCAACAAAGTTGACAGAGTAGAAGCCACTCTCCCAAATCTGCGACACCAAAAAGAAAATTCAGTGCCCAATTGCAGAGGTGGGGATTCAGGAGGAGAATCCGTACCCCTTCACTTATGCAAATTCTTTTATGTCTTACTTTGTTGATTATTTCCTTCAACCACGTCAAGCCAATCTCCAAAGTCTGTTACACCAAAAAATAAAATTCGGAGAACAATTGAACAGGTGGGGATTCAGGCGAACATTCCATACTCCTCCATTTACGAAAATTCTTTTATGGATTACTTTGTTAATTACTTCCTTCATCCCCGTCAAAGACAACAGCCAGAGGAAGTTGTCTTCTATAACATTCCTTTATCATGGCTTGGAGGAGAAGCAGAAGTACGCCAATGATCCTCGAATTGGTGTGGAGCAAGACAGGATTCTTGACGGGGGGTTACTATTTTCTCCACTTCTTTCCTTTTTACAAAAATGGCCTTCCAAACTTGTGATGAAGGCCCCCTTTCTATTTAAGGTTGAAGTTTTATGCTTTTATTTGAACTCAATTTTCCAGTTTCATGCTCTATTTGGACTCATTGTTGTGCTTTCATGCTTTTTTGATGAATTTATATAGTTCTTGATCTTTATATTTGCTACAAAACAACAATTGTTTTCTCTTTTATTGGTGATCAAGCATAAAATTTCAAAAGGTATTTGGAAATGATGGCATATTATTAAACATTTACTTTGTTAATATTTTTGTAAAAATAGATTTTAGGTGATTTTTTTTAATATTTTATAAAAATAGATTTTATATGTTTTTTTCATATTAAAAATAGATTTTATATGTTTTTAAAGATTAAACTCTTTATTTTTCAGAAGGAAAGAGAAAGAGTTTCAAACCTCATGTTACCATCAATTTTGTTGTATATTAGTATTTACTGACCACAAGTTTGGTGGTTGTGCTAGTGGTTAAATAACATAACATTGATCTATTTTAAATACAGAAACAAGCAGTAACATAACAAAAGCCCTTAATACTCTAGTTTATGTGAGTTTTTAAGCAAATTTCTAAATATTTTGATTCAGATAATATTGAGGCATATTGAATCAAATATTCAAAGCTAGTGATTTTTAATACTCTGGTTTATGGTAGTTTTAAACAAATTTCGAAATGTTTTAATTGAAATATATATATTTAGGAAAAGTGCAGGCCAAGACAAAGCAATTTATATCTCTTAAAAGGAACCCAAAGGACAAATACCAAGTCCTAGATTAATTATTTTTGTGAAACCAACTTCCCTCGAAATAGAACCGAAAGGACAACAACTTCATAGTATAGTTTCTTCCTGTAGAAGGACCAAGACCTAGATTAATTATTTTTGTGAAATAAACTTCCCTTGAAATGGAAAAATCTATTCTATAAACTATTGGAAAAGGAATGGTAAAACGTTTCTCAGCGAGAACTGAAGCAACAACCAGTTTGCTTACTAAAACAAATCCTACCTTAGTTTCGTTGAACCAAAATCCTTCGAAGTAATAATTCAAAGCATCGTTTGTGCTTTTAATAATTTGTAACAATCCTCTTAACTGTCGAAAATATTTTCTACTCGCTAATTCGAATAAAAAATCAGCTGACTCTATTAGAGTTTGTAGCAGGTCAGAAACTATCAGACAATCTGACAAAATGAAGAGTTTACATCTCTCTTATATAAAAGAGTTGAATTTAATTGTTGAAGCCAAGTTTCTAGGTAGATAGTTATTACAGTATTTAATGTTAAGTAGGTAGCTTCATAGAGAAGCAATTTTAGTCGGTGGAAGTTTCCTATATGAATAAGATTGTAAATTTGAATATATAGAACATAAAACAAAGAAGAGAAGTGTAGAGAAGAAGAAGAACAAAAACTTTGTGAAGAGTTTGAAGCTCAAGCCTCTGTGTTTTTTGAAAGTGTTGAGAGATGAAGCTCTCTAAAAGGTGAAACATCCTTGTAGTTTCTAAGTTTGTATTTACCGTTGTAAGTTATTTTTTATTTTGTCACAAGAAATATAATCCATAATTTTATGGTTTAATGCAAGTTTTATTTAGCGGCATATCTTCTCCACATTTAAGAGAGTGAATGTTGTTTACATTTACTGTAAGTAAAAGACACAAAGAATCCATATTCATTTCACTACGTAAAAGTTCTAGTTTTTATGCACACAAGAGTTCCACACAAATCTTATTAGATGTTTGGTTATATAATATTGTCAATGAGTGGCAATATAGTTGTTGGCAAAAAAGTTGTGTCACAAATTATCTGAGGTTACCACAATGAAAAATATTTTTCATATCCTAAGTCTTTAAGACTAGGAAATATAAAGTTGGTAGCACATGAGTTGGTGGCAACCTAATTCATGTCGTAGTAAAAGCAGGTTGAAATCCAAGTAATTATGTTGAGGTAAAATTGAGTTGAGTGAAAAATCAGTAGCGGTAACTCTGTCACATTAATTCCATCGAAGAAATTTTGAGTAGCAAGACTTTGGGGAAAAGAAAAAAGGGAAAACAAAAAGGTTGTGCTATGTGGTAACTCAATTCAATTGTTATGGCCGTAATTTAATTTTTACAGGAAAAAATTATGAATATTGGTCACTAACAATGAAGGATTTGTTCATAGGTCAATATATTTGGGATATAGTTCAAGATGGTTATGTAGAACCAGCAGATTAGATAGCATATAATAATCTCACAAAAGCTGAGAAATATGTCATGAGGGAACAAAGGAAGAAAGATGGAAAAGCTATGTTCTACATATACCAAGCCATGCATGAAATCATACTCCCAAGAGTAGCAGCAACAATTATTGCAAAGCAGGAAAGGGACACATTATGGACTTCCTATCAAGGTTTGGACAAGGTAAAGACTTCAAAGTTGCAGATTCTGAGAAGAGATTTTGAATCTCTTTGAATGAAAGAGATAGAGTCAGTGGACTCATTCTATACTAGATTTGTTGGTTTGATAAATCAACTAAAATTTCATGGGGAAACCATAGCAAACCAAAGGATGGTTGAAAAAATTCTCAAAAGTATTCCTGCAAGATTTGAATCCTTGGTTGTGACCTTGGAACAAAACAAAGACATAACGGTGTTCACCATTGATGAGTTGCAAGCCTCACTCATCAATCACGAACATAGACTCAGCAGAACAAATACATCATTGGAAGGTGCATTTTCAGCACAGTTGTCCATAATTTGTGGTAGAGGCACGGGGAGAAATAATTCTAGAGGCAGAGAAAGAAACTTCTCAAGAGGAGGATGCATTGGCAGTCCAGCAGATGTTGTTGGAAGAGGACAGAATCAGAACCCAAGTCACCCAAGTGGTCATAGGTTTGATAAGTAAAAAATTCAATGTCATTATTGTAACAAATTTGGTCATTATGCATATGAATTTAGGAATAAGCAATGTTACCAACGAAAGCAAATCTAGAACTAGTTGATGAACACCAACACTTTGTCAAGCAAAATGTTGATGGCATGTGCATCCCCAATCGAATGCAATACCATTCAAAAATTCCATGTGATAAATGGTATTTAGCCTTTCAGGCTACAACAATAATATGATTGGTAATTTAAATTTGTTTTCCAATCTAGATAATTCAGTTCAAACTGATGTTACACTTCGAAATAATGTCCAAGTCACTATCTTGGGAAAGGTACTGTTGGTATTCTAACCAAACAGGGGGAGCATAAGTATATGCATGATGTGTATCATGTTGAGAGTCTGAAACACAATTTGTTGGGCATTGGACAACTGATACAGAAAGGATACAGAGTTTACATGGAGGACAATCACTATGTAATTAAAGACATCCGTCCAAGCAACTAGATGATAGCAAAAGTGCCAATGGCAAGCAATCATTTGTTTCCATTGAGGATGGTTCTAGACAATAAAAGAGTTGCAATCAGAGCATAAATTAAAGAAGAAGTTGTACACTATGACAAGAAAGAAAATGACAGCGTTGAAATTCAAGCTACATTTCAAGCAGAAGTCCAAGATGATTCCTGGATGAGGAATTTTAGATTTGGACATCTGAATTTTGGTGGGATGAATCTATTGCACACAAAGAACATGGTAAAAGGATTGCCATTAAAATACATACCAGACAAAGTTTGTGAAGGCTACATTTTCGGCAAGCAGCATAGAGAGACTTTTATAGTCAGAAATTCATACAGAGCATGCACACTACTTGAGATTGTGCACTTTGATATTTATGGACCAATGCAGAAATCATCCATTGGTGGCTGCAATTATTTTCTTACTTTTATTAATGACTACTCAAGAAAAACATGGATATATTTTTTGAAACATAAATATGATGCATTTAGTTGTTTTCAATAGTTCAAAGCACTCGTGGAGAACCAAAGTGGTCACCACATCAAAATATGAAGGACGGACAAAGGCGATGAATATGTTTCAAATGAATTTCTATTTTTTTGCAAATCCCATGGAATACAAAACCAATTCACTGCATGGTATACACCTCATTAGAACAGTGTCGCTAAAAGAAAGAATAGAGCCATTATGGAGATGGTGTGCAGTATGATGGAAGTCAACAATTTTCCAAATGAATATTGGGTTAAAGCAGTCGCAACTATTGTATATATTATGAACCAATTTCCAACAAAGAGCGTGAAGAACAAAGTTCCTCGAGAAGCATGGACAGGTATGAATCATAGTGTTTCTTATTTAAAAGTTTTTTGTTGTGTCGTATATTCTCATGTTCCAAATGAGATGAGAAAGAAATTAGACAACAAGAGACATAAATGTATTTTCGTTGGTTATTTTGAAGACACAAAAGCATACAAGTTGTATGACCCTGTCACAAGGAAAGTGATCATAAGTCGCGACATTCAATTCATCGAAAATAAATCATGGGATGGAATCGTCAAGAAAAATTTCAAGATTGTGTTGAATGTTGAGCATGATGAAATGACGAAGGAAGTGGTTCAAACACCACATGTAATTCAATCGGTCGCAGTACCATCCACTCCCATGACACTGAGACATGGTTCAGCACAAGGAACGCCCACACAAGTCGCAACTCAAGGTACATCGTCAACCACACCAAGAGGACAACAGACTCCATCAAGTATTTCGACATCAACAAATCCAACGAAGACAAGAAGTCTACATGAAATATATGAAGCTGGTACACCAAATTCCTTCTCTCTTTTTGCAGTATTTTCTCAAATAGATGATCTATTAAAATTTGAAGAAGTTGTTGAAGATGAAGTATGGGCACAAGCCATGGATGAAGAAATAGAATGCATTGAGAAAAATGAGATATGAGAAATAGAATCAACACCAAATGGATTTACAAGAAAAAACAAGATACTAATGGGAATGTGCAAAAGAACAAGGTAAGAATGGTAGCAAGAGGGTTTACACAGCAGCTCGACATAGATTTCAATGAAACATTTGCACCAGTTGCACACATGCATTAGAGAGAATTTGAGGTCAAAAATGGGCCTCCTAAGAGATGTACTACAAAAATATAAGATATATTAAAATATTATGAGTTAGGGGTTTTATGGGATAGGTATATATGACAACTCACCTCCTACACTACTTTTTATGCACAATATAAATAACTATGGTTGAGTTACTTTTCTAAATTGACCATAAATAAAATTAATAAAATAACTCTAAAATGATGTGACTAAGATTCATTGTAAATTCCCAAAAATTTATTGTCCTTTAGCATTTATTCGTTTTGAACTTGTAAATAAAATTAAACAAAAATGAATTTAATTTATATGCATAACTAACATATTTTTTTCATATAAATATCATTCATGAATTTAATTTATTTTAAAAGTACAAGATTATATATATATTAGTTTGACATTATGATATTAAATACAATTGAGTGAATATATAATTTAAAATTAAAAAAACATGAAAATAACAATATATTATATTATAAAAAAATGTGAAAAGACATTTTTATGAATTATGAGTACTTTACTTGAAAATGACAATAATATTATTTTATGAGAAAGTGAATTGCGAGTAATTTACTTGAAAATAACAATAATATTATTTTATGAGAAAGTGTGAAATGACTTTTATTATGAGTACTTCACTTTATGACTTAAAAGTACTTGTACCACTACCTTGGCTAACTATGAGTTTTCATCAACCATAGAAAATGTGACAAATAAGCATTCTTAACTCATGCAATGCCACCTCATCCATGGGGGATGATGTCATCTACTAGAATGTAATTGGTTTATTTTTATAGTACATTTTGGTCCTTTTGAGGCCCATTTTTGACATCAAATTCTCTCTAATGGATAAAATCAGAACTATTTTGGTCATCGCTGCACAAAACAAATGTCTTGTTAATCAAATGGATGTTAAATCGACATTTATGAATGGCTATCTAGAAGAATAAGTATATGTGGAACAGATAAAAGGATATGAAGTTCCAATACAAGAGAACAAAGTTTATAGGCTGAAAAAGGTGCTCTATGGTTTGAAGCAAGCTCTGAGATCTTGGTACAATCGCATTTATTCCTATCTCATTGAGAATGTATTTCACATAATTAAAAGTGAGCCAACATTTTACACCAAAGTGAATTAGCAAGGTAAAATGTTAATTGTCTACCTGGATGTATATGATTTAATATTTACTGGTGATTTTATCATAAAAGAATTTAAAATAGTCATGGAAAGTGAATTTGAAATGACTGATTTGGGGCTCATAAAGTTTTTTCTGGGCATTGAAGTCCAACAATCTAAAAATGGTATTTTTATATCATAGTCAAAGTATGCAAGTACAATTTTAAAAATATTTAATATGTCAAATTGAAAGTCATCCCTGACACCAGTAATAACAGGTTTAAAATTTAGCAAGGATGATGATGGATCAACTGTAGATCCTATGTTGTTTAAAAAGATTATGGAAAACCTTATGTATTTAATAGCAACAAGACCAAACATCATGTATGGAGTAAGTCTAATCTCAATATTCATGGAGTCACCAAAAGACTCTCATTGGAAATAAGGTAAAAGAATTCTGAGGTGTGTAAGTGGCACAAAATATCTAGGCATACTGTATTCAACCTCAAAAAATTTTAAACTTATAGGATGCACTGATAGTGACAATGGAGGTAGCACAAATGATAGGAAAAGCATATCTGGGTACACATTTCATTTTGGTACAGGGGTTGTGTCGTGGGATTCATAGAAACAACCCATAGTAACTCTATATTCATCAAAATCAGAGTATGTCTCGGCTACAGGCGTTGCATGTCAAGTCGTTTGGATGCGGATAATGTTAAAAGATCTATCACAGAACCAATGACCATTTTATGTGACAAAAATTCAGCCATTGCATTATCAAATAATCATGTGTTTCATAATATAAGAGAATTGGTGAACAACAAAGAAATTTGTTTAGAATTTTGCAGGTCTGGAGATCAGCTTGCAGACAGCTTTACAAAACCATTGGTAGGGGATGCATCGAGTATCTCCGAAGTTATTTAGGAATGACAAGTTCTGTTCAATTAACTCTGTGATGAATAGAGCAAGTTTCATCTCTGAAACATTTTGTAATATTTTGTTTAAAATTCTAATCTTCTCATAATTAAGGGGGAGTGTTAGAAATATTAATTACCCGCTGGTACGAATAGCAAGTCAGAAACTGTCAGACAGTCTGACATGATGAAGATTTCATGTATCTCTTATATCAGCTAGTTTACTTTAATTGCTTAAGCTAAGTTTCTAGGTATATAGTTATTACACTCTTTAATGTTAAGTCGGTAGCTTTAGAGAGAAGAAATTTTAGTCAGTAGAAGTTTCCTATATGAAGAAGATTGTAAATATGAATATATAAAACAAAATAGGACAGAGATAGAGAGATAGAAAGAGAAGAGAAGCACGAAGAAGAAGAAGAAGAAAAACTCTGTGAAGAGTTTGAAGCTCAAGATTTTGTGTTTTGTGGAAGTGTTGAGAGCCAAAGCTCTATGAAAGGTGAAACATCCTTGTAATTTCTAAGTTTGTATTTACGCCTTTAAGTTATTTGTTATGACATCACAATAAATATAAATCCATAAATTTATGGTTTAATGAAAGTTTAATTTAGCCAAATATCTTCTCCATATTCACCAGAGTGAATGTTCTTTACATTTACTATAAGTGAAAAACACAAAGAATGCATATTCATTTCACCACATAAAAGTTCTAGTTTGTATGCACAGAAGGGTTCGACACAAATCCTATAAAACTTTCATTAAACCATAAACTTATGGATTTATATTTCTTGTGATGACATAACAAATAACTTATAATTGTAAATACAAACTTATAAATTACAAGGATGTTTCACCTTTCATAGAGCTTCCACTCTCAACACTTTCATAAAACACAGAAGCTTAAGGTTCAAGCTCTTTACGGAGTTTCTTTTCTTCTTGTTCTCCGCACTTCTCTTCATTGTCTATCACTTTGTCTTTGTTCTATTATGTACCGGCTAGAATTGCTTCTCTAAGATGGGAGAAGACATTGTCTAGAATTAGCTTCATTGTCTGTACCTTTTCCAATGATGCAATCAAGAAAGACTACTTGCTTCTCTAAGATGGGAGAAGACATTAATTTTGCTCACAGTGAAATTTTGGCCATAATATAATGAAGTGATTTAACAACTGTCCTCCTCATCTATTTCTCCAATAGACCCCAAACCAAACTCGCAGTTTATATGTAGTTATGTATCACCCATAGTCATAGGGTTAGGCGTGTTTCCTTCTCATATTTTGACTTTGGACAATATTCTAAATTCGTCATCCTCCCTCTCCTCTAGTAATTAACCTCCTTGTGTTTCGCTTCTCCTATGGCAGGTTTTATTTACTAATATCAATCATGTTGGAAATATTAATTACTCGCTGATCCGAATAGCAAATCACTCGACTCTGTCAGATTCTGTATCATTACCATTGATGAATGACGTTATACATGTTAAATGCTAATCTGTATATGCATGAATGCTGACTAAAATGTTTTGCTTACGTTGTGTATATGAATGATTATGAGTCGTAATATGTTTTATATTTTAAGTATCATGCTTCAGCAGCATAATTATGTATGTTCATGTTCATGGGGCTAGATCCCTGGATGATTTGATGTATTGTAGCATCCTCTTTACCGGCCAGAGGGTCAGGGACGTTACAATAGTTGTTCACAAATTATTTTATGGTTTTCTATTTGGAAGGAATCCTCATATTCAACAAAACTTGGGAAAATAATTTAAACACATTCAACATATCTTAAGAGCCTTAGGCTGGCATACTTTATATGTCAATCCATAGTAATTTTCTTTCAAGATATAGAGAATTTAGTATATGGGATGAATTGTGGATGAACATGGTGTGCATATGGATCCAATAAAGGTCTAGGTCATTTACAATTGGCCAATCATGACAACTCTAACAAATATTTGTAGTTTCAAGGGCCTTGCCAACATTTATCCTATTTTTTTGTTGGATCATCTCATATAATTTATTCCATAACCAAAATGACCAAAGGTGAGGCCAAATCCAATTTCATTTAATCCAAAACACAATATAAATAATTGAAGGGTTTGAAATACCACCTTTATTTCATTCTAGTACTCATTCTATCATATATGAAACAACCCTTTGAGGCTAATATAGATGTTTCAAATTATGTTTTCAATGTACTCCTCAATCAACATAGACATCTAATGGGATATCATAGTGAGAGACTCTCTGATGTGATTTGTAGGTTCTGCAACTATCACAAGGACATTGACTCCATTTGTCACATCCCTATCCATTCATTTAACCAAATAAAGGGGAAAATCTATGAATTGTGTGCTTCTAAATTTTTCCCCATGGGCATTTTATGAATTCATAAGCAATATAATGCATGTGTAGATAACTAAATGGAAAAAAAAAAAAAAAAAACTATATTGAAACACACACACACACACACACACATCATGTATATACAAACAAATTTATCACGAACATAAAATAAATCATTTCACACCCAAATACAAAGAGAATAGTTATGATTAAATAAGAATATCCAAGCTACTGGTTTTGTAAGACAAAATTTTCCACCCAATCGTAGGTACTTTATCCAACATATAATCTTTCTATTGGGAGGTCTCCCCCAAGATGGGCTAAAAGGACACTAACATGAAGGAAACAAATACAGGCTTCTGTATATATCTCTCTCAGCTCACAACCCATTCGTATCTCAATGATTAGATAAAATTTCATCATAATATTTACAAGAATATCACTCAGTAATCACAACCATCGAACTCCTTCAAACTAACCCACACAACACAAGGAATGTATTTCCCTTGATTAATACATAGTTCCCTTCGGAAATACAACCCTTATAGTGCTTATCAATGTGTGTAGTAGGAGTCTACTCTATTGTATGTTTTTGGAGAACTTCATGTAGTGCTAATTCATGGATTCTTAAGCATGCATAAGCAGTAGATCTCAATGGGTAAAGTTTTCTATCTTTCCCAACATCTATGCTCACCTACAACCATCTCTTTTTCCCTAAATTTTGTAGTTGTTTTTCTGAATTTGAAGTTCTAGGTAATACACAGCTTGGTGATGGCAATCAATAAGAGAGATCTCTAATTAGTACAAAATATGAAATAATAATAATTATGATGAATTTTAGGATCCAAAGGATGTGAGAGAATGATGAAAATACCACTGACATAACTCCTAACCATAAAAGAAAGGACTTATAACATCTTCCATAACTATCATAGAAATATATTTTCCCCCATGCTCCGATAAAAACATGAAAGGACCTTTCCCACCAACCTCACACATGCATTCATTGATTATATATA
Source organism: Pseudotsuga menziesii (assembly GCA_001517045.1). Classification (NCBI taxonomy): domain Eukaryota; kingdom Viridiplantae; phylum Streptophyta; class Pinopsida; order Pinales; family Pinaceae; genus Pseudotsuga; species Pseudotsuga menziesii. The sequence continues at coordinate 315,533 of LPNX010258200.1, forward strand.
CTATTCACAAGGAATTAATTGGCTCATTTAAGGAACACGGAAAAAATTGAATGAGTTCTGAGGTTGACACTTGGAGATAGACATTTTAATCACTCATAAGCCCCCTTTCATCTTCCCCTATAGTGGAATCATATCCTAGTTCTATTTACACAACCATGTTGGACAATTTTATTATTTATTAAACATACTATTTACATATTTTTCAAGTTAGCATGACAAGCCAACTATACAATCCAATTAAAAATATTTACATCATACATTCCTAGCCATTCACTAGTCAAGCCTTAGCCTTGTCCTCCACACTAAGAATCTATACTAGTGTATTTTCATCATTTACATAATTCTAATTTAATAGATTCCAACTCAAAACTAGGGGTATTACAATCCCATCCCCCTTGGAATAACACCAACCTTAGTGTTCTTTTTATTTTCAACAATTTTTTGTGTCCATTTTTACTGCATTTGCAATGCCTTTCTCTTCAAGGAAACTTTGTCTTGTTGCTATCTATATTGGATAAAAATGGTCAATTATTTCTTTGGGATACCTTAGAACACCTCTAATTCCTCTAGCATCTCATCACACACTTGCATGAACATATCTTTTCTCCATATGTCTACCATGGGTGAGATTCAACTCACTATAGTCCTTGACACGCCCAAGGTATGTATACATATACTTCATTCTTGATTCCAAATAGTATATTATTTTAATCTCCCTATAGATTCATTCAATATGACTCCTTTTTTTAGTCTCATGACATTTATGATCAAGATTTTCTAAACAATCCAACGAGTGATCCATCTTTCACCAAGGTTTTCTTGCAAAATAAGAGCACAAACTTATAGATTACTGCTACGGCATCCCACTAATAACCTAGAATATAAATAGATCATGAATATTAAGACCTATCATAGGGTTCTAATCCCATTATAGTAGTAATATTCCCTTTCCTTGCAAACTATCAAAAGCCATCATTTGTCCTCACTACATAGATCCATCATCTGACATGTATTATACACATACAGTTACCATGAGATATCATCATTATAATTTCAATCAATAAATTTCAAATTTGTTTCATATAGAAACCATATTTCACTAGCATAATATCCTTCTCAGAACTTTTGGTTTTTTCAAATGGTAGCTTCTAGTCTTCATTATGTACTTACACTTATTTCCATACCCAAGACAATTATACCTACATGCTACAAATTATTTTTCAATCAACCAAACAAGTTGTGCGTATCCATGCATATAATACTTTCATTGAAACATTTACAACAACCCTTGAAGTGATCTCATAATTATAGCATAAAAATAATTCAGCCACTATTAGTTATCAACATCTCAATGCAATGAAATACATTCAATTTATATGCATCATTATCAAAATAACATCACATGATACAATCACATTATTTATGCAATCAAATAAAATTCAAATACTCATGATTACATAATTGTACTCTTTTCACTTTCAGTGGTGCATTAAATAGCAGTTGTATTCATTATGAATTATTCACATTACAATTTATAAGACACCCTTTCCATGTAATTATGTTCTCTTGACATGTAATTCTTGTACTCCATCAAAACACGACTACCTATTTCATGGAAATATTTCACTACATCGACAATAGCTTTTGAAATGATCTTAGAATTATAAAATTACCAATAGTTCATCATTTAATCTATTATCTAATTCCAATGAAATATATATCATGAACATGCATTCACACAATGCATCTCAACATATGTAACCACACGTATGAATGCATAACCATAAAATTTACATAATATTTTAATGTAAAGTCATTCAATGCACCCTTTCATTAGTTTGTGAATACCATAATATCATTACATGCATTCCACCATGGTTATTTGGAAGGTCTAGCCAATGCCTCAACACATCATCCATCTTTCTCCCCAATACGTGTGTGACCATTTGAATAGCCTCTTGTTTTTCCCAACACAATACCAAGATATACCCTTTCTCCTCTAAATGGTTCATTGGGCATACTAGAAGACATTTCCCTTCACTACTTCATGGTTCCCTCAAGAAATCCACCCTCTTAAAAGGTCTCTATGTGTTGGAAATACGGTTATAATATAGGACACCAAAACAAGTGGGAGTACCATTGGACATGTGTGTATCACTATACCCTTTCTATTTCCAACAACAATATGGACTTACCCGTGAGTATCTCACGTGACATTTACTACCACGATATAACCATAATTCCTCACATGCTTTAGATATTGATTAATAACCAACATAGACACATGGCATGATATTGTTTCTGATGAATGCATTCTAAATTCGAAAGAATTATATGGTATAAATCTCCTTTCCCTTACTAACCCATACCTCACCATACTCGGTGAAATACCATTCACGTATATGTATTCAATATCACATGCATACCAATTTATATATGATTAAAATATGACTGAAGGGATTCTTACCAAATCCCCTTTTAGCACTTATGCAATTGGATAAATAACATATATCTTGCATGAATTCCATCAACATATTTAATGTTTCCCAATCAATTGGTCTCTTACAAAGGATTACAAAATAGTTCCACCAACTTTTTGATCATATATTTAACACCCAAACCTTTCCTCATAAGGTTGAAGGTCATATGCAACAGCACCATCCACATTTCCATCCATTCTTCAGCCATATATAGTAAAACAACCATCAACAACCACAATAATTATCTCTTGTGTCTCATTGCATATATAAATAATACTATTTTTACCAATATGTAATATCATATGCATGAACAAGCATATTTACATGCATTATGCATTCCAACTATCTAATATATTGCATATCCAACATTCCTATTCCCCAATTTTCTTTATATAAAACTAACAAAATATAAATATAAAAGTAAGGGAAGAGTTCAGAAATTCTCCCTTTATAACTTCTCATCATAGCATAGAGTTCTCTTCCACATCATCATCGATCCAGTTGATGGCCTCTTTCCAAGAACACAAGGGATCAATAGCTATGATTTTCCCACAAGGTAGCAATTCAATACATATACACATGTATAACATTTATACTTTCCCCTTTCCTAGTATGTAATTTGTATGCTATAAACAAAATAGTTTAAGGTGAGAAATTCCCCCCATTATCAAATTTATTTATGGAGATTATTCTCCAATATTTGTTACAACTATCTTATCAGTACTGTGTGGGTTTCCTTGTCATTACGACAACTTTCAATGTACTCTATTTACATTATCTTGTTGATACAATTGCTACGAGAAACTCTATATAATCCCACCTTTCCCTTTATTGGACTTCATAACAGTTAATAGTGTTGCAATTAAGATTATTCCAATTCCACATGGAGTATTTTCAAGGTCCATTATATGTCCTTGTGCCTCATTCAACTATAAGACTTGCTTTCCTTTCCAATGGAATATTTTCCACAATTATGAACCACACCCTAGATTCACACATGAGAATTCCCATTCTCTAATTGGAAACCTTTGCATGGCCACTTTGTCACAATCATGAACCATAAAAAAAGTCTACATATTGGAATGTCTAATTCCATTAGTAACAACTTCTAGGTGAATGTAAGTTCCTTACCCATTCTCATTACTTACTCATAAGTTGTTGGATCATATCCTACAAATTGTCTCATCATGCATGCACTTTCCCACAAGGATGATACACCCATCACACTTAGAAGATGCATATCCTTTACCTATTCATCTATTCCATACCTTGTTGAGAATTCTCTTATGTAAAGCAATATCCATCTTTGAAAATCAAGAGTTTCCATGGCTCTTCCTTGAAATTCAAATTGCACATATTAATCACAACAATACCTTAGATGCATTCTTATCCAAAGTACCAATTTCCATTATTGGCCTCTTTTATTCTTTTATGGTTATACATGGTTTTCCCATATGACATATAATTACTCATTAATTTTTTTCCACAACCCCTCTATGCTATTAATATTGCACATTTTGAACATAGAGAATGCATCACATATATTCTAGCTACTAATGAATCATCAATTCATGTAAGTTCCATTTTTCCATCATGTGTTTTTATAAGATACAATATATAAGAGTCTATTCTTATATATTGAAAGTGTTTTCCATATATACAATAACTACTATAATATTCTCAATTGAGTTTCCATGTTCATTAATGGTACTACCATGTTACTAAGCATCCAACCATACTTAATTCAGTCTTCACATTGCTAGCTAAACACTAATTTTATTATGTTTTCTTTCCCAAATGGGCCTCTACTTTATTGTGAGAGAACAAATACCATAGTATGGGTATAATCATATTTACTCATTTGGAGTATTGTTCATCTTTGGTACACTCTTATACCATTATACAAAAATGTCCCAAAGTTTGGGTTGCTTTGGAATTCACCCATGTTGAAGATTCCTTTCCTAATAAAACCTAGAGGATTTGTTCCAATTTCTATTTGAAATAACTTGAAACTTGTTTAAAAAATAAGAACCTTCTATTTGATTCTTCTATAGTTTATATTTCTAATGTTTATAACCATGTTTTTTTTTTATTCCTCAGTAAATTAAAGTCACAACCTTTCAAAATTGCTAATTTTTTCAATTTATGCATTTTCCCTACAAGTTCATTTAACTTTAAAGGCCAATTTTATAAACTTATAGTATAAAATATAGGGATAGCCAGAAAAAACTATTCAACTGAACTTGATAATACTCATGGGAATAATTACTCAACAACTTTTATCTCTTTGATATGATGTTCTAGTCACATTTTTATAAAATTACAAAATTGACTACTTTTAACTTTTTTTACTTTCTGTAGATTTGGAATTTTTAGTTTTCCTATAACACACTTATCCTTGGGATGATAGCATAATGCACAACTTCCACCCTCTTCATTCATGTTATCACCACAAGGAAATTCTCAGGATCCTCAATGTATTTAGGGGGGGATTATGGGGTCAAGGAGGAGTTCACCTTTGTGGGTTTCCTCCATTGCTACAGGGTAGGACAAGGGTAGTGCCCCTTTTTTTTGTAAATATTTTTATTTGACTCAATTTGGAACATAATATTGACGCCATTTTTCAATTCCTAGTAAATGAAATATGAGCATGTAAACAACTTCTCCTTAGTTTATTCGCACATGTATGATGTAACCCCACATCAAATTGTTGTTGGGACCAGAAATGGCCTCTTTTGACCACCCTTAATTACCTCTTCTTGTTCTATCCTACCCCATTGAGCATGCCAAATAAACATTTTACCCCCACTCTACTCTTCAAACCACCAAGGTATGATTGGTCATTGTTTTATTTTATTAATACTTATGATTTTGATAATTGAGGCTTCATATCTCTCAATGTGCTAACATATGATGGTTTATAAATGTATTTTGAGTTATATGGACTACAGGAAGATTGGGATGAACATGATGCAAAAAGGATGGGCATTCATCACTCAAGTTGGTCCCCATCCATCCTATCATTACCCAAGGAATGCGGTTCCAGTGCGATATCCCGGACAAAGCTGTGTCAAGGTAGCTGTAAAAAAATGGGTCAGACTTGGAGATCAACAGTGCGTTGTTGCTTGTGTGTATCCGTAATATAAAGATATCAGAACTCTTGGGGTGATTAACAGTTTTCCTATGTTTCCTGTTTTTCATCCTGCCACGTTTGTAAGAGCTGTTGTCATTTAGGGTGCCTGAAGATCAGGGATATTCATGGTTGCCCCATAATATGATAGGATGTTATGATTTACATTGTATAAATATGGAGAACTGTTTCAAGCCAGGCGTTGCTGAACATATAATCAATTCATTGTATTAGCTGTGAGGAGGAATTGTGTAATCACTATGTCTTTTAATACAAGGAGTTACTTCTGATCTAGAGGCTTTTACGTGTGTTCAACCAGCATCTCTGTGTGAAGGCTTGGCCCGCCTTCCACAGGGATCGCTGAGTTAGATTAGACCTTTTCAATTATTTTGTTGTGTGATGTTATGTTAATTTTATTTCTTCATAGGAAGTTGTAACAAGTGTGGATTTACAGTGTGTCGTGATTGCATCCCTTGGATACCTATAGTGGCATAGTGTGACAATCGACTGAGTAGGTAATTATTTCTTATGCAATTTGTGTGGTGACTGTAACAACTCTGTTCATCCTTAGATCTTGTAGTTGTCATTTCCATGAATCTTTGCAGCTTTTCTCTTATTTTTATGATTACAGAATTTCATTCCTGTACTTCAATTTCCTAGAACAACTGAACTCAATTTCTGTATTTTGAATTCCTAGATTAATATTCAATTTATATCTTTGGATTCCTAGGACAATCAGATTAGATAGTTGATTTAATCATTAAGTGGTGTGAAGAGGATTTCCTTTTATCTGCAATTGTAATTTAGATGTGACTTTTATCTTTCCATTCTTAGATCAACATATAGCAGAAGGTAATTGTGATTGCATTCCTTAGAAGGTAACTAGGTTAATTATATTCTTGGGATGAGCATAGCCGAACAGAGGATAGTATTGTTCAATTATATTAATTTCGTGTTTAAGCATATACTATGGATGTTATCCTTGAAATACAAAACTTCCCCGAGTTGACAATAAATATTGTACACTCTGTATGTTAGCTGTAATTCACTTGCATATTGGGTGCCCGACAATTACCACTTATTGAACATAAGTGGTTTCATATCGATGATAAAGTTGTATATAGAAACCACCCTCATGATCCAAAAACATGCAAGCTCTGAGCTTGAAGTGTTATCATCAATTAATATTCTCCATCACCCAATGATATGACCTCCATTCACCTTTTCACTTTGTCACATGTGGTCACTTATGCAAAAGTATGTTGTCGATGGTAAACAACATACCTCCTTCCCACGTGGCTCCTCTATGTAATACATCCTACCAATGTGGCTCCTCACATCACACAATCCACATAGCACAAGTTGGGCCCATTTCAAATATTCCCAAATTTTCAAAATTTTGATAATTGTGTAAAATTTAGATTTTGGCAAGAAGGGGATCTTTATGAAATTACTATTGGCCTCGTTTCCCATTCTAAAATATATTTATCTCTTAACAAGACCTAATTTTCATCGAAGAATTTATAATTCCCACATGTAAGTGTCAATTTATGGCCCATACAGCTCCAATGTTAGAACCAAGAGATCTAATACCACTCTATCATATCCTTATCCATCAATTTAACCAAATAGAAGGGGGAATCTACAAATTATGGGTTTCTATATTTCAACCCATGGCCATATTATGGATTCATAAACAATAAAATGCATTTCTGGATACATAAATGGAAACAAATTGGAAATAAACTCTATCCACACATGCACATCAATCATATACACGCAAATTTATCACAAACATAAATTAAATCATTGCACATCCAAATACAAAGAGAATACTTATTTTTAAACAAGAAGATCCATGTAATGAGCTAGTAAGACTAATTTTCCACCGTACTATAGGAACTCTCTATAACATATTATCTTTTTGTTAAGAGGCCACCCACAAGATAGGATATGAGGGCACCAAAGTGAAAATGAATCTTATGCTTTTCTCTCTCATCCCACAACCCTTTATATTCTCAATGCTTAGCCAAATTCTCATGTAGAGCACTACAAGAATCTTACTTAGCCATCTAAGACATGGAATGCTCCTTCCAATTTCCTTGTACAACACAAGGAATGCATTTCCCTTCGTTGATCCATAGCTCCCTAAGGAAATCAAACCCTTACAATGCTTACTAGTGTGTCCAATAAGAGTCTAGATTGTTGTATGGTGTTGGAGAACCTCCTATAGTGTCAATTCATGGCTTTTCAAGCATTCAAAAGTAGCATAACTCAATGGGTAAATGTTCCTATCTTTCCCAACCTCTATTATCATCTACAACCATCTCATTTTCCCTTAAATCTACAATTTTGTTTCCAAATTCAAATTTATAGTTAATACATAGTCTTGTGATGGTAATCAATAACAAGAGGGAGCTCTAAATAGTGTAAAAGTTGTGTGAATAATAATGACAATGAGTCATAGACTCCAAAGAATACATGAGATAATGATGAAAAGACAACTAACATAACTTCTAACCATAGAAGAAAGTACTTCTAATAACTAAAATAATTGCCATAGAAGTATATTTTCCCCTATGCTCCCATAACTACATGAAAGGGCCTTTCCCACCAACCTAACACATCCATTCAATGATTGAAATTTAATAGTCAAAAGGAAGCAACTGGATCATTTAAGGCACATGGAAGAAATAGGACGAGTTTGAAGGTTGGCACTTGGCAATTGAAAATTTAATCTCCCATAACCTCACTTTCCTCTTCCCCTCTATTGTAATCATAACCCCTCTAGTTCTCTTTATACAACTACATTGGAACACTTTATTATATTTCCAACATAATATTTACATATCTTTCAAGCTACTTTGACAAGATAATCATATGGTCCAATTAAAAGTATTTACATCAGACATGCTTAGCCATTTTCTAGTTGGGCCTTGGCCTTGAACTCCACTCTAGGAATTTACACTAGCATATTTACATCATTTACAAATGGGTTCCCTAACGGATGAAAATTAGCCAAACTAGTGAGGAGGGATAGGACACCAAGAACGAATAGGAACCTAAGGAACCGGCCCTAGTGCTAAACATCCTTATGAAGTCAACACATAAAGTTACAAGAAGTTGACCCACCACCTAAAATGGTAATTAAGATGTGTGTCATCATAGAATGCGTCATGCATGATTCTGACACAGACTACACAAGGCACCTACTAAAACTTAAAACATATTTGTAACTATATATGAATTTCATATGATACACATGCATGAACTCCATTTGAGTATAATGTCTAGTATTCCTTCATTAATCCTCTTTAATCCTATATTTCCCACTTATTACAGAGTAGAGTTTTCCATCATGTTTAGATGGTATATAGTTCATATACTATTGGAAAATACTATTGTTGATAGTTAAAAGTCTCCATATATTTTATTTTCAAATCATTACATTTAATTTTCATATTACATTACATGTATTATCTATCAAGCATATATGTTTTCTTCCTCACTCGAGGAGTATAAAATATAGGAGTAAAATATTTAGTTAAGTTACAACTATGCTCAAAAATATTTTAATTAAGTTACAACTGTGGAGATAAGCGTAAAAGGAACTTTTACAACTGTTCACACATGAAACATATTTTTTTTTTTAATTTCAGGGGCTTTCAAAATCCTTTCTATCAGGTGTAATTCAAAAACCATTCAGTAAATTATGATTTAGCTAATGGAACACTCTGAACTATGATTTAGTTTATGGAGCGACGTAGAGAAAATATAACTGTATATACTTTACAAGAGGAAAGAATAGGATTTGTTCAACAACTCTCACGTGATCACGTTTGAACCATTCAATAGTTTATTAATTCTCTATATAAAACCACCTTAGACGATGGCAAAAACCAGCTATTCAAATTTCACACAGACTCTCGCTTCAGATGAAGCTCTTCTCCAATACGATAGTTTTGCCAAAAACTGCAAACACTTTTCTTGCTTCCCAACTTGAATGGGACGTATTCGGACTTTCATGGTTCGAAGAGCGGGGGCGCTCTCAAGCAAGCAACCCAACACACGCATTTCGTTCTCATCAAAATTGTCTATATTTACACTTATCCTTTCAAGATTGACAAAATGAGTGTTTATAGATGGTTGAATCTGATCTGTAGCTAATTCCTGCATAGAGTATCAAAGCAAAATTAATCATCTCTTGCATCAAATAATAAGTGAATAAAAACAATACTATCATAAAAAAAAAATCTTTCTTACCAAAACAAACATGCCTCTCATGTGCAAATCCTCAAGATGAGGAAGCTTTTGGAACAGTTCGAGAACAGGAATTTCCATTTCTTTTCTTCTTTCCAAGAAGGGCGAAACATAGATGTCAAGCTTCTTCAGTAATTTTAACGTACCCACTATCCCCAAAAATTCCTCTGCAGAGAAATTAGATGCTTCTGTTTCGCTAAAGTGCAACCACAGTTTTTCAATCGCATCACTTTCACAATTCCATTCGAGGCTCCGCACTGAGTAGGAAAGCTGACGAAACAACAGCCTATTGAGTCGTAAATCCTTGATGGGAGACTGAGAAGATAACGTAAGAGATCTAAGCTTCGGACAGCTGACGCTTAAAAGATCCACTGGCTCCTGGAAGCTGAACCATAAATCTGTAATGCTAGGAGCGGATATGGTAATATCAGGTAGCCCACGGTAATTGAATACGCTAAGCTTCTCAAGAAGCGGGCAGTGAGCAATAAAGACAGTTAAACAGCTATTTCTGAATTCCACATTGAAGAATTCGCAAGAAACAAGATTGTTAAATCCACCAAAATTGGGTGGAACATGGGAGACAATAGTGTCAGCGAGTCGGAGCGTAGTGAGACGAGTACATGAGAAAAGGGTACAAGGCAGGAGAGAAGGGATACGAAGGGAAAGAGTGAGATCTTCGACTCCATGAAAGAGCAGAGTGTTGTAGATAATTTTGTTCACTTCATCGGGATTAACAGAGCCCGAAGAGAAATCTGCCGGACTCAGAAAAAGTTTGGGAATTTGTTTGTAAAGATCTCTCCATCTCTTGGAGAGAACTGAGCATTGCACTGCATCTTTAATTGGGAGTTTAGATAGGATCACGGACAGTAATTCACCTTCTAGCTTGGAGATCCTATCTGAAGCAGGCGGCATGATGATGATAATCGAGGGTTGAACTAAATGAATTAAATAGCAGCAAATGAAGAGATCCGTCTTCTTATAATTAGCAAATGGAATCCGACAGCGGCATTTATATTAATGGTGGCGCCGGGGGCTTTGATTTTCACGTCGGCTACTCTAATTTTCTTTTTCAGAAGTCGACTGTTCTATAATGAAAAGAAATTATTATATAAGGATAAACAAGCGTTTGCATCATGAGTTGAAGGAACAGTGAGACGACCAAATGGAAATTGGGCAGTTAAGTAATTTTGATATGTAAAGAAGATTTATAGAAATTAAAAAACTCTATGGGAGTGAAAGGTTTGAAAAATATAAAATGTGAAAATATTTTAAATATTAAAATTATAGGTAGAAGATCTATTTATAACTTGTATTTATGAAACAAGATATTTATTTGTAAAAAGATAAGCAATCAATTTGAAATAATTAAAGAGGAAATATAGCCCCAAAGCCCATAGTTAATAATTACATTTTTATATAATTATTAAAAGAGAAGGACTTTTATAACTATTTCATTGAAATAACAATATATTCATAAATGGAATATTGCACTTAATACCATAACAAAATGCATAATTGCAATTTTTCAAAAGATAGAGAATGGTCCAAATCACATTAATACTTAAGAAGTTTATTGAACTTAACTCTTTTACAAAATATAAAATATGAGATATCATACCATATACACTCTTTGCTTTTCAAAAAGAAAGCTATGCCAAGTGGGCTTTACAATTAACATCACATTACACTTTTGCATGGGATGTCATAGCATATTTTAGACATGTCTCTTTGCTTTTCAAAAAGAGATCAATGCCAACTAGTCTTTACAAACAACATCATATCACAGTTTGGCATGGCATGGCATGGCAAAAGCAATCTCATAAGAAACAAGACTCCAATGTGTTGTTATAATTGATAAAGTAATAACTATAAAAAGGAAAAACATGTTTAATATGAATGAAAGTACAAAATGAACAATAATAATCCCGTGTAGGATTCAACAGAAAAAGATGGTGTTGCAAACATTTCAGAAAAACAAAACGATCTTCATTATAGTGAGGCCCAAGACATTATCATCTTCATTATATTCACTAAGATCGATCTTAATTATCCACACAGGTATTACCTGTTCATTTTGGAAAAAAACGATTGTATGACTTTTCTATTCTTGGAAAATGATGATCAATTAAAGAATTGAACAAAACATTACACACAAACTTCTACTTGTGGTTTTCAGATCATCATGCCAAGCTAAAACTTATAAACCAATCAAAATTTAATCTCTTAGACTCCGATAAAAGATATGTAAATTTCCCTTGATGTCAATGTACTATTTTTCAATGTCATGAGTAGATAGAAATTAGTCCTTGCTGAAATGGATAGGTTTTCTGCAATAAAAGTGTGATAATGCTATAAGAAAATAACAATGAAATAGGTGCATATTATGAACTTACTTGAAAGGGGTGCATTCTTCATTTGATTTGCAACAATTTGATCTTTATCAATAGAAATGATTGGAAAAATGGTTGAACGATACCAAAAATTAACATGCTACAAAAATATATATTGAAATCGTTCGACCACAAATCAAAAGGTTTGAACAAAAGATAAATATATCATTTCTCATCACAACAATTTAAATTCGTTTTTTGGAAAAAAACATCAATATTTAAGTGCTAAACAAGCATGGAAGCAAAGACTAATCTCATCACTAAGTTTAGAATTGCCTCAATTCCAACTCCATATTCTCTTCTTAGATACGTCTCCAAACATATTCTTAGATATTAAAAGCTTCTAGTACTCAACCTTGAAAAAATATACGGTTTTAAGGGGTCAACTAGTGTTTAAAGGAAAGTGACCAAACGATGGGGAGAGAAAATCTAAATCGATATAAGCTACAAATTCATGTGAGAATTATGAGAGACTCTCATATTATATATAGAAACACTAGTGAATGTTTGAGGTATATATTAACTTTGGACGAGACATATGTACTGAATGTCATCGAATATTGCACAATTTTTTTGAAGCTCGAAGCCAATATTAAAAGACTTGGAAATTTCCTTGCATATGAAATTGCTTATATAGTTTCTTCATAATCTTTCATAGCTCCCAAGTGGTGAAGAGAATTTAGTTGGAGTACAAACGTATGGTATTTCCATTGGTTGGGCTCCTAATGGAAAGCATTGAGGGCATGCAAGAGGAATAAACGTGGCACGATTGTAAAAGAAATTGTAGGTAAGCAGTGATTGTGAAGCATTTATTTCTTTTACTACTAGCCCCTGCATTTACGTACTTTCATAAAGGCGTTCAATCAATACCCACCTTCAACACTTTTCAATTCCATTTATACAACATTTAAGCTTCCCTTAAATGCTTATTTCTTCATGGTGTGGCAGTTAATCCATGCCTAAGATATAATGCTTTCTGCGTATGAGAGTTTCTCTTATCTAGTCTTCATAAATTCTAGTGAGCGTTTTAGTGTTAGCTTGGCTTTGCCTGCTTTTTATTACACCTTATCGAGTTTTACCTATATTAGCTATTAAGGGATAGTAAATTATGTCATATTGTACATCAATTCGCTAAATTCCAACTTTCTCTTTAATTCCAACAAGTAATTACGATTGTTGATATACAGGAAAAATAAAATTCAAGAATTGTTCCACATGAATCCATGCAAATGGATGCGTGTATCTATTTGTCATGTTAATGAGTTGTTCCAATTTTAATTGTTGGAGAAAAATCTGTTGGCAACAACAATTATGATCAACTTGCACAATTAAACTCTCAAATTGAAAATAAACATACAAAAATCCAAACCAACAATCAATCTAGTGTCAAATATTTGCAAGATAATCTATTTTTGTTTTAAGATCATTAAAGGGATTGTATAAATCAATGGACCAAAAATTAGTGACTAAAATTAAGAATTTCAAGGATTAACAATAAACAAATCTTTTGTTCTTATTCAAGGCATGTATGTGAAGAGATTGATAGTATGATAGGGGTTAAAGGAGTTTGGAAAGGGGAGACAATAACATCATGTTTCAAAACATTACAAATGAAGCTAGAGATAAAATAATTTAAATCCCTTTCCCTCGTGGTAGCCTCGACATGTGGCTTGCTAGGAATGCAAGCTTATTTGACAACAAATTCATTCCCTCTTTGCAATGTTATATTCAAAGAAGATATATCTTTTTCAACTACATGACGCCAAAATCAGTGTCCATAGATAGCATTTTCACAAGCCTCTTGATAAATCTGCAGAATGGTGTTATTTGGACAGTTTGGAGCTATCTGTGGGAAAGGACACTATCAACAATAGCATTAAGGTCTCTCTAAACATTCTCAACTGTTTTTTGTATCTTGATTTTCTATATCAGTCCAGGTAGCATTAAATCTTTCTAAAAATATTTAAATGCACATTTATGGCTATTCTAGGGTACATCTTCCTCAAGAATATCTAGGTGAATGGCATCTTCAAAAAATATAAGATTCATATTCTTGAGGCATATTTTAGTGTTCCTTTCTCTTGAAAATATTTCTTGTGTGTCTTGAATAAAGCCCTTAGCACCCTTGGCATTAGTAGCATTACCAACAAGCATTGCATCCTAAATGTATTCGTTTTGTTGATTTTATCAACATCTTCTTTTTCATTATCCTCATGTGCAAGAATAATTCATGGAAGCCATTCCAAATATTATTTCACTTTCTCTTTTTTAAACTTGTAATGAAATTCTTCTTCTACATACTCATAATGACTATCTTGGGGTATGTACTTCACCAATTCCTCAGCACCAAAATCATTTTTGTTATTACTGATGTAACAATATTCATCTGCAGTTTTCCCTTTACAAAATTCCTACAGGAGAACTTCTAAATAAATTCAATAGCAAAGAGAAAAGCACAAACTCAATAATCCTTCTAAAGCCAACAGAAAAAGGGAGTAAAATTATCACTAAACTCTAAAAGGATTATATTCAAAAATAAAAGAATCTCTCAAATTCCTGGGACTTTTGGAGAGGTTGGGATTTTCAGAAACCCATGGATTTAATCGGGTCACTATGGGTGCGAAAGGGGTATAGGATCTGGCTGCATTAAGTTATTAGCTTCACAGAGGTAGGTATTTTGTGGTTTCAGGATTATTATCTATGCACAAAGTTTGGTTTTTTTATCTTATTCCTTCTATCAAATTCAAAAAGAAACATGAAAACAAAGAGCATAGTCCATGACTCACCTTCCACTGCAATTAAATCTCATTTTCTTCAATTTGTAAGCAAAACCCCCCTGGCTAAGCATGTCGGTGCCACCATTTTCAATGTCTATTGATCTCCTTTAAAGTAAATATATGCCCCACCATTTGCAACATCTTTATATAAAAACTGTTCATTTTCCACCTCCCAATTATAAAAGATGAACACCAAAGGAAGAGGAAGAGAAAGATCCATGTTCTCTTTTTCACTATATAAAAACCCTTGATCAACAGGTTGTTTACACCCACAACCATCTTCAGGGCATTCATACGCTCTCCTAATTGGTGAGCAATCCTTCCTTTCCCTCCTTTACTAGGTTTTTGCTAAATAGAGGTGACTATCGCAACGATGAATATTCTAATGGGAAAATATATAAAACACGATCTGCTAGGCCAAGGAACATATGGCAAGGTTTGCAAATGCACAATGTAGGAAACATGCAAGATTTTCTCTCTCAAGAAACCCGTTCTTTGAAACCTTTCAAAGAGGGATTTGTCACAGCCCCACTTAGAACGAGCGCTCTTGACTCGCTAAGAGGGTGTGCGGCACCGTCTAGAAACTTCTCAAGTGCTTGGCCAACTTGATGTTAACTAACGGACTACACCTACTCATTATGCGGAAACATGTTATATCATTACTTAGTCATAAATGCAACAACTGTAACAACACAAGAAAGTATGGAACGGTGCGGGTTGCCCAATGCAGAGCCCATCTTCAATATTTTCACAAGTAAAATAGAGATGCCAAAACCAGCCACTCTCTGGGTGTGTGCCCAACTCGGCTAAAACACACACTTTTACAAAACTGGAAAAACCCAAGTCAACCTCCATTGAGCGACTAACTTGGCTGCCGAAATGAATGTTGCAAACCCTCACTGTATGCTGCTGCCGCACTGCAGAAAACCCAGAAAATGTGCCACTGTCTGAACTTAGCCTCTGCCACAGTCCAACTGTGCACTGTGCCAAAAACGGCTGCCTGCGGTACCCCTGCCCAGATGCCACAAAAACAAAGGTGCGCTTTAGCCAAGCGCATTGTTCACATGAACTTAGCTCCCTTGCCTTGCTTAGCTGATTTGAAATGACTTGTACTTTGTTTATTTATAGCCCTCTAGGTTTCTTGCCCATGTCAACTTTCCAGCTTGCTTACCGCACAATTCACCCCTTGCCGGTACACCAAGTCAACTTGAAAACACACTTGGCCCACTTAACCGTTCCCTTGGTGTCACCCCACCAAGGTGAACTTTGACTTAGGTGTTCACGGGTCTGCTTGCCGAAGCCTCTAGAGTGTCGCGCGCACACTTTGCCGGTGAGCCGCGTGCCCCTTTACTTTGACTGAAGTGCCCATCTCTTTGACCGCCATTCGTTGCTAACCATGCCATCGCACGCGCGCGCCCGTCGCCCAATTGCCATCATCCGCATGCCTGTGGCTTTACTTACCAAAAAGCTCTTTTGCCGGAGCGCCCAACTGTCCATATGTCCATCCGCACATCCATCCGCACGTCTGTCCGTCTGCACACTAGGGTCGTGCGCCCACACCTAGGATCGCGCACCCATTTACCGAATGTCTTCACAAGCTTGCATGCCCAACCGCACGCTCAAGGGTCGTGCACCTCAAAGATGTTGCACGCCCATCATCAATGTCATCTTTGCCAAGGGGCGCCCATGCCAAGTCATGTGGGCGCTGACCTTGGGGCATGCCACATTCCCGACCTCCGTTCCGGTGGTGAATGTGGGCGCTTTCTAACTTTGCCAAGTGAGAGCGCAACTCCATGCCGAACCGTCATGACCACGACACCTTGCCCAGGTGTGCCACCATCTAGGTGCACTGAAAAACGTGGCTGTGACAGCCTCCCCCACTTAAAATTGTTGCCGTCCCAGCAACGTCAACCGCCACTACCATTCTGCAGCAACCTGTAAA
Organism: Pseudotsuga menziesii; assembly: GCA_001517045.1. Lineage (NCBI taxonomy): Eukaryota > Viridiplantae > Streptophyta > Pinopsida > Pinales > Pinaceae > Pseudotsuga > Pseudotsuga menziesii. The sequence goes on from LPNX010258200.1 coordinate 332,512, forward strand.
AACCATCATACTATGTAGTTCTGCCTGTACACTAGTCTCTGTTCCCTTATTCTTCGCATGAACTGGGTGGTCACTCCGCTCCATCGTTTCCGTTGGTCACTTCCTCTAGTCCTCTCTGGCAAAATCTGTCACAAGTGAATGAAGACACCACCTCCATCCACACTTGGTTGTGTTTCAGGTTTACTCTCTTTGCAACACCCGCGGTCTGTCTACCTTCACCAAGGGTAGCGACCGTTTCAATTTCTGCACATAGGTAGAAGAAAGGAGGTGATGGCGCACCTCGTCATCCTCCTCCGCATGCTCTCGTGCCTCCTCCTTTTGGATCAAATACAACAGAAGTGGAATGTTTCCGCCAACAACTCCGCCTCCTTCATCAAACAATCTCTGTGCTACCGGGTCATCTTGCCACACATTTGTTGTAACTACGTTACAGCCAAATGTACTAGCTGAAATTATCCCCTCTCTGCACTATTTTCCTTCCACAACCTTACAGAACTTGACAAGTTTTTCCAGACTTGTCATGTCCTTTTCCACGACCCTTTCGATCACTTCAAGTCGTTGTTCCACCTGAACGAACTGACTCTCTGCTAGCGAATCGTTCCTCCACAGAAACGACTTCTTCCTTGCTAGTGCCTTCCTTTCCTTTCACCACGTCAAGCTGTTCACGACCTGCAGCTATGGTATCTTGCGGAGTGGCTGTCACCACAGTCACCTTCCGTCCTCCCCCTGCCTTCTTCATGGTCTGCACATGGATGGGCTTCTCTCTCGCAAGAAACGCAAAACTGTTAATGTGGGGCAGCAACGCTGCCTTCTCCTTTTTCATAAAGTCTTGGCCAATCACCACTTCAAAGTCATCGAGGGGCACAATGGTGAAGTCACTCACCCCTTCCCATTCTCCAATCCTTAGAGAAACTTTCTGAGCCACACCTTCAACTCTCTCAATGCTTGAATTGACTACCTTGGAACATATTTTCTTTCTGTTTGACTTGCAAACCAATCCGCTTCGCAACCTCCTCGTTAACGAAGTTATGAGTGGCACCACTATCAATTAGTGCCGAAATCTGGTGACCATTCAACTCAATGGGCACATAACTCAACTCACCGTAATCAGGTTCTGTTGAAACCGGTGCCTCCAAGACAGCATTCAACACCTGCATCACGCCAACGGATGGTCCACTCTGTTCAACCGTAGCCACCTTCTATGGCCGCAAAGGACAATCTTTCGCATAATGATCCTTTGCGCAAATGAAACAGGAGACTGGTTTTCTCTCCTTCTTTTCACCAAACTGTTTGGGCTTTTCATCCTCACGTTTGCCTTGAAACTTAGGATTACCCGGCTGATCCCTCTTGAACTTGCCATGCTACTGTTTCCTACTGCCATCTTCGTTGCCTCTAGCTTCATCACGCCTATCTGTTCGGAAGTCATGCAACTTCTCTATAGCAGAAATTGCCTCAGCAAGGGTCTTAACTCCTTGTCGTCGCAGGTTCGCTTGCGCCCAACCTTGAAGACCCTTCATAAAATGATAAAGGTGATCCTCCTCGCTCATATCCTTTATCTCCAACATCACGATGGTATAGGCTTTGATATAAGCCTGAATCTTCGTCGTATGATGAATCTACATCAGCTCATTCCGCACAACCCAACTCTAGTTACCAGGACCAAACTATGCCTTAAGAGCTGCCTTCATTTGCTCCCAAGTCTCAATCCTTTCTGTGATCTTTCCTGAAGCTACATCTTCTGCACGGTTCCTCCACCAAAGCTTTGTTGTGTCGGTGAGAAACATTGCTACCGCATTGACCTTAGCCTCATCTGAACATCCATTCATCTGATCCAGGTACTATTCAACATCCCAGCAGAAATTCCCAAGTAACTTTGAATCACGTGTACCATCAAACGGTTGCGGTTCCTTCATCCTGATTTTCATGGTCATGCCTCCGTTGCCACCACTGTTAGCCAACGCACATTTCAGCACCGCAATCGTGTCATCTTGGTATTTGATACGAAGCTGAAGTTGTTCCACAACTTCCTCAAGCGTCTTAACTCTGTCCACTATATCTTGCTGCACCGCAGCGTGCAAGACATCCGTTGCCTCTTTGCACTCTTCAACAGCTTCATTGAATGCCTTCCACATTCTTTCCATTTCATCCCGCATAGCTGCAGCCTTTTCTCCATGAGCATAGAGCGCTTCACTGAATTGCCCCATGTTCGCCTCAATTGCTGCTAGCCTCCATTTACCTTTGGCCTTAGGCTCCCGTTCTTCATGAACGGACTCCTCTCCATCCGAAGGTGCTTCTACTTCTGAGCCAGAAGCTAGATCTGCGTTACGTCTAACCATCTTGCCCTCTACTTGGTCCAAGTTAAGAGTCACGAACCTCGGCTCCTCCGAGTTTCCCTGCTGTACCGTCTGCTTCCGTCTACCAATCTTTCCCTTCCTCTACTTTGGACAGTTTGCAAGGCTGACAAATACACCTTCCAGTCAAGCCTCGATTCTGTCTAACTTCTCTCGCACAGCCTTCGTCGTTTTAACGAACTTGGTCACAAAGCCACCGTCGCCAAAACCTGCTCCGGCACTTCTGCTAACCAACTAAGCGCTTGCCAAACGCTACTGAAAACCCACGTTTTTGGGCGCCCTGCCAAAGCATGCCTCTTGCCGAAGCTTCTAAGTGCACCTCTAAGAGCGTATAGGAGCGCTGCAGAGCGCTTGTTTCCTAAGTGCGCACCCTTCTCTAAGCGCTTGTCTCTGCGGAGCATCCAGTCTGTTTGCGAAATGCTACTGTGGAACGCCCTGCGGTGCGCTCTGTCTACGGTGCGCACACCCTATGGTGTGCATGCCCTGCTGTACGTACGCCCTGCGGCACGCACGCCCTGTAGTGCACACTATCTACGGTGCGCACACCCTGCGGTGCGCACGCCTTGCGGTGCGCACTACCTGCGAAGCGCTCACCTCCTCGCGGAGCGTCTAAACTATGGAGCGTCTGAACTGCGGACGCCCGTCCGAGCCTGCGGAGTGTAACAAAAATTTACTCGCTGCAACCACCTGTCACACGAACTCCTTCAACCTATGGATCTGAGCAAAACCTCCCCAAAGTCTTAGCTCTGATACCACCTGTCACAGCCCCACTTAGAACGAGCACTCTTGACTCGCTAAGAGGGTGTGTGGCACTGTCTAGCAACCTCTCAAGGGCTTGGCCAACTTGATGTTAACTAACGGACTACGCCTACTCATTATGCGGAAACATGTTATATCATTACTTAGTCATAAATGCAACAACTGTAACAACACAAGAAAGTATGGAATGGTGCGGGTTGCCCAATGCAGAGCCCGTCTTCAATATTTTCACAAGTAAAACAGAGATGCCAAAACTGGCCACTCTCTGGGTGTGCACCCAACTCAGCTAAAACACACACTTTTACAAAACTGGAAAAACCCAAGTCAACCTCCACTGAGCGACTAACTTGGCTGCCGAAACGACTGCTGCAAACCCTCACTGTATGCTACTGCCGCACCGCAGAAAACCCAGAAAATGTGCCACTTTCTGAACTTAGCCTCTACCGCAGTCCAACTATGCACTATGCCAAACACGGCTGCCTGCGGTACCCCTACGCAGATGCCACAGAAACAAAGGTGCGCTTTAGCCAAGCGCACTGTTCACATGAACTTAGCTCCCTTTCCTTGCTCAGCTGGTTTGAAATGACTTGCACTTCGTTTATTTATAGCCTTCTAGGTGTCTTTCCCATGTCAACTTTCTAGCTTACTTACCGCACAAGTCACCCCTTGCCGGTTCACCAAGTCAACTTGAAAACACACTTGGCCCACTTAATCGTTCCGTTGGTGTCACCCCACCAAGGTGAACTTTGACTTAGGAATTCATGGGTCCACTTGCCGAAGCCTCTAGAGTGTCGCGTGCACACTTTGCCGGTGAGCCGCGCACCCCTTTACTTTGACCGAAGTTCCCATCTCTTTGACCTCCGTTCATTGCTATCCATGCCGTCGCACGCGCGCACCCGTCACCCAACTGCTGTCGTCTGCACGCCCGTGGCTTTACTTACCAAAACGCTCTTTTTTCGGAGCGCCCAACTGTCCGCACGTCCATCCGCACATCCATCCGCACGTCTGTCCATCCGCACGTGTCCGTCCGCACACTAGGGTCGCGCGCCCACACCTAGGATCGCGCACCCATTTACTGAACGTCTTCACAAGATTTCATGCCCAACCGCACGCTCAAGGGTCACGCGCCTCAAAGGTGTCGCGTGCCCATCATCAATGTCATCTTTGCCAAGGGGCGCCCGTGCCAAGTCACATGGGTGCTGACCTTGGGGCGTGCCACCTTCCCGACCTCCATGCCGGTGGTGAATGTGGGCGCTTGCTAACTTTGCCAAGTGAGAGCGCAACTCCATGTTGAACCGTCATGACCATGACACCTTGCCTAGGTGTGCCACCATCTAGGTGCACCGAAAAACGTGGCTGTGACAGGATTACCCTTCACTACACTCAGAGAAATTGACCTACTAAAGATGCTTCTGCTCCACCCACAAGTTATAAAGTAACAATTTTTTTTTGTAATTTGGTTGGCCCCATGATTCTATATTTAAAATCTGATGAGTTGTGTCTTCTTCTCATTATTTTAATGATTTGCAGGATTTTTAGTATGGAAGAGGGTATCGACAAGGAACTAAATCCTGTGTTGTTTATTGTGTATGTATATATGGAAATCAATCTCAAAAAATGCATCCGCTATGATCTGTTTAAGAATAACACTAACCATATAATGATAATCAAGGTTCAAGTGTCCTTAAATGTTGCATTGAATTAATTGCATATGAACAAAGTCCATTCATTCAGTGATAATTAGTATAGGGTAACATTGATCCTCATTGTTATTATTTGTTTATTTATTTGGTTCCTTTTGAGGATCAGATGCTCATGTTTTAGCTGCTTAGAGGCCTCTCTCACTACCACAATAATGGAGTCCTACACAAGTCATTTTATATTGGTTAGACAAGATAAATCCAACATCTTTAGTTTGTTTGAATGTGTTTGAATTTTTTATTTTGTAGGAACGTGAAGCCTTCAAATATGATATTGAACCTAAGAACAGGTTTGTTTTTTAATATTAATGATATCGAACTTGGAAGAGGCTACTTTGATCCATGACAACAACCTCCACCATGGTAGCCTCATCATTGGCAAGGGACAACGTTATCAGGATTCCCACGATCCGCATTGAGTATTTGAAATCTTGCTCTTAATCACATGTCATAAATCTACAAAAGAGGCGCCACATCACATGAGACATGTCCCAATCCCATTCATAGACGTGTCTCAACTCTCACAGGGCCAATTGCATTGATAACAAATGGGTCGTGCTTTATTTGTTAAGGGTCATTTTCAAGGATCGAAGAAAAGAGAAGGTTGAAACCAAGGCGTATGTGGCACTTCACCTCTACAATCTTAGGCTGACTTCCCTGGGGGGATTTCATTTTCCTCGCTACACACGACCATGTGGAAAGGAACGGGAAGATTCAGATTCTTATTGGAAATATTAATTACCCGTTGGTCCACATAACATATCTATCGAAACTGTCAGAGTCTGTAGTAGGTCAGTTTCTGTCAAACGGTCTGAGAGGATGAAGAGTTCACATCTCTCATATATAAAATAGTCAAATTAATTTTTTGAAGCTAAGTTTCTAGGTAGATATTTATTATATTCTTTAATGTAATTCAATAACAGTTTTATATAAGAAGAAGAGATGACAAAGGAAAAAGAGAAGAGAAGAGAAGAATAGAGTAAGTGTGCAAAGAAAAAGGAGAAGAAGGAAAACCTTTGTGAAGAGCTTGAAGCTCAAGCTTCTCTGTGTTTTGTGAAAGTGTTGAGAGTCGAAGCTCTGTAAAAGGTGAAACATCCTTGTAAATTTTCAATTTTGTATTTACGTTTATAGTTCTTTTTTATGTCACCACAAGATTTATAAATCCATAGTTTATGGTTTAATGCATGTTTTATTTAGCCACACATCTTCTCCAGATTTACTTGAGTGAATGTTGTTCACATTTACCGTCTCATGAAAAACACAAATAATCCATAATTGTTTCACCATGCAAAAGTTCTATTTTTTATCCGCAGAGTGTTTGACACAAGTATTATTCAATATTTGGTTATATGATATTGTGAGTGAGTTGCAATATAATTGTGTCATAGTTTATACCAATTTACTGTCAGTGAAAAGTTTTTTTCATATCCTAATTCTCTAGACTAAGAAATATCTTCTTATAAAGATCGATGAAAAGTTGTTCCATCCAAGAGGAATTTGTTAGAATAATCAAACCCATAGTATTACCCACTTAGACATTAATTCATTTATTTTTGTCTTCTTTGCCTAGTTCATGAGTCCCACCATGTGCAAGTTGCTAATTGCCTATACATAGAGGTCAAACTTTCCATCTTTGACTCATGTAGCGCTTGGGAAAGCCTTAGGAATCAAATCTGCTTTATTCCTGGCCTCCTAGGCGCCCTTCTGCTTTTTCTGCTTTATTGCCTGCTTTTTCAGTGTTTTAAGGCACATAGGAAAGCAAGACTAGGTGAGGTGAAATTATTTTTTTCCCCTTTCATCCTACACTCTTTCCTCCATGCAAAAGCATGTATGAGCTGCCATTCCACCACTCATTAGCTTGCCCATGCGCCCTTGCCAATTCATGAGCCTCATGAAAGATTTGGGATCAACTTTTTACACCTATGGGAGATTTGCCTATTTTGGGTAAGCCTGCTTTATGCTAGTTTTGGATGCCTCCTTATGCATTCGACCTCTTGATGTATTCTATATATTCATCAACCTATGTTATTACAGGGTTGGATATTGTACACTTAGTTAATATTATTTTGTGTTACAGCTCCATATTCAGTGTCCATTGTTAGCAATTTTGCATGATCAATTGATAATTGTTGTGGGTAAAATTAATCTACTGCTGGCCTGAATTTCTACATGGTATCAGAGCCATTGTAGGTTGTTACTCTCCTTCAAAAATTGTTTTGCAGTTTTGACATCAAGACTGGGAGCCTTCTACTGACAGCCGAGACAGATTTTCTAAAGCTATGGATTCACAGAAAACTATCTTGACTCCCTTAAACTATTTTGAATGGAAAGCAGAGATGGAGATCTTGTTGAGAGCGAAAGGCCTCTACAGGGTGACTATGGAAATAGAAGCAGAGCCCAATGCAGCTACAGAGAAGATCAAATGGCACAATCGGAGAGATGAGGCCTATGGCCTCCTATGTCTCAGTATTTCCCGAGACCTCCTTTTCCATCTCGATGGATTAACTTCACCGGATCAAGTATGGGAGAAGCTTTCTAATATTTTTGGAAAGACAGATGAGATGATGGGACATCATATCAAAAATGAGTTGATTTCTCTGAGTCCCAGTAGCTTTGAATCCCTACAGCTATATTTCTCCAAGTTCAAAGCACTAGTTTTGCAGCTGAAGCAGTGTGGTATCGAAAAGAAAGATGATCAGCTCGTATTGGCCATCCTCTCAAAGCTAGGACCTGACTAATCAGTCTTTGTTTCGACCTTCTATGCCATAAAACTCACAGCTCGAACATGGAATATGCCTAGCCTTGCAGATTTCATGGAATCTCTCACACAAGAACAGGACAAGCTGGTGATGATGGGAACCATCAAACCATCCAAAGATCAAGATTTGATTGCTGGAGATTCGAGGGTGGATTCAAAAAGAAAAAAGAAAGCTAAAAAGCCACCTGAGCAAAGAAGAGACAAGAAGCAGTCTCCAGAGGATCAACAAGGTCCCAAGAAAAATACCCAGAAGAAGAAAAACAAAGGTGAAATGAACAAGTGCTCATACTGTTCGAAGGGCAATCACACTGACAGCTCTTGTATGAAAAAGTAGATTGATATGCTGACCAATCTCCTGGAGAAGAATGGCATCTCCCTTCCATAAATCTCAAAGAAGAGAGAAGGAGGACCAAGTTCCGATGACAGAGAGAGATTTCATGCTCTAGTTGCTGGCACATCAGGCTCACCCAGTTTTATCATAGATTCTGGAGCTTCAAGACACATGGTTTCGACTAAGGAGGCCTTCTCCTCACTGGAT